>CM012447.1:27441894-27813688 GCA_003999625.1 Oryzias javanicus | reverse complement strand
TAAAAAAAGCCATGAGCCTTAAGTTGACTCCAACTGAGAACTTTCAACTCTTTGCTCCTCCTGTTTTGCACTTTATTTGCTGCAGCCATACACTTGGTTTTGTTTATGGGATATTTGTAAAGATTGCAATATTCCTTTGATATTAATTGTATCCTATCAGTAATGCAGAAAATAAAATTACAAATTCAAGATTGTCACATTTTGTCTTTTTTTTAGCACGACTACATAACTGATTACACCCAAACTGTTCATCGTTTTTAAATTTGAAAGAAATAAGAAAAAAAATTCACACAAAGACAAAGACTTTTGTTGTTGTTTTATTGAAACAAAATGAAGTGAGTTTACTTCTTCTTAGACACACCAACGGTGCGACCACGACGGCCGGTGGTCTTGGTGTGCTGACCACGCACACGCAGACTGTAGGGGAGAAGAATAAAACATTTAATTCTTACACGCATACAAAATAGATCAGTTACTGTGACAGTTCTTCGGTTTCGAGAAATGAAATGTTTGCAATATTACCAAATAAACTGTGCTGATGCTCCTGCAGAAGTTTTTACACAAAGCATTTCTCAAAGTTTGGACTGAAAGTACGAGGGGTGCAACAGATCTCAGCTGCTGTAGATTTTTATTTTTTCTGATCGGAAAAAAAAAATGATCCAAACTGAGTTTTGTGATCCGTTGCACCCCTAGAAAGTACCACAGAATCACAGCTGCATGCAGGACAGCTTTCCTGCTGTTTTATATGTGAAACTATAGCAATCTGCACCTTTTTTATATTTAAACATAGTTTAAAGCAAAAAAGACCTGAGCTAATATTTTGGCTAACCTTCTGCATATGTGGACACAGAGCTCCAGTTAAAAAGAAAACTACTGCGATAAAATAACCAAAATGCAAAATCCAAGAATGTAGACTGTAAGGTCTTATAAAAGAAAAAAAGTGATGAGATGTAAAATAGACGACTTGATTAAATAAAACTTCTTAGCAGTCCAGTTTGGATCATGTTGCATTATGCGTGTCAAAAATCCCAAATTTTCAGTAAAATGCTGAACCTTAAATTTTGGTTTCATACGTTAACATAAAATGCCAGAGTTTTGATATTTTAGCCACTTCAAGGCAACCCATGCAAACCTTCTAGTCACATTCATCAAAATATCAACAGTTAAATCTTAGAAATTCTGTTTGACATCTTCATTAAGTCTGACAGAAATTCTCCAGAAGATTTCTTCAGAATGCATAAACATTTTTGAGTAACTAAAGATTTAAAGGGGCGGGGTTTTATAAATCACATCTTACCCCCAGAAGTGCCTGAGACCACGGTGAGCCCTGATCTTCTTGAGCCGCTCCAGATCCTCTCTCAACTTGTTGTCCAGACCGTTGGCAAGGACCTGAGCAAAGTGAAAACGGACATGATGCTTTTGTTATTATATCAAACCGCCTTTTCTTTAAGAGTCCCTCAAGTGGTGAAGAAGTGAAATCAGCAAATCACTGCGCTCACAACAACAGAAAAGGAGGGTACAAGTGGTTTGAAGTCGATTCATGACTTTTCTGATGATAATTTGGATGAGTGATGACTCAACTCTAGATCGACATATGATAATCAATGTGTCGGTCTACCTGGCTATATTTGCCGTCCTTAACATCCTTCTGTCTGTTGAGGAACCAGTCTGGGATTTTGTACTGCCGGGGGTTCTGCATGATGGTCACCACACGCTCCACCTGGAGGGGAAAAGAAAACCAAGAACTGAAGCTACAAAGAACTCCAAAACAAAACTACAGCTTCATTTGCTAAATTAAAGAATATATAGAATATATATTTGGTTTTGCCTTGAAAGTTTATCAGTTTGTTAAACTTCTCTTTCGAAACAATTGTTGTAAAAATCGGTTTGTTTTACTAGTGACATAAAATGAACAAAGATTAAAGTTTTTAATTTAATGACACAAAAACAGCTGAAATGTGCTTTGGTTAAATAAAAACCCCAAAAGTAATTTATTATAAAATGAACAAGACAGTCTTGTTAGAAATATGTTTAAAATAGTAGCATCACTAAACAATGTAAAAAAATAGATACTTTTTTTTTGTATCCTAAAAAGATTCTTTGTTAAATCAAAGAAAGTGACTATTCATAAGTAATTTTCTAAATACGTGCGACCGGTGCTGAACTTTTTCTTAGCCATAAGGAACAGAGGAAGGGTTAGTTACAGTTAGGTAAATACATGCGACCATTTACAACAGTAGTAAAAAATATGGACATCTTGGCTGCACGTACTACATGAATTCCCAGCAGTTTTTGTGTTTGGTTGCACATTAGAGCGGTCACAAACGATTATTTTAATAGTCGACTAATCACCGATTATTTTTTCCGATTAGTCGACTAATCGGGTCATGCGCAAACTGGATGTAAAGCTCATATCTTCAACATCATTGGCGTTAAATTTGAAGTGTTGAAGCTTTATTCAAACTAGAAATAAAGACGACAGTTTATTGAACCTTCAATGAATCGTGCAGCTTCTTTACTTCATTAGTTTATGGTCGACATGGTCACTATTTGTGGCAGCCCAGCTTAACCATCATTAGCTTTAACCTAACCAGAACCAGATAATGCTAGCGTGAACGCTGTAAGCTGAATTCGGTAGCAAGAGACGCAAGTGCTTATAGCTGAAAACGCTAAAATTAATACCTAAAAACGCTGAAATTGATAGCTGAAATCACTGAAGCTAATAGCTGAAACCGCTAAAGCTGATAGCTAGCTAAAATATTAGTTAAATGCCAAATTAGCCTAAAAAACTGGAAAAAAAAGCCCAAGTCAGCCAAAACATCTAACACACAGCTGAAATATTAGCTAAACTCCAAAATAGCCTAAAAAGGAAAAAAAAAAAAAAAAAGTCTAAATTAGCTAAAATAGCTAGCATGTGGCTGAAAGTTTGGCTAAACTTCAAAATAGCCAAAAATACTTTTTAATAAATGCCAAAATAGTCCAAAAAGCTAGCATAATACCATTATAACTTTCAACTTTACTGCACTCTGACTCCATATAATATAAAGTAACGACTAATCGACTATTAAATTAGTCGTCGACTATAGTCGATTAGTCGACTAATCGTGGCAGCCCTATTGCACATAAATACAAATAACATCAGCTTAAATCAAAAGCTTATTTGCGATCAATTTCGGGATTTCGTTGGCGCCTCACCTCCTCCTCCGTTAGCTCTCCAGCTCTCTTGTTGAGGTCGATGTCAGCCTTCCTCAGGACGACATGGGCGTAACGTCTGCCAACACCCTTTAACCAGGTAAACAACAATATTTATCGCTTGTGTCAAGATGTTCTGCAGGAACTTTAACAGTCCCACAATGAGATTACCTTGATGGCGGTGATGGCGAAGGCGATTTTCCTCCTACCATCGATGTTCGTGTTGAGTACACGAAGAATGTGCTGGAACTTCTCGGGGATTACCAGAGACTATATATATAAAATAATAATAATTAGACATGCGAGATCCTTCAAAATATACTCAATTTAAAAAAAACTGTACAGACCTCAGAACACTATACAGGACAGACATTCTTAAGGCTCAATATTGCAATTTCTGTACCTTATAATCTTGTCATATTGTTCTATGTGTGCTAAAATACTCTTGGGCTAATGCTTTAGCTTGACTGTGTTAGATACTAGCTTTGCAGAGCCAAAACACTTGTTACAAATAAAGAGAACTGTATTTATACTATCTTATTCAAATCTAATTTGAGGGAACTATAAACAAAAGCTTGAAAATATTCTACAACACTTACACCTAACAGCTAAATTAGCCTGCACATATTACCGCGTTATTCAGGCAAATTTAATCAAGAACCTCCGACAAAATTTGCAAGTAAACTGTAATACATTAAGTCGTATTGCAAATTGTTTCAGTCTTTAAAAAGGTTTCATTAAATCAACATCAGAAACATGATTAACATCGAAATGCTAGCCGGTTAGCTTACGTCGGCGCTCACACTTTCTATAGCTTATCCTTCAAAATTCCTTTACTATTTTTTAACCAATATTGTACTTTTTAACTTCGATGCTCAGTAAATATTTAAAAAAGCTATAACTTGTGCACATAAATCGCGACTGAAGCTGGATGACTCTAGATTTTAAGACTGTTTCACACTGGTAGAAAATGTTTCATACCATCTTGGATGTCGGTTCCGTGCGAAGAGGAAGTAGTGGAGTTCTCGCGAGAGCTTGAGGTCGTTGGAAACGGAAGTTGGTCCGTGGTTTTAATCTGTCCGTCAGGGACTTGTTTGGTTTAAAATAAAAATATATATATTTGTATACAAAAATTGCCTACTTTGATTAAACAGACTTCTTTAAAAAAATCCTTATCAGTTAATGTAAATATACATGTTAAATTCATATGTGATATTTGTTTTTATCATGCCTAAAAAAAAAATAAAAAATGCTGCAGTGACCGGGGTGGAACTTTTTTTTTTGTTAAACCCAGTCATCTACGTAATTTGCCACCATGGCGGAGGAAGCTGCTGTCGCTAATTTAGGAGCGATATCCGATGTAAACACATCAGGAAATCAACAGAAATTGCAATTGGCATATCTTCAAAACGAGGTGACATTTTCTGATTTAAAAGGTTTAGTTAGAAGGGGAAGAAAACACCTCGTTAGTTTGTCCTGTTGCCCTGTTAGCATTTAAAAACTACATCTACGTCAGTCGACAACATATGAACTGTCTTATTCCTTTAACATTCATTGAGGACAACATTTCAAATTAAATCTGTGGTATGAAATGGCAATTTTTAAACGTCTTTCTTCAATGCATTGTATAAGTCTACACTTGTTTGCCGAAATGGAGGATTTCCCGAAATGTAGCAGTCTACTATATAACTATCACGTCCATTTTTTTGTTAGATGGAAATATTGTTGTCAAACAAACTGACTTTCAGTCAGTCAGTATTTATTTATTTATTTATTTTAAGCATTGGTTTGTGCTTAATCACGAAAATAAAGGTGTATAGATTTGTTTATTAGTTTGTGTCTTTTTGTCAGAAGACTGATGGAGAAATCCCAAATCTTAACCTTGGAGAGTTGGATCTCACCACCGACGAGTTTATTTTGGATGAAGTCGACAGTAAGAAACACCAGATTATAATATATACATTTTGTAAACTTAAAGCTGAATGATACTTAAAACATACATATTTTTAACTCAATGTTCTTTTAACCGTTTACTGAACTAATCTGTGTTTTTATTTATTTTTCTTTCTCCGTTTCAGTTCATATTCAGGCCAATTTGGAGGATGATCTTGTGAAGGAGGCACTCAAAACGGTAAAACGTTTGGCCAGATTTTTAAGACAACCAATTAATTTTTGAACTCATCTTGTTCTATATAAAGAACATATATTGGGGAATATTTTTAACTCAATGTATCAAAGTGCAGATTTGCTCTCGGATGAATGTTACAATAGTTGTATTTAATGTAAGACTGTTGACAGCAGCTGACTTCTCCTGTCTGCCTTCTTTTTTTAGGGAGTTGATCTCCGTCAGTATTCCAAACAAGTGGAGACGGAGCTGCAGAGGATTGAGCAGGCATCTATTAAAGATTGTATCCTTCACTTTTTACCGATAAAATGACCTAGTATGAGAACACATCATTACACATTGTTTCATTATTAACTTTTGCTTAATTAATACACTGCTAATTTATTTTTTGCAGTCTGATATTACAGATTACATTTTTTTGTTCGATTGGTTTCAATGTCTTATAAATATAGCGTAGAAAATGAGGTAAAATTACATTTTTTTCCCTCATATTTTTTATAGATTACTTAAATATGAAACATACGTTCTTGTATATTATTTTCTAATCCAGTTTTATTGCATTATGAAGGATTCAATCTATTAAAATGAAATTATGAAGCCAGAAAATGTTTTACTTTTGCCCAAAACTGTTATTTTAATGGAAGCGAACCGAGAACAGTTGAAATCATCCGCATAGCTTTCCTGATTCTTTGCGTTCCAGACATTAAGGAGAGTCAGAACATTGCGCTCCTTCATAACCAGATCACTGCCTGTGACTCCATACTGGAGGTAAGAAAAGATGTCCTCCCAGAAACTTTGCTATCTTTACCCCAATAGAAAAAAACTAACTCTCAAACACTATATTAATATTTTTTTAAGCTTAACAAATAGGGTTTGTGTGAGAAAATGAATAATAATGGTGTAGAAAAAAGCAAATAAAAAATTACTGGTGTCCTTCTATTCTTTCTCAAATGTTCCAGGCAGATAAATTAATATTAACAATCAAACAACTCTAGTTGTAGCTTCTGCAGATGAGTAAAGAAGAGAAAGATTCACTCATAATTAGTATATTTATTTTAGGTTCATGTGTACAAAATTTAAGTTTGAAATGTTATTTTATTTGTTTATTTATTTATTTGCTCTCTAATAAAGAAAAAGACTTATGCAAACTCTAATGTGTATCAATAAATGTGACAAGTTATACGTTATAATTGTAAAGCTAAATCAGTTTTTTTTTTTTGGGGTCATATTTTATTATTATTATTTAAACTTTTGGTTACAATTCAACGTTCTTTACTCAGATTAAAATACATTTTGCAGCATTAAAATAAAAAAAAATAAAAAATAAATGTTGCAAATTATTTAGAGAAAATAATGCTTAACTGCTACATCCTGTTTTAACTACAAAGAAAGTAGAATTATAAACTAAAATCAGGTAGGATTACATATTTTTTTCCTTCTTCGTTCAGCGTATGGAGGGCATGCTGAGCGGTTTCCAGAGCGACCTGTCCTCCATCAGCAGCGAGATCCAGACCCTGCAGCAGCAGTCTGTCAGCATGAACATCCGACTGAAGAACAGACAGGCCGTCCGCAGCCACCTCAGCCAGCTGGTGGACGAGCTGGTGGTGCCTGGAACCATGATCTCGTAAGCTTTAACAGTCACTCTAAACATACCCGCACAGGCAGGAATTTATTGAGACAAGCTAAAGACCAGAATCATTCTCTGATTTTCTGTTAGAGATCATCATTTGTCCTAAATACTACTTGTTTTTATTTACCGTTTAAAGGTAGAATGTGTGACTATAAGTACTGTTTTTGATAAAGTAAATGATCGATGGTTGTGTCGCAGCACCATCCTGGACAGCCCAGTGACTGAACAGGAGTTCTTGGAGCAGCTCCACGAGCTCAACAGCAAAATCAACTTTGCGAAGGAGCTCAGCTTTAGAGAGACGCTGGCCTGCTCCGACATTCAGGACATCGTCGACCGTCTCAAAATCAAGGTGAGAAGCAGAGACGCATAAAGAGATGTGTGGGGTGTTTGTATAGTTCTGTAGAAAAACATGATCATTCAGGCAAAAAAAATCCAGGAAAAGATGTGAACTGAGGCCATTCTTGAAGCCTTGAAAGTCAAATGAGATATTAATCGATGACTAATCGACTATTAAAACACTCAACGACTAATTTAATAGTCGATTAGTTGTTACTTTTTATTGTTTGAAGTCAGAGTGTAGTAAATTTGAAAAATATAATGGCATTGCTCTAGCTTTTTGGACTATTTTGGCATTTATTAAGGTATTTTCAGGCTATTTTTGATTTTAGCTAATATTTTAGCTACACACTAGCTGTTTTGGCTATCTTAAGCTTTTTTTTTTTTTTTTTTTTAGGTTATGTTGGAGTTTAGCTAATATTTCAGCTTCATGCCAGCTGTTTGACTACCTTAAGCTTTTATTCGGTTTTTAGTCTATTTTTGAGTTTAGCTGATATTTCAGCTACATGCTAGCTAATTTAAGATTTTTCAGTTTTAAAGCTAATTTGGAGTTTTGCTTATATTTCAGCAGCATGCTATCTTTTTTTGCTAATTTAGGCTTTTTTGTTTTTAGGCTATTTTTGAGTTTAGCTAATACTTCAGCTACATGCTAGTTATTTTAGCTAATTTAGGCTTTTTTTGTTTTTTAGGCTATTTTTGAGTTTAGCTAATACTTCAGCTACATGCTAGCTAATTTAAGATTTTTCAGTTTTTAAAGCTAATTTGGAGTTTTGCTAATATTTCAGCAGCATGCTAGCTATTTTTGCTAATTAAGGCTTTTTTTGTTTTTAGGCTATTTTTGAGTTTAGATAATATTTCAGCTTCATGCTAGCTGTTTGACTAGCTTTTTTTCAGTTTTTTAGGGTATTTTGGAGGTTAGCTAATATTTCAGCTACACGCTAGCTATTTTAAGATTTTTCAGTTTTTTAAGCTAATTTGGAGTTTTGCTAATATTTCAGCAGCATACTAGCTATTTTAGCTAATTTAGGCTTTTTTTTGTTTTTAGGATAATTTGGAGTTTAGCTAATATTTCAGCCACACACTAGCTGTTTTGGCTAACTATGGCTCTTTTTATTTTTAGGCTAATTTGACATTTAACTAATATTTTAGGTGGTTATCAGCATCTTTACATCCACTTTATATATGACCCGATTAGTCAACCCATCGGAAAAAATAATCGGTTTTTAGTCAACTATTAAAATAATGGTTTGTGGCAGCCCCTAGTTGAGTGACACATCAAAATGCAACATCTTAGTTTATCACTCAAACTCCAAAATGATCACTCTTTAACTTCTAATTTTGTGGATTTCCTCCTCAGGCTGTTTCAAAGATCAGAGAGTTCATTCTTCAGAAAATTTACTCCTTTAGGAAACCAATGACAAACTACCAGATCCCACAGAACACTTTGTTAAAATACAGGTGAGGAAGCCCTCAAAGAATGACACTTAAATCATACATTTTCATTGAGCTATTGTTAGAAAATAGGATTTTTCTTTTCAACTGAATCTAGATAAAAGCAACCAACATTTCTGATATTTTTTCTTTGTTTCTGTAGATTTTTCTATCAGTTTCTTTTGGCCAATGAGAGAACTGTAGCAAAGGAGGTCAGAGACGAGTATGTGGACACTATGAGCAAGATTTACTACAGTTACTTTAAGTCATACAGCGGCAGGCTGCTGAAAGTGCAGGTCAGTGGATCAGATGTTTAATTAAAAAAACCCCTAAAACAATCAATCTTTGGTTATATCTAATTGTTGTCTTTGATGGTTTAGTATGAAGAGGTGGCAGATAAAGACGACCTGATGGGAGTGGAAGATACAGCCAAGAAAGATATCCTTTAAATTGTGATTTTTTTTTTTTATCTGTTTTTTGAACATTTTGTGCCTTTTTTTTAAAAAAAAAAAAAAAAAGGTTGTGGTTCTCCTTAACCCTGAGCTGCAGGTTTTTTCTCCAAACCGTCCCTGAAGAGCAGGAACACCATCTTTACTTTAGGCCAGAGAGGGGCCATCCTGAGTCCTGCCGAGCTGGAGGGGCCCATCTTGGTTCCACACACGGCGCAGAGAGGAGACAGCAGGGTGAGAGCTGCCACGCAGAAAACTGAGATCTTTAAAAGACCTTCAGTGTTTCTAAACAGATTGTTTCATTTGAGTTAAAATTAAATTCAAGCTTTTTTTTATGTGACACAAATATCTGAAGCCGGATTTCATGCTGAGCACAACACAAATCTGTCTACCAATTAACTTTTTTAAATATTAGGATTGGTTTTAAAGTCATTTTATTTGTTTATAAATAGTCTTGGAATGCCATATTGTTAAGAAAATATATTTTTATACTCCATTTATTTATTCAAAGTCTTAAATGGTTTGACCAATCGTGAAATTCAAATGTAATATCTCTTTTCAACCTGTAGGGGGCAGCTCACAGAAGGTTGTTGACCATTATTTTTAGAATTACACCAGTTTATGTCAAATTGTCAAAATGTGTCAAGGATTTAGTTTTTGGTTACCCTTAAATTGAGGAATCAAGACTTACCTTTTTAACCCAGCCTTAAGAGAAATGTATTTATTTTCTATTTAAATAATTTCATGTTTTTCTATACTTTCTAACTTTTTCTAAAAATTAATTTGATTTTTTTGACTATATAATTTTTCTATTAAATTCTACTTATTTATTAGTTATATTAATAATCTTTGCTTTTAGTTTTATGGTTTATATGTTTCAGTTTTTGTATATTTTGTTGTATTTTTCTAAGGGGGATCCTCCACACAGCGACTAATTCTTCTTGTAAAATAATCGCCATTGCTTCAGGACCCACCGGGTCGGGCTTTTTTTCTTTGATTGGGGGGTATCTTATTGTGACGTTTTCTGTGATCAGGACTGGGTCGGTTGCTGGCGTGGACAGATCCCTAAAATATATTTTCCTCACGTTAGCATCAAGCCATGTTTCTGCTTTAATTTCTATGTCTATTTCTATTTTGTTTTATATTTGATTATATTGCATGGGTATGTGTATGGGGGCATTCTGTTTGAATTATAATTATAATTTTATTTTTATTGTGTTTGGGTCAAAATTGAGCCATTTTTAAGTGTGAAAATTGTTCAATTTTGACCCGAACACAATAATTAAACCTGTAAAGCACTTTGAATTACTGTTGTTGGAAAATTGCTTTATAAATAAAGTTTGATTTGATTTTTCTTTGTTTTTAAAGAAGCCAAACTTTACATTAAGAGGTTTTCTTTTAATGTAAAGTTTGATTTTGCTCTGGATTTTTCTGTTTCTTCTGCCAGTATCCCTATGAGACGCTGTTTCGTAGCCAGCACTACGCCCTGCTGGACAATGGCTGCAGAGAATTCCTCTTCCTGTGTGACTTCTTCATGGTCGCTGGAAACTCCGCTCTGGACCTGTTCAACAGCATCATGGGAAAAACTCTCAGCATGTTTCTGGTAGAATAACCTTTTTTTCTGCTAAGAGTTCTGGTGACAATTTCCAGAACTCATCCACATGAGTTCAGGAAACTTTTTGAACTTCCAAATACATAAAAGCAAATGTTGTAAGTGATGCTCTCTGTCTCCATTTATAGAAAAGCATGTCCACCTACGTGTCCGACTGCTACGACAGCATCGCCGTCTTCCTGTGTATTCACATCATCCTCCGGTTCAGAGCCATCACAGCTAAAAGGAACATCCCAGCACTCGACAAGTCAGTCATATTGGAGAAATATTTTATTTCATTTTTACCCATGTTCGTCTTATTGAATTTTCTTCAGTTTTAAATAAAAATCAAATCATTTTCTCTCTGTTTATGTCCGTCCAGATTGTTGATTTCTGATATTTTTTGGATTTATGCTCAGGAAACATACGAGCATCAAACATTTATTTTGAGAAAATAAATCAGACATTGGTTTTAAAAAAACGATTTATAATTCCAGTTAAGAACGTTAACTGTCTAAAACTAAAACTGATTGTATTATCATTTTTGGCAGCATGCTTTTGCAAAATGTGAACTATAAACTGACCATGCATGATGATTAATGGTCAATATTTCATTTTTATGGATGTCTTATTTAAAAAAAAAAAAAAAGGTTTATTTTTATCCAAAACACGTTTTTTTCCAGTTTTGTGCTGACGTCATGCCTCCCGGTTTCATATTTGTTCCTCATTTCATCTCTGAAAGGACAGAAATGCATCAACGGATGACTCACTTGTATCAAATAAAGGCATTTAACTTGAATTTTACATGTAAAGCTCAACATTAACTAGAAATACACGCATTATATGCAATAATGCTACTGTAAATGTGTTTAGCTAAAAGCAGTCTGTAAAGATGCTGAAAGTTTTTGCTGAAAATGGTGACGGAATTTACTTAAATTGCTGAAAATGCAAAAGCTATCTGCAAAATGTTAAATTTGCTTAAAGACTGGAAATTTCATTAAAGAACTATTAAGGTTGACCAAAATTTCTGAAAAAATTTGTAGTAAAAAATCTTAAAAGTCCCTAAAACATGCCATTTAAAAAAAAATAATAATAATAATAATTTGTTTAAATATGAGCTAAATTACAAATTAGACCAAAGAGACCTTAGTAGATGCCAAATTAGCCAAAAAAAAAAGATAGCTTGTTGCTACTAGCTAAACTCCAAAATAGTCTGAAATTCCTCTGTAAACTAAATTAGTCAAAAATGTTAGCCTGTTGCTAAAACAAAAGCTAAACTCTAAATTAGCTCATAAAAACCCCAGTAGATGACAAATTAGCCAAGAAACATTAGGTAAACTCCAAAAAAGCATAAAAAACCTCTGTAGATACCAAATTAGCCCAAAAAGCTAACACATTGCTAAATACCAGCCAAACTCCAAAATAGCCTGAAAACCCCTAAAATAGTCAAAAACGTTTGGAAGTTGCTAAAATAGAAGCTAAACTCTAAATTAGCCTAAAAAAAAAAAACAGTAGATAAATTAGCCAAAAATGTTAGCATGTCACTAAAATATCAGGTAAACTCCAAATTAGCTTAAAAGAAACCCCAGTAGATTCCAAATTATCCAAAAATGCTAGCACATTGCTTAAATGCTAGCTAAACTCAAAGATAGTCTAAAATTCCTCAGTAAACTATATGAGTCAAAACGTTAGCTTATTGCTAAAATAGAAGCTAAACTCTAAAATAGTCTAAAAAACACCAGTAGATAACAAATTTGCCAAAAAGTGTTAGCATGTTGTTAAAATATTAGGTAAACTTCAAAAAAGCATAAAAAACCTCTGTAGATACCAAATTAGCCCAAAAAACTAACACATTGCTAAATACCAGCCAAATTCCAAAATAGCCTAAACCCCCTAAATTAGACAAAAACGTTTGGAAGTTGCTAAAAATAGAAGCTAAACCCTAAATTAGCCTAAGAAAAAAACAGTAGATAAAATAGCCAAAAATGTTAGCATGTCACTAAAATATCAGGTAAACTCCAAATTAGCTTAAAAAAAACCCCCAGTAGATTCCAAATTATCCAAAAATGCTAGCACATTGCTTAAATGCTAGCTAAACTCTAAGATAGCCTAAAATTCCTCAGTGAACTAAATTAGTCAAAACGTTAGCATATTGCTACAATAGAAGCTAAACTTTAAACTAGTCTAAAAAAAAACACCAGTAGATAACAAATTTGCCAAAAACGTTAGCATGTTGTTAAAATATTAGGTAAACTTCAAAAAAGCATAAAAAACCTCAGTAGATACCAAATTAGCCCAAAAAGCTAACACATTGCTAAATACCAGCCAAATTCCAAAATAGCCTAAACCCCCTAAGTTACTCAAAATTGTTAGAAAATTGCTAAAATAGAAGCTAAACTCTAAATTAGCCTAAAAAACCCCAGTAGAAAAAATAAGCCAAAAATGTAAGCATGTCACTAAAATATCAGGTAAATTCCAAATTAGCTTAAAAAACCCCCCAGTAGATTCCAAATTATCCAAAAATGCTAGCACATTGCTTAAATGCTAACTAAACTCCAGAATAGTTTAAAATTCCTCAATAAACTAAATTAGTCAAAACGTTAGCATATTGCTACAATAGAAGCTAAACTCTAAACTAGTCTAAAAAACATCAGTAGATAACAAATTAGCCAAAAACGTAAGCATGTTGTTAAAATATTAGCTAAACTCCAATTTTTTCTTTTTGAAAATTACTATAAAAGATTAAAAACTATCCAATGAGTATATTTAAAGGCTTGTTGCTAATCTACTTCAGATTTTGAAGGAATTTCTCATTCATTTGTTATGGTGCATGTTTTCTTCAATATTTTAAAAACTATAAAGTTTATGAATAACAAAAATACAAGCAGTAATGTCTGGAACTAGCTGAACGTTAAGCTGTTGTGTGATTTTCAGGTACTGGGAAGCGGTGTTGGAGCTTCTGTGGCCGAGGTTTGAGCTGATTCTGGAGATGAACATCCACAGCATCAGAAACACAGACCCTCAGAAACTGGGACTGCTGGACACCAGACCGCATTATGTAAGTCCAGCCACAGACACAGGAGCATCGCATGCAAAGATGCGACCATTAAGCCCGACCTGTGTTTGTCATGTCAGATAACTCGTCGTTATGCCGAGTTTTCGTCTGCTATCGTCAGCATCAACCAAACATTCCCCAACGAGAGGACCAACGCTCTGCTGGGACAGCTGCAGGTAAAACACACATTTCTGAAGCTAAATAAAAACATTTCCTTTTTAAACTATCATCAGTGATTGCACAAGTGACTTTTTATATCTATGCTCAATGGATTCATTACCTGTTTATTTTCATTTCTTAAATTTCTTTTTAGGTTGAAGTAGAAAATTTTGTGCTAAAGATGGCTGCAGAATTTCCTTCCAGAAAAGACCAGCTCATCTTCCTCATCAATAACTATGACATGATGCTGAGTGTCTTAATGGTGAGCACAGATGAGACTGCAGAAATGCAATTTATCAGGAAAAAGGAACAAAAATAAAACATAAAAATGATGTATTTGGTTCATTATTGGATTATATGTTTCCTAGGCATCACAGATCTAAAATTTGACAGCAAGTTTTTAATTTTTGATTGATTCGTTTTCTGGTTGTTGTTCTTTGGTTTGTCCAGGAGAGGGCAGCAGATGACAGCAAAGAGGTTGAGGGTTTCCAGCAGCTGCTCCTGGCCAGAACACAGGTATGTAAGAAGAGATTAGTAATGTTAGTTTTGTCATTTCTGTTCATATTTTTTAACATTTCAAGCAACCGAGCCAAAAAATGTACCTTCAGAAATTCTGTAGAAATGTTCTTTTAATGTTTGTTTTTCTTAATTATAGTTAGTCAAATAAATGTCTCTAGAAGTTTTTTTTTTTTTTCAGTTAATTAAATCAAAGTGGTTAAAGGTTTGAACCAATGTGGTTTAAAATGATTGAAAATGATTTAGAGTTGTGTGTTTTTATTAAAAAGCTCAAGTTATTTTAAGTGTGTTGAGTTTTTTTTATTTTTTAATAAGTAGATTTTGCTTAAATGTTGTTTATTTTTTAGATTAAAAGGAAAAAACGTGTTTGTGAAACAGTGGGTTTTATTTTTATTTATTTTTTTTTTAAATTATTTTTTATTTTATTTATTTTTTTTACTTTTTTTAAAAAAAATTTTATTTTATTTTTTTAAGTGGATTTTATTTGTGCTGCTGTCAAAAGTAAAAGAAGGTACAATTGTTATATAAATAGAAACATAGACGCTGTTGTAATTCAATTATTTTAACATTTAAAAACTAAACTTATAAATAAATGCTTAGTTGGCAAAAAGCATAAATACTGTAGATTTTTAAGTGATAAAGTGAGACTTTGTGGCTCTCGTTGTTCTTTTAGCGTTAAAGGTTGCAGACCCCTGGTTTAGACACATTCATTTAAAATACTATTTTGCATAATGTGTAAGTTGCATGTCATTGATCATTATTAATATCCCCCTTCAGGAGTTTATCGAGGAGATCCTGTCTCCTCCTTTTGGTGGGATGATCGCTTTCGTGAAGGAGGCCGAGGCGTTAATGGAGAAAGGGCAGCTGGACCGTCTGAAGAATGAGGAAGGTGAGGAAACGGAGGAAGACCTAATGGTCTTTTTGTACTTCTGTTTAATCAAGGGACTTTTTTTTTTGAGCTATAATACTTGTTGAGCGTTCATCTGATAAAAAAAACTCAATCTTAAGAAAAAATCTATTAAAAAAAATCTAATAATAGTAGTTATGAAAAAAATGCTGATCTCCCTCCATTCAGGATTTATAGATATATAAAATCTAAATAAACATTTAAAAAGTTTTCATTTACACCAGGCTGAACATTAGTTTTTTTATTCTCTTGATACAAAGTTTAACATTTAAACAAGGAAGTTGATGGGAAATTGCTCCTTACTCAAATTTGCCTCTAGTGGTCATTTAAGGAATTGCAATATTTGATCTGCACATTCAGAACAAACTTTTTTCTTCTTTTTAATTGTCTGATTGCTGAAAGCAATCAGAGTATGTTATCCTACTACTTTATTATTCTTACTTTTTATTATATTTTCTTATTCCGTCAAAAGTTTGTCCCGCATCTCCTCCTACAGTTTTATAGTTAGAAAGTTGAAACTTACACAGTTTGTAGTGCTTGGTGGTGTGAGGTGCGCTATTATTCAGTTTTTTGATTGGAGTTATGGTTGATTTTATATTAATATTTTTATGAAATATTTTTCCCATTGACTTTGCATTGTAAGCACCTAAAAATGCTCATATCTTCAAAAATACTAAAGATAATTTCATGAAACTTTACAATATTGTAGCCTATAGTAAACTACACGTTCTATTACATTTCTAGTTCAATGGTACTCTATAGCGCCACCAGGTGGTCGTTTAAGTGCAAAATTAGTTTTTGGCCTCTATCTCGAATACCGTAAGTCAGAAATTTATGCTTTCTTTTTCTGTGTGTTCCTTGGATGCAACTGAACGTTTTTTCAATTTGGACCATAGACTTCCGTCTAACTAGATTTTTCGCAATTTGCGATTTTTCATAAAACACGTTTTTGGCTCCCTATTCAACATAGTTTAACTAAACTCCACAAAAAGTGGTAAATACCCTATTTAGACTACCCCGAATTCAATGGTACCACTCAATCCGCGAAATTCTTAACCGTTTTTGAAATAATTGTAATGTAAATGAGGTGGGTGTGGTCACTGATTTTTAACATGCTCTAAATCCTACAAAGATAGTCAAAACTTCACAAGTTTTGAAATATAACTTTATCCTACAGTGATGAAGAAGTATGAAAAATTTTATGAAAATATTCCAATAGGTGGCGCTATAATTTAGGAAATGGTGTTTAAGCCTCTATCTCAAAAACTACTCAACCTAGCTATGTAAAATTCAACGCATAGGTTGCAGGAGGAGACTTGTATAACATACTAGAAATAGGGCACTGCTGCGCCACCTAGTGGTGACTTAAGAAGGATAAGCAAAGTTTGGATTGGTCCTGTTATTTTCCAAATAATTGTAGATATGAACATGCAACCACTTGTATTTTGTTAAGCTTATGAAGGAGATGTTTGGTTTAAAATTTCGTACCATTTGGGTTTATGGTTGATTTTATATGAATTTTTAAAAATATGTTTTCCCCCTATCAAAATACATGGGACAAACCTTAAATCCCAATTATCTTGAAAAGTAGTTGATCAACTGGTATGAAACTTTGTAGGTAGATACTTCAGACCATTCTTTAAATGCTCAATCAATTTTGGCTCTATTGCGCCACCAGGTGGTCAGTTGGAGCACTAAAGTGTATAGGCCTTATACTCCAAGTGCATTTGTCTTAAGCACTACCTTTTACTGCTTTGTGATTCATTGGATAGTAAAACAATAGCCTATATTCATCAGCGAACTCTATTGTGTAAGACTTTTTCGCAATTGACGATTTTTCGCAAAACACTTTTTTGACTCCCTTTGTCTCATACTTTGACGAATCTTTGCAGTTTTCAACACATACCCTATTTGGACTACCACAAATCCAATGGTGATATCCGTTTTTCATGGTTCCGTACGGTTTTTGCGTAACACGTCATGCAAATTAGACAAGCTGAGATTGTAATGTTTGCAAAGCTGCAGCTCCTTAACAGATTCACATAACTTCACCAAACTTACAAGACTTCTTCCACAGTGTAAGATGAGCAAGCGCAACAATTTTCACGACGGTTCTCCCATAGGTGGCGCTACAGCCAATTCCTGACGTTTCCTCTAATATCTCCAAGAGTACTTGACCTACGCGGACGAAACTTGGCGTGCGCGTCGAACGGAAGGTCTTTAACGCTTGCAGCTAGAGGATATTTCAGATCGGTCTTGCTTTCAGCAATCAGACGCAATTTCTTCAGGGAATTGCAAATCTAGTTAATATTACATATCTTTTTATTTTCTTCTTCTAGATTTTACTATAAAAATGATTTGGTCAAAAAAAAATGAATAAAAAACTAACCAGCGGGGTGAAGCGGTAAATACATTTGTGAAAAGTATGCAATGATTGCAGACTAACGTTGTGAACTGTTTTGCAATATTTCTTGTCTATAATGATAGAAGAGGGGGCAGCGATGCCGATATCTGACCGATTTAGCATAAAGGGGGAAGTTTTCGATCAAACCAAAATGTTAACTATTAAGAAATTCATACACGTAAATAGGAATTTTACAGCCCACAGTGGAATGTTTAGTCAATAACTAACCGAGTTATTGCTGAAGGTTACGGGGACCGCAGCCTGTCTTGTGCAACGAGCATCTGTATTTTGTTCCTTGTGGGTGAGCAGCTATGCTCTCATGTGTCTAAATTTAGCCAATGAGAGGCTTCAATCCCACAGCGGCGCTCGCATCAGGCACACTACGCCCAGCTTGACAGTTTCCATTAAATACATCTTCTCTTTTTTTCACATTTTATTTTCTTAAAACCAGATTTCATATTGATGTGATCCCATTTTCACCTTTTTATTCTAAAGAATCAAACCACCAGAGGTGGAGCAGGTGGATCAGTCAGCAGTAAGAACATCCTGTAGGATCTCTGCAGATCCATTCAGTCTATCAGATCCACTGATTGTTCGTTTTGTAGAATCGCATCTGGATGTCAAAACACACTAATGAGAAGCTGGTGTCAGAGCCAGCATTGTGGTACGAGTAGAGAGGAATCCTGAACCTCAAGTGTGCCAACGACTGGTCTGTTTGAGATGAGGAAACTATGAGTCGGCAACAATTATACCTCTATATAGCATCTGAGTGAGCATAACATTTATGACAAGCAGCTTAGCTGCACAAAACCTCAGTCACATGTCCGCACAGGGGGCGGGAGTCTTGATCTGTAACGCCGGGGTTACACTGGACGCGGTTCACACCAGACTCTGTAGTTCACACCAGACGCGCAGTTTTCCGCGGCGGTCCACAGACGCTTCTGCTAGAGCTTTTTTGTTTTTGCCATCATGGGTGATAATTTCATAACCTAAAGACATTAACCCATGTTTCTGCTAAGAAGAACTGCTCTCTCAAACCCCGCCCACCCGCTCTGTCGGCCCACTGTATTGATCTGTGTGCGCGTGTTGTGATTGTTTGTTTATATCCGTGTCTACCGTCTGTTTAGATACAAAAACATGATCACATTTGTCAATCGCTGCGTTTTATTGTGAAAAACTGGTTATATTTTGAAAAGAAACCGGATTTTCTCATGTATCTTGATGCAACTTCCTGCCAGAATTGACGCGGAACGCTCGCGGCTCGCGCACAAAATAGGTCAGACGCGGAAACGATCCGCTGCACCGCGCGGGCCCTCCACGCCGCGCCGCTCCACGCCTGGTGTGAACGACGCCATAGAGTAACAAGGGCGCCAAATGGAGGCGGACTCCGTTCCGCGGCGCCTCCGCATGTCTTTGGGTTGTCCGGGCTGTACAGAGTAGGGATGTAGGAAATCATTGATTCAATGAAATGCCGCAATTATAATATCGATTACTGATAATTATCGGTCGTTATTGGACATTATGACGTCACGCTGGTAATTTTGATAAGAGAAAATTTTGCTGATAAAATGGATTAAAAAAAAAAAACACTGTGATAAATACACCAGATTCTAGTAGAGAGGAGTGCTTGAATCTAATCTGTTGGAATCCAAGCGTATATCTATGTTTCTGAAAAGTAATCAATGCAATAATGAATGTAGTTTGTTACAAAAGGGACCGGAAAAGTTCTAATCTTTTGAACCAAAGATGTGTAACGCCCTCCTCAGTTTGCTTTGGTCTGCGCCTAAATCTGTCTAATCCTCAGCGAAATAAGCAACCACTTATTTTGTACATCAGTTTAAAACAAAGCAATCATTTTTTAACTCGGAAATTAAAGTATTTCTTTTGCACATTGTTGTTTTGTGCATTATTTGTCCTTGCTATATTGCTATTTAAGTTAAAGTCTTCACATTCGTTCTGACCATTGAAATGCACTTTCTCTATTACAGATGTATAACAGACTGAATAGTGTTTGTATTACCTGGTGTTCAATGTATTTGCAGGTAAAACCAGTTCTGCAAATGTGTTAGAATACATAAAAACCACACACTCGCTTGCTTTGTACTTGCATCGATTTAAAATGATGTCAAGACAACGCTTATAAGCAAACATGTTGTTCGGTGTGCTCCTTTTGTTTTTCCCTGAAGCCTCGGGCGCTAGTCGGCAGCACACCCAACGTCTTTCAACCGCCGTACACCTCGCCAAAACAACCAGATCTCACGAGAACCAGCTTGTGTTCCATAATAGCCTCACTGTTATTGTTATGGAGCTCAACGAGATAATTACAACTTAGTTTTAACCTTGGATGGGTGCTGAAACTCTTTAAAAAGTAGTAAAATATTGTCTCTGATGATGTCTTGGCATATATATCGTGATAAATATGGTATCGTGATACTTATAGTATCGCCAGACTCCTCCAGTGAACATGCTGGTGTTTTCAACATGTTATTGTTGCATTTGTCTCAATATGGAGAGCATATAGTAAGAAAAATTTTGAGTATTTATTCATTCAAATAGTTGTGAATCAGGAGCAGACAAAAAAAAACCAAAAAACAGCTTGAAGTGTTTCGATATTGCTCGCCGTTTTTGTTGCACCACTAATTATTAGCTTGTGGTTAGGGGTGTAACGGATCACGGAAAATCCGTGGTCCGTACGGATCAGAGGCCACGGTGCGGGACACGTGTGAACCGCGGACTGCTCGAACACCCACCCCCCATACGCGGACACCTCGCGCTAGCATAATTTAAACCAATTGTCCGTTCGCATCGAATGGAAGCTCCGTTACGGGCTTTCCGGTGGAATCGCGGAACATTTGTATGGCAAGCCAGAGATGTCAAAATTGACCAGGAAAAGCTGACGCAGAAGTGCCACGTTTTACAGAAAATTATCATTTAAAACATTTAAATGTTCCACTTAGTTCAATAAAAGCAATTCATACCCAAAAAAATATTGTAACTGTTTTATTTATGATTTAATTTTAAAAGATAATCCAGATAGATTTGGTATTTTCAACATATTTTAATCATTCTTTTCTCTAAGTTTTGTAGATTTGGTCTAAAAACATGTAAATGTAATCAGAAACTACATGTTTTAGTATTTTGTTTGTGTCAAAGTACAATATGTTTTGTTTTAATAAATAGGCTTCAATGAGCAGATGTTTTGTTGTTGCATATGTAAATATTGTGTGTGTGAGGTATTTTAAATGCTTATTGAATTTATGAGTTAAACTGTTTCCAAAAATTAAATTAGGTTTGATATTGTTGTTTTTTTTTTTTTTTTCGTTTTGTTTTTTTCATTTTTAAAATTTTTTACTTTTTACTGATCGAAAAATGATCCGAACCGTGACCCTAAAAACGTGACACGATCCGAACCGTGAGTTTTGTGATCCGTTACACCCCTACTTGTGGTTGTAAGCTAGTGGTGGGTGTGTGTAAACAAAGGGATTATGGGAAATCAGCACAGGCTGATGGAAAACGACGTCTTCCATGACAAAGCAGTAACGGGACTGAAAATCTGATCTGAACCGTAAAAGACTTTGTTGACTAGAATCGCCTCTAAAAGGTTCAGAGATTGAGCGATTTGGCGGGAAAACTTTAAATGTCAACGATTGATTATGTGGACATTTTTGCTCGAGTAAAGGAAAAATGAATGATAAAAATTGTCCATAACGTGAAATAAAGCAAGAAAATAAAAAAAAATTTACCACTACATATGTTTTATATTTTTATTTAATTTAAAAAAGGGAAATTATGGTAATTTGGAAATAGTTCTCTTTGGAAAACAACCTTTGTGTTTGGTCTGTTAAAAGTTCCTCAGCTTTATTGTTTTCTGTATTTCCCACCTTCAGCATTTGTCACTTCTAGGTTCAGTTTTATTTTACAGAATAACGGTTCACTCTGGATCCGCCTCACAGTTTCGTTTTGGCTCTAAAGCTGCTGAGTCGTCAGCTCATAACTTTCATTTCCTTTCTTGTTTCTCACCGCCGCCCTCTGCCTTTTTTCTTTCCTGTCATCATATGTGGACGGGCGTTCGTTGCTTTAACCGTGCGTGAAACGAAACCGCGCGGACAGCGCTCTGAGAACGTCTGTCTGAACGTGTGTCCGCAGCTCGAATCACCCAGCTGGTCCGCGGCTTCTCCGCCACGTGGAAACAGTCGGTGGAGTCCATGAGTCAAGACGTCATGAGGTCCTTCACCAACTTCAAAAACGGAACCAGCATCATACAGGTGAGGCAGCAGATCAGTGATCCAAACAGGAAGTAAAACCAAAATCCCACAGACTTCTATAAAGAAATAAACGGTTAATATTATAAACATGTTCCTCCTTTTTTTTCCCCAAAACATTCAAGTTACAAACTGACCAATCGGATGCCTCGATAAGTGCGTCCACTATTCAAACTTGTAGCCTGCTTCCCCAGCAAGCTGATTGGTGAGAGTAGTCGCCATAGAAACGTTGACCAATCACTGCTTACTGCTGATTTTTGGTTTCAACATGGCGGCGTCCAAATAACAAAAAAAAACTGTCGACTTCATTCATTGGAACCAGAAGTTAGTCGTTTGCTTTGGTGGCGTCACATTTCTCAAATGAGTTGAGAAAGTTAAAATCAATTTGACTCAAGCGAGAAGAAAAAGTTTCATAAACAGTTGGAAGAAAATGATTACTATAAGAGAACTTTAAGGAACTTCAATAAATAGCCAAAAAAATCTCTGAACAACCACATACAAACATGGTAAAGACCAACACATAATTCAACTTTTAGTGTGAAAAAGATGCTACATTTTCACAGTAGTTGATTAAGTCTGCATCCCAAAATCCATGTTACCTTCTATCCACCCTTATTGTGTCCCATATAGCATTAAATGCAGCATTTTTCTTATTAAATGTGTCCTAAACTAATAAACTCTCCACATGGTCTCATATCAAGAGACAATCTCTATCCTGGTTTTGTTTGGGGTGACTGATCCTTACCTAGGGGGCGCCACTGATCCCATCTGCTGCCTAACAGAATCAGATTCTGCCTGCATTTCAAGAAAAACAAAAAAGACTTTGGGGGAATTAAACTGAGTGTGACCACTTTCTTAAAATGTTCCTGGTTGGATTTGATGTGGTTGATCTTTAACTTAATTTTTCAAACCCTAATGTGAGTCTAATGTTCCCTGATTTAATGTAAAATGACATTTAGAAAACCTAAAATAAGTGTGATAGAAATTAAATAAACCTATTTGGATTTTTTTTTTAAATAATGCAAAAATTCAAAAAAATATGTTTAAACTAAAATTTTTTTTTATCTAATTCACTTTTAAATCGTCCTGAAAAAGATCAAAGAACGAGAAGATTCAGTTATTACAAACTATTGACATAATGAGACATAATCAATGTACTTTACTGTTCATCTATTCACAGAGCTTTACTTTTTAAACTATTTTTTCCAAAATCCATATAATTGATCTATTTTCTATATTTGAGATACAAACCCCAATAAAAACCTTTTTTTATTGTTAAAAAAAAATATTAAAAATAAAATTCTGAAATCAAAAGCATTTTGTAGCAGGTATTCATCTGTAAAGTCTCTGTTATCCTTCCTTCTATCCTGACTAGTCTTCCAGCTGCTGCTTCTGAAAAAAATATCCCCTCAGCATGATGCTGCCACCACCATGCTTCCCTGTAAAAATCTGTGATGACCCCTAGAAAAAAATGTTGTTATTATTGTAAATGAAAGCCAGCATAAAAACACCGTTAAACTGTCGACATCTCGCTCCTCATCCTCCCCCGCAGGGCGCTCTTACTCAGCTGATCCAGTACTACCACGGCTTCCACAAGGTCCTGAACCAGCCCACGTTCCGCAGCCTGGCCGTCCGCTCGGAGCTCATCAACCTGCACCACCTCATGGTGGAGGTCAAGAAGCACAAACCCAACTTTTAACCTTTTCTTCTCCAAACAGGAGCGCTCTGAACCGGGAAAACCTCGTCCGGACTCTGAAGTCGCACTCGTTTGTTTATAGTTTTGTCTTGACTTGAGATTTCTGAGATTTGCTGGTGGCTATTCTATATTTTGTTTTCTATACTTTGCTCTATAACAGTGCTACAAAAATGATTTTTGTATTTGAAAAAGGAAACAGCTGATGTGAAGAAGGCTGCTTAATCCTGCTTTTATTTTCAAAATAAAAGCATTAAATCCTTTCTTAGTGACCTCCCTTCTGTAGAAGATCATTTTTTTTCAGGCTGCTGCTCAATTTCATTTTAATTTAAAGAATTTCCTTCACGTGTGTTCAGACGGTCAGCTGACTAAAGCTGTTAATATTGAGCTTTTGTTATTTGTCTGTATCATTCCATCATGTTTGTGTGTTGCAACCGATACACTCTCATGTGCACCAACGATCTGTGAAGTGTAACAATAAAGAAACAGAAATTAAGGCATCACTTATTTTTTTATTTGAATGCATTATCAAACACCACAACACAATTTTTATCAGAACAAATAACAATAAACACACAACAACAAATAAACTGCAGTAAGACACCAAGCTTCCTTTGTTTAGATGAAATGTTTCAGTTCAGGAAGATGATTTGTGTATATAAAAAAACCCATAGCTTTTAGTTAATCTATAATTATAACAAATTTGAATAAAAAAATCTAGATTTTTTTTTTTTTTTTGCTTTGAGGATCATTTTCCTGTTTGATTGTTGTAGTTAAAACAGTAAAATCATGTCCACATTAGAAACAAGAACACAAAAAAAACAAAAAAACATTTGATAATAATTAAATTTTATTTAGCTGATTCACAAAAGAGAACGACACAACAGAAAAAAGAAATAGTTAAGAAAATAAGTTAAAGTGCTTCTGTTTCTAGTTACCTCGGTAACTTATCATCATTAGTTATTAGAAAAAGTCAAATGTCCTGTACTTGCTGAAGCAAATTAGTTATGAAAGTTCTGAACATATTTATACACTTTAATTCCACACAGAAATAAATTAATTTGATGAAAATATGCAGTTTATAATTTTTCACAGTAGATGATCCCTTTCTGCCAACTGGCAAAGTTTTGGTTCTTATCTGGGTAGAACAATGTTATGTTTAGTTGTGTTAATAATTCAGGAATAAAACATTCTAATTATGTCAATACACTACGGAGACTTTAAAGGGACAAAACAGAGGTAAAAACATGTTATGTTTTTTTTTAAATGAAGTAAAAGATTTTTTCTTAAGATTAAAGTAATTATTTTTTCCTCTAGTTAGTAACTGGTGCGCACCTACGATGGAGTATTAGGGCCACCAGAAAAAAAAAAAAAGTTTTTTTTTCTCTTGAATTTAGGAATTTAAATCTCGTAAATTTACGACTTTTATTCGTGTATGAGAAAAAAGTCAAATTTAGCTTACGATTTTTGAAGTTATAAATATAAGACTTTATTCTCCTAATTTAAAAGTTAGGACTTTTTTCTTGTAGATTCACAAGATTTAAAATTGAAATTAAAAAAAAAAAAAAAAAAAAAAAGGTTGTAAATTGGCCCTGATATTCCGTTGTACGCACCAGATAGTAACTGGAAAAATTTTTTTTTTTTTTTTACTTCAGTTCTTAGACAGTAAAAATGTTTCTGGTTAGTAACTGGTGCGTACCAGATCGTAACTGAAAATATTTTTTGTTTTTTCTAAAACTTGATATCAAAAAAGAAATACTGGTTACTAACTGGCGCACACCAGATAGTAAAGTTACTAACTGGTGTGCACTAGATAGCTGATTTTTTTAATCTTCTAAAAAATTTTCTAAAAGAATTCTGGTTACTAACTGGTGCAAATAGTAAAGTTACTAAAGTTACAGATAGTAAAGTTACTGACTTACTATCTGGTGTGCAGATAGTAAATTACTATCTGGTGCGCACCAGTAATAGAAATATATATATATTTTTTTCAAAAATTTGATGTAAAAGAACAAAAAATTCTGGTGACTAACTGGGGCAAACCAGATAATAACTTTACTATACACACCAGATAGTTAGTTACTATCTACCTTTTGCAACCGTTAGAATTTTCACTTCAATTGTGTCCTTTTTTACTTCAATTTGTTTGTAATCGTCACCTTTAAGATCTGTACAACTACACATGGTTTGAGGTTAAATTTTTAAATGAACTTTTTGGTTTAATACGCATTCAACAGGTGACACACACCACATTAATAATTAACTATCTTTTTGCACGATTTTTAGAAAATTCAAAGGAAGTTTTCACTTAAATTCTGGAAAACTTTTTTCTAACTTTATATTTCTTTGTTTTGTTATATTTTACTCTGATGTGCTTTTATTATCAAGTTTATTATCCTCTGATGATTTTCTCTTCAATTAAACAGAAAGTTTTTGAACAAGTTTTTGTGATTGAAAATGACAAAAATATTTAAATTTTTATTAAACTTCTAGAAAAACTTTTTAGTTTCCTCTGAAAATCAACATTTGTGAGCAGCTTTTGGAATTTCACACAACTTTATTTACACTTGCAGTTTTGGCAACAAGATGTTTAAATAAATCTGTTGCATAAATAGTGTCCTGGCAGCGACAAGCCTCAAACAAGATGAAGAATCTGAACACTTAAGAGGAGGAGAGTTGAGACGAAAACACTCGAGGAACTGCTTTGAGGAGTCCCACCTGGAAAAGAAAAAAAGAAAAACGATAACAGGTGGAAACTTTAAAATAAGCAATGTGGCGCTGCATACATGTTTTCCAAAATTTATATTTTATTTAAAATTTTCAATAGGTGTTTAGATAAATCTAGATTTAATCATGCCATCTCCTTTTAACCCGATTATATCTTGAAATAAATAATATTTAAGACCATTTTAAAATAATTAGCTTTACAAACCTACGGTTTGAATAAGCAACATTATCATTTTGTTGGGTTTTTTTTTTTTTTTACATCAGTGCTCTTAAGATAAATGTGATATTCAAATTTGTGCTATAAAGGCCCGGGGGCCAGATCCGGCCCTCTGGATAATTATATATTCTGCTAGCTTTTTGGACTATTTTGAGAGTTTTTAGGCTACTTTGAAGTTTAGCTATTTTTTTCAGCTACGCTAGCTGTTTTGACTAACCTACGTTTTTTTGGTTTTTTAGGCCTTTTATGCATTTAGCTAACATTTTAGCTGCCTATCAGCAGTTATTAGCTATCAATTTCAGCATCTTTGGCGGCCAAATTCAGCTAACAGCATTATTGAGTATGATGCTATATCTTGTTCATTATTATTTCAAAGTTTCTCACCTGTTTGTGACGTTTTCAGTTTGTCGTGTTCTCTTTCTGTAGAGAGAAAAATTGCATTGAAAGTAAGAAAAGAACCACTTATTTTGAAAAAATTTGTTTTTTTTTTGTTCAATGTTTGTACATAGATTAAAACCTCTTGGTTTTGCAGAGATTTCAGCCTTTCAAGGTGTTTTCTATCAAACTTGTTAAAAATCATAAAAAATAAGAAAATTTCAAAGATGAATACAGATTCAAACAATAAATACATAAACTTGGCAGACGATCCATATCGACCCCTGGCGGTTGGTCAGACGATTAACATCAGCAGTCATACGGGGGGTTAGTAAAAGGAGGCAACTGGGGCCAGAAAGTACAAAAATAAATAATATAAAATAGAAGTAGTAAACGGGTCACCATTTGATGTCAAGTTAATGAAAACACTTCATGGAGAGAGTACTGGAGATGCGTTCACAACCAAGCGTAACTCAGCTTAAGAGAGGCCACGGTTACTGGTGGATCAATTTGACTTCCTCCAAAGTCATCAACAACAGTTCAGAAACTCCAGGGGCCCGTTTCAAGAAGCAGGTTCAACAAATTTAGAGTTGAAACCTGAACTTAGAGTCACTGGACTCAAAATTCCCGAACTTAGAGTTTTCGGTTTCAGAACAGCTGAAAATGTTTGATTCAATCAACTTGAAGTTGTTGGAACCAGAATCAGGTGCGAGCGTCGCGACCATTAAAAGCCCTGATCAATGGAGCAAAGACAGCACGATTCACCATGGCAACGGGAACACACTTCCGAGTTTTGTGGCCACTTCCGGCGACGGAAATTGATAAATTCCTACAAGCATATGAAACTATAAGAAGATTGTCAGCAAGAAAAGAAACCCAGCTGCAGCGATAAAACATCTGCAGAGTTAATGCATACGTCTACATTTGAATCATTTCAAATAACGAATAAATAATATCAGGAAGGTTATTTTGTCACTTGTAAAGTAAGGAATGGTTCTTGATCTGTTAATAATTTAACCAGTCATCTCCGTATCGCATGAATGACCGTTTTCCTCAACCCCCACCCCCCACCCCCCACACGCACCACATACACACACGGATATCACCGCACGCTAAAATGAAACACTGTAGCTGCCTGAGATATATTAAAAATAAGCATTTATTTAAATGTAATTCTCAAGACTTAAAAAATTTTAGCTGATAAGTAGTTTTTTATTACATAAATAAGATTTATGCCAGGCTTGGGATTTGAACCTGGGACGTCAGAAGCGGAGGCAGCGTCGCTGACAACCGAGCTAATAATTAGTGTGTGATGTTTGTTGTATACGAGTTCAAAGCCCCTAGCAGTTTTTGAGATTCAATTATTTCGATTTTTAAGAGCTTCAAATGGTGAAAATAAAACTCTTTATTTTTAATAGCAAATCCCTGGAATAACTCACTATTTATAATGGTCGCTCAAATAAAAATGAATCGGGGAAACTGCATCAATCGACTCGTGTCCTCAAATCCTCTCCCCACATAAATAACATTTCCTCTGGATTAATCCAGCCTCCTCTCTACATGATCCTCTATGAATGGACATGTCATTTTGGTTTCTACTGGTGGAAACGTGACGTCTCCAATGTGAATGTTCTCTAAATATTAATGAAGAACTCAGATTTGAACATCTTTCACTTTAAAAAGGGGCGGAGACCGCAGAGAACTCTAAGTTTCCTGAAGAAAACCTGCTCCAGACCAGGTTTTGTTCACAGACTCAGTTGCCACAGTGATTGATTCTGAGTTCAGCTTAACCCGCTTCTTGAAACGGGCTTGGTTTCGCCCACTTTCACGGGTTTGAGTTATCTCTCTTTCTGAAACCGAAAACTCTGAGTTCTGCTGAATTTGGAGTTCGCGAACTCAGAATTCCAACAAAACCTGCTTCTTGAAACGGGCCCCAGGCGTCATCAAGAACAAGGAGTTGGCAAAACAAATTTTTTTTTTTTTTTTTTTTTACGGTTCAATGCGCGATGGCTTTTTTTTCAACTTAAAAAATCCTTTCCTCTTTGACGAAGTATTGTGATGGTACGACACACACGGGAAAGTCCTCATGTACGGTTGATCAAACTCCTGAGCTGTTGTGTCAACTGAAGCAGGAAAATCCCCAAGTCATGAGTAAACAGAAGCAAGCGCATGCCAAAAACGCAAAGACCTGCCTCCAGACAAAATGGCACCCAGACATCATTAGCTGGAGACAGACATTCTACGAGATTTTAACACTGTCAAATCCAAAATGACAAAAGAAATCGCAGTACTACACAAAGTAAAATGGTTCTTAGACAGTAACTCACTGTATCTATTAAATAATTCCTTGATTATGCCATACCTGAACTATTGTATAGAAATTTGGAGTACAACTTATAAAACATATACTCATCCAATCTACATTTTACAAAAAAAAGCAATAAGAATTATTACAAAAAGTAGTTAAAGGAACCGTCTAATCCATTATTTATTACATTAAAATTATGAAAACTTTAGGGTCTTATCAACTTTAATATTTTAAAATTTATAGTAAATATGAAATGCCTTCCTCCGAATTTAATTAAAAGATGCAGGAAAAGAAAAAACAAATTTAATCTAAAAGAACAAAACACAGAACACTGCTAAAGGAGCGATGTGTGTCGGTATATGGGGTCAATACATTGAATAAATTGAGCACAGAAATTAAAAATGCTGCAACAATATCAAGTTTTTACAAACTGCCTTCAAAACAGTTTAATCAATGACTATAAAACTTTCTAGTACAAATAAAAACTACTCATCCCCGAGGTTTGGTGTTCATTTCATACTGGTTGATATTGTACTTATAAAATGTTGTTTCTGTTTTTCCCAATCTTCTCTTATTGTATATTAAATCGGCAGAATGCTTTGTGTTTTTCTGTTTTATTTGATTGATTTATGGATCCATTTGTTAAAAGGGACAGACAAATACGTTTGTCTTTTATTTCCATCATGTTTGAGTTTATAACTTAAGTTTATATTGTTTTATTTTCATATTAATGAATAAAAATATATATATATTTTTTTAATTGGTAGTAGGGCTGCCACAAACGATTATTTTAATAGTCGACTAATCATCGATTAATTTTTCCGATTAGTCGACTAATCGGATCATGGACAAAGTGGATGTAAAGAAAATCTGAAATATAATTTGGTTTAAAACAAAAAAATCCTAAATAAGCTAAAATCGCAAGCATATAGCTGAAATATTAGCTAAACTCCAAATTAGCCAAAATAGCTAGCATGTAGCTGAAGACATAGCAAAACTCCAAATTAGCCTAAAAAACTGTAAAAATCCCAAATTAGCCAAAATAGCTAACATATAGCTGAAATATTAGCTAAACTCCAAATTAGCCTAAAAAACTGTAAAAATTCCAAATTAGCCAAAATAGGTAGCATGTAGCTGGAATAATAGAAAAACTCCAACTTAGCCTAAAAAACTGTAAACATTTAGAATTAGCTAGCTAACATGTAAATGAAATATTAGCTAAACTCCAAATTTGCCTACAAAACTGAAAAAATCCTAAATTAGCCAAAAGAGCTAATATGTAGCTGAAATATTATCTTAATTCCAAATTAGCCTAAAAAACTGAAAAAGCCTAAATTAGCCAAAATAGCTAGCATGAAGCTAAAATATTAGCTAAACTCCAAAATAGCCTGAAAACCCTTAATAAATGCCAAAATAGTCTAAAAAGCTAGCAGAATGTCATTATAACTTTCAACTTCACTACAGCCTGACTCCATATATTATAAAGTAACAACTAATCTACTATTAAATTAGTTGTCGACTATTTTAATAGTCGATTAGTCATCGATTAGTCGACTCATCGTGGCAGCCCTAATTGGTAGCACATTTAATTAAAACTTTTCAATGTGAATAATCGGTTCAGTGTGTGATCTCTGGGCGCCACGTTTCTGTCTGCAACCCGGTCCACTCGGTAAAAAGAGAAAAGCTGTTTTTAATCTGAATGTATTAAGGTTGCTCTTCGGAAGGATCGGCCGTCTTTCAAACTGCTATCAGTGTCAACGTAATAGCAAAATCCTAAATAATCAATGGTCTTCTCATCAGGAGGTGAAGCGGGTCTCTTACCTTCAACGGAGAGCCGGATTGTGCTGACCGAGACCCCCTGTTCGTCTAAAACTTTATATATTCCTTCATCTGAGAGTTTCAGGTTCTTCAACGTTATTTTGTCGCCCCGTGGACTTTTCTCCACGCGCTCATTGGTTTGCTTTATCTTCCTTCATCCACAGCAGAGACCACTCAGAGCTGTTCCTGCAAAATACAGTAAGGTAAATGTAAAAAAAAAAAAAAAAAAAAACTGACGCGAAAAGTCAGTGTAGAGATATGTGATGTAATTTGTATAACTTTTCTAACACAAACTTGAGGTTTTGTGTTGATCAAAATATGTCTTCACTGGTTCTGGTTGTTCTGTTATCAAATCAACTTTATTTATATAGCACTTTTCAAAAAAGATCATTTTTAATCATAAAAAAAAAAAAAAATTAATAAAAAATAATAAAATGTTAAAAACAAAGGACAATGCCCTCAAACCCCACCCCCACCCCTCCACACACTTGCACAAACACACATCAACATATTTCCACATCATGATGTTAAAAATAATAAAAATAACTAATTAATAAAAAGCTGGAAAATAGAAATCTAGAAATCTGGCTTTGTACTGCAGTGAGGAAATATTATTTTAGGGACCTGTCCACATCAGTGAGCCCCAATAGTACCTCTTAGTACCTCTAAGGTTCACAATGTTCCACTCCAGCTCTCTATAATAAGTATATGCATGCAAACATGATGTGTTTACAGGGTTTGTACTTTTACATTCTTCTGATGTCACATTGTCCAGGTGAGGATGTCAAAGTAAGGCACGAAGATGCGACTTAATGGTTTGAAAATATCACTTTGAGGAGCCAAAATGGTTTTAAACTCTCAAAAGAAGAAGAAAAATTAGTGACGCACGTGAAAAACAAGAAGACAAATATTGGAGATATGTATGCTCATGTATATATGCAGGGTAAACAGGAGCTGGTCCAACCACTTCACGAAGTGACAGCTATAACTGGAAGATGTGTCAATCGTTCACTAAAGTCAAGCTAAGGTCCCGGAAACTCAAACCGCATTTCCCAGAAGCCCCGGGAAGCTTGGAACATTGACTTTGTGTCACCCAGACCAAAACAACAAACAAAGTTCTGACAGTTCTCAATGGATTTTCAACAAAGATCCACTCGAATTATCTTTTAATCTATTTTAAAAGTGGTTTGAATTATGATTATGTCGTTTTAAGTTAAAATTAGGAGATAGTTCCAGCAGAGCAGCATTACTCTCCTATGAGTTGTGGGGGAGATCTTTGGTCCAAGCAACCCCGCCCCCTTTCCCCTCCCCACTGCTGAGAGCTTTTAGCCGCTCACAACTCCAACCTAACATTACCGGGCAACAAAAATGACTGAGCAATATTATATTTATCCAGCCGTACAGTTTTGAGCCGGTTTGGATTGTACTTTCTATGTCACAAATACGCTTTATTAAACCTTAATTTTCTCGTTTGCTTGATTTAAATGAAGAAATACTTTTTATGAACTTCATTTTTTTTAAATACCATCATCACAGAAATAAGACTTTTGTGCTACAGAGCATACATTCTTTATCTTTACTTTCATTTGAACAATATATTACAAAGAAAGCCTAATTTTCTCACTTATATTCTTTAAAAAAATCTAATACATTTTTAGTTTTTTTATTTTAGTGTAAAATAATATACTTTTTTTCATTCTTTCTTGATTCAATTTGGTTTTGTTCTTTTTCCTTGTTTTGTACGTTTTCCTTTATGTTGTGACTGTAAAAAAGTAAAACATTTCTACCCCTATGTGGGAAACAAAAAGTATTTTGTTTTCAGAACTGCAGTTACAGTGGACAAAGAAAACAGATGAACGGTCACAGAAGATGGTGAAAGAAAAGAACAATGTTTCCTTCCCGCATGGCTGCAGGTGAATAATTGAATCTTTTATTTTTAGAGTAGATGTTTGACGAGTAAATTTTACATCTTCGTCACCGTTTACTGTACAGCTTAAAATATAAAGGAAGCAAACACGCTTTGTTCTGCAACAGCGACAGTAATTGAGCGAATCGTTTCAAACTGTTTTAGCAAAATATGAGGATGAGCTATGACTTTATCAGTCAACTTTTTGGTTGTTTTAAAGAGTGGGAGTATTTTTTTAAGGGTTTTTGCAGCAAAAAAGAGGATGAAATGTACAAATATGTTAGCAAACAAGTGAAATAATTTCATTTTAACTTGATTTTTTTCAAGTGAGTTGGGTGTTTGTGCATTCAAATCCCACAAATGGAGTTGGCGTGTGCAGGTTTTTGTTTGCAGAGCCATTTACATCACGGCTGTGAAACTTCCTCACCGTTTAAAAACAATCCTCGGGGAAGTGCGCCGTAACCCTGACCCTCGCCGTAACAATAACACAATAACACAAGCACCACTTGTGGGAAACCAGTGCAAAAAGTACCTATATTTGCTTTTTGACGGATTATTTCTTTGGACGTGAACTGTTCACATTTCACCCCTCAGGTTAGAGGTACAGGAGTCAGGAATTTAGCCAAAACACTCCAAAGGATTCACTTTCACAATTTGATGACAAATATGTTGTTTTAACTGAAATATATAATCTTCTTAAGTCATTACTTCTTCTATATATTGTTATATTTCATTACCATATAGTTTGAATTTTTAAATGTATTTTTTTATCTTTATTTTTTTTATTGCTTACTTACAACTATCATTTGTAATCTATCTTTTTTTTTTTTTGCTGGATTTCATTGTGGACAGCAGAGATACACAATGTACACATAAACACTTGGACTTTCTTGAATAATTTCTTTAGTCGAAACAAATAATAAATATTGCATAAATGTATTTGCTCTGATGTTGCTCAACCATTTTTGTTTCACCAGTACTGTTAGCTTGTGAGGGGCTGTAAGCTAGCGCAAGAGTGTGTAAATAGAGAAGGAAATGGACGCCACGGTTCCCGCCTACAATTCAGAGATGAACTTCTACTGAATTACTGTGACCTTTTGACCCCTCCATGCTCACAGGTGCAGCCAATCAGGCCCTTAACGAGCAACTCAGACTGACCTTCTTCTTCTACTGTTGATATAATTAAGATATATTGCTTACTTGATCAGGTAGACCACGGTCATTGAATATGGCGTCCGCAGATCTATGACAAAGTCTTCACCTGGACGATGAGACTGCCAAGATTTGTTATCTGAGAAGTCGAAAAAAATAAAACTTAACATCCATAAAAATCTGTAAACACAAAAGAGGGAATATATAACACATATAAATATATATATATATTTGAAAGAAAGAATCCCTTCAAGTCCACACTAACCTGTTACCGACAGTTTGACGCTCTGAAGGAAGACCCGGGTTCTTTTGGACTGCACGGCCTCCACCACCATGAAGCTCTCGTATTTCCCCGTGTCCCTTATCTGGACGTCTTTGATAACCAGAGAACAATCCCCGGACCCCAGCTTCTCTTCGAGCACTTCGAGTCGGCCCCCGAACTCCTTCGCCTGCCACTTCTCCTCGCCCCGCTGCTCGAACACGGTGTTAGGTGGGGTCACCCACTGGATATGGTGGGTGGAAATGGTCGCTTCGTCTAATTGGGACTTCCAGCAGCAGGGAAGGACAACTTCACTGCCCACCGTGGACATGACAGTCACAGGGTGGACGGCGGAGGGCCGAGCAAACGAGTCTGGAAGAAAATGATTATTATTAAGGTTCTTGTGCTGAAAAAGTTAAGAATATCTTAAGTAGTGGCTTATAAAACACTGACAGTAATGACCTTTGACCTTATTTTATAACTTTCTGGAAAACTACTCAACATTTTCACATTTTTTAAATAAAATATGAACAGAAAACATTAATAGTTTGTAGTATGAAAGAAAAATAAAAAAAAGTTAAAGTCATAACTCTATTATAACAATTGTTTTATGGCGATATTGTTTGTCTTTTTCAGTGCTGAAAAAAAAACAATTACATACTTTTCTTGTCATGAAACTCAAAATAATCAGTGTTACAACTGTACTTGAAACTTTTAAAAATGTAATATCAAAAACTCAGCTGCCCTTTTTCAAACATCAATTATATCAATAAATTAAACAAATTTGAACAATTAAATACCATCAACATTTAAAAAATGTAGTGTTAATGCCAAAAAATCTGATTTAAATGGGACTTTTAATGAGTAAAATCAACTTTAAACCCAAGAACTGTTAATTAAGTAACAATTTGACATTTTACAAAATATATAATACTTAAAAATTAGCTCTTAAATCAAGTATAAATCAGTAGGATACTCACAAACTAAGCAGCCAGTCAGCAAACACTGTATGTGTATAAAGAACCTGCAAAACGCAAGAAAACACTCATTAAATAGAGTAACTTCTCAGAAATAATATTAGTATCTAACTAATTTATAGAGGAGTTAACTTGCTTATATAGTTTTTGAGATGATAGTAAAAATATGATTTATTTTATCGTTAAATTTTTTTAATCTATATATATATAGATATATATATAATGGGCGAGTTTGAGTTAAGTTTCGTTTTCATCAGCTCTGTTTAGTAAACGAAACTGTCTGAGCACTGCCCCCTCTCGGTCAGTAGTGGAACAACATGTGAGGCTTTGCAGGAAAGTCAAGCATTCACGAAAGCTATTTTTCTGCAATAAACACACACATACAAAACGAAATGTATCATTTTAGAAAGCATTGACAAATGGAATCATGCAGCACATAATGCAAAACACAAAAGTTATATTTTGATTTGTTTTTTTAAATTGTTAAAAAAAAAAAAAAAAAAAAAGTTGTTGGTTTCAAAGTAAAAGCTCTTTCCTTACCAAAGCCGCATTTTGTTCGGTTCTGTTAGTCTGCTGGTTGGATGCTTAGTTCTGCCTCCTTTCCTCCTGCCCTCCGCTGTGTAGCTGACTGAGTGTGTTGTTGACAGCGAGCGAGTTTTACTCCTCAATGAAACTCGGTTTCATTTTCCGGGAATTACCAAAGTAAAAGCAGGTTTAGGTTTCATATTCATACGGTTTATTTTTCCTTACAATATTATACTTTCTGTAATTCAATGCTTTCCCACAATCTTAAGAAAATAATAATAATAACAATAATAATAATAGTAATAATTATTATTATTATACTAATTATTATTATTATTAGTGAATATGCATTTTGAACAACAATAATGGCTACATGGAGAACAGGAAATAATCTTGATGAGGTTTGTGGTTCAAAACATGTTTTGAAAAAGTGCAATAAAGGAAACAAAAAAAAAAAAAAAAAAAAAAACAGGCTTTAATTGGAAAGCGGTGGCTTTGGGGACCTTTGTGGTTTTATGCTTCTGTCTTGACCGCAGAAACGAAACCTAAGAATGAAGCAGACTGGAGCTGTGGGACTTGTCCTTGTCTTGCGGAAGAAAAAGAAAAAAAAAAAAAATTCCGACCCTGTCATAGCCATGACACCAACAGTCAGTACGGTACCTAACTTGTGAGAGGAGCATCCAGAACTCATCATGTCTCACCTGCTTTGGGTTGTTTTTCTCCTGTGTAAGCTCTTTTTTTATTTGTTTAGTATATTTAAAGATGCAAAAAAACATTTTAAAATAATTGAATTCATTTTTCCTGTAACTTTTAATTTAATTTTGGTGACTTCTTGTCCACTCTTCAGATGCTGCAGGATGCTACCTTCATCCTCCTCCTCCTCCTCACCTGGTCCCAGCACCCTCCTGGTGATCCAGAAGGGCCAGAACGTTTCTCTGAGCTGCAATCTGTCCTCCAGCAGGGAGATGACCTGGTACCTGCTGCGCTCCGAACAGCTGCTGCCTCTGCTCACTCAGAGACCCAGTAAACTCTCAGGTGGGGACACAGCAGACGTCCACTCTGGAAACACCCGCTTGGGCTGGGCAGGAGCCGTGGAGAGTGGCCAGGTCAGCCTGGAGATCAAGGAGGTGGAGGAGGAGGATGCTGGGCTGTATTTCTGTGCCGGGAGACTTGAAGCAAGTGAGCATGTAGATGGAGGAATCCAGCTGACAGTGAGTGGTAGGTACCATTTATTTCTAAAACTGAGCGATTAAAAAGCTTGCAAACTTCAATTTAGGAAATTAATTAAAAAATAATCTTAAACTTTGGTTCCAAAGATAAAAAAAAATGTAAAATATTTTCAAAATAAAGTACACTGTGTTTTTAAAAAGAAAAAAATTATTAAAAATGTAAGTCAAATATGTTATTTTCTATGAAGCAGATTATTTGAATGCGTTTACACGCGATCAAGTACAAAAACTAATAGAAATTCATGTTGGCCACACGCATAATACATGAAAATGCACTTTGCTGCATTGCCCACACGTATTTTAAGGCTAAAAGTTGTTATTGGTCGCATGGTATTTATGCAACTATAACCCTAACCCTTCCTCCGGGTCTGTGCAACGGACGAATTTGGAAAATGACGTGCCAATAGTCACTTTCTTTCTATTTTGATAACTTAAGGGGGCCTTTTCTCCTTTTATTATAGATTATACATATGAACATTAGTGTAAAAGCCAAATATTTTTACAAATTAAATAAATAGATTGCATTACACCAGTCTGAAAGCAATTTAAACCTTTAAATTTATTTTTTATCAGTTATCTGCTAAAACACAAACCTAAACAAAGTAACCAAAATTGCAAAACTTTTATTAAAATTGATTGCATTTTTTCTCTAAGCCACATTAGAGGGTTTCAAGAGACACAGGTTGCAGACCCCTGATGTCGGGGATATTTTCTTGTCACATTTTGGGTCCATTAGTACCAATTGATGGTTACCTATCTGAGTATTATTGCTGACCTTTGAACATAAAAATGCGTTCACATGGCCTCCACAGTGACCATATCTCAACCCAATGGAACGGGAGATTGGCGTCATGGATGTTCAGTCGACAAATCTGCAGCAAACAAGTTTTATTCTGAAGGAAAATATCACTTCAATAACAATGTATTGATGACTTATTTCTCTTGAATTTGTTTTTTTGAGGAGTCGAAGGGAAGAAGCCAATCAGGAACAAGGGCCAGCCGTGTTGGACTCTGGGAGTTTGGGTTCTCACAGCTTTACTATTCCTCTGTTTTGCTGTCCTGGTTGGATTTTGCCTGCGGTTAGGTAATTAAACTTTTGCAGTTATTTTTTTTTTAAGTTGAAGGAATCAACATTTTGTTTACCTGTACATTATTTGTCTATCTAATATTTGTCTATTTAAATTGCACAATTTTTGTACATATTGCTTTTTACAATTTTTTTATTTTATGTCTCATTTTTATTCTTCTTGCACTGAAACGGCTGCTCCAATTTCCTTGTCTTGTGACAATAAAGACCTGTTTATCTATATCTATATGTAGGAATTTGGTGAATTTTTAAAAACAGCGCCCCCCAAAGGACAACTTTAACAAAAAAATCCTGTTGATTATTGCTGCAAAGTAACCAAACTTATGTTAAAACTCAAAAATGGATGTTATTTAATTCAAAATTTTTATTATAACTGATACATATTTAAAATAATATACTCTCATGTTAGGAGACTTTTATTAATGGAAGGTGATTATTTAATTTCATGTTTGTTGGGCAAAAGACCTTCATATTTTAAAAGAAAAACTTTAGAAGAGTATTTGTTCTGCATTCTTTATTTTCATAACATAAACAGAAGTTAACACAAGTTCAGAGAAAATAATTGAAAGGAAGAGATCCCAAAAGCTACCCCAGAGAAAAATAAAGATTCATCATCTTTAAGACAAGATTTTGCGCAAAATACATTTTTTAAACAACAGAAAACTATCTAAATAATACAAAGTAAACATTTCCAGTGTGAAGAAACAATGAAGGTAATCAAGTTTCACTTCTGATGACCGTTGCATCAAGAATAACATTTTTTTTTATCATTTATCTCCACTCATTTTTGAGTAAATGTGAAAAAATGTTGGTTGATAAAACATTTGCACATTCCCAAAAGAAAAAAACATACTAGTAGTTTCTGCAGCAGAACTGCAGTCTGTGCTAATATTTAACAAGAATTTCAGCTAAAGCTCGAGAGGGTTGGAAGACGGTGCTTACAACTTTAACGCTTTCTCTTCTACCACATCTGGATTAAAAGGTCATGATGTCAAAGTGAGATGGTCAAATGCTTAAGAAGCACCAGAGCGACGGGAACGTTTTACTTTGACTCATGCTCGCTTCAGCAGCAGCCCGTATGGACGGAGGGACTCCTGCACGATGGCTTTTGTCATAACTTCCGTGCTGTTTTCGGGGATGTACACCAACCAGAGACCATCCCTGTTGCACGACTTCCTCTTCTGTGGGTTGATGCGGTTCTGAAGAACCACTTTGTACTGCTTTCCGTCCACCTTGGACGTGAACTTCTTGCAGTAATGCTCAGCCAGGTGGATATCAGGCGTGGAGTACACCCCTCTGCCACTCGTCCTTTCTGTGATCAGGGCCGCGGCGCAGGCTTCCAGGAACTGCGGGGAGTCGTCGGGATTCCCGTCACGGGTCAGGATGATGCCGAGCGAGCCGTCCATGTTGTGTCCGTGGTAGGAAACGGGCCAGGCATCCTTCCCCGTCCCGAGCCACTGATCCCCTCCTTCGCACTGCTGTGAAACTCGAAGGGCAGCGCGGTTCCAGCCACAGGGACGGGTGTACACTTCATTCCCACGCAGGAACTTCTTATTGCCATCCTGGCAAATGGGGAAAATGGAAATTTGTCAATCAATCAATTTATATGTAAAACACTTTTCATCAACTCACGTAGAACACAAGGTGCTTGAAATAAAAGACATAATCTGTTAGTGTCAAACTCTATCGCACACGGGGCCAAAATCCAAAACACACATTAGGTCGTGGGCCGAACAGGATAAACATTTATTGAACACTTTAAAACTAAATTTAAAACTTTTTAACGTAATCATGAATTGCATATATAGTATTAACTGCAATAAATTATGCTAGTGTGAATGCTGAATTTGGCCGCTGAAGATGCCAGTGTTGATAGCTGAAGATGCAGAAGATGATGGCTGAAATCAGTAAAGCTAATAGCAGAAAACGCTGAAGCTAATAGCCAGCTAAAATATTAGCTAAATGCCAAAGTAGCCTTAAAATCTAAAACCAAAAAGCTAGCATGCAGCTTAAAAATAGCTAAACTTCAAAATAGCCTACAAACTGAAAAAAGCCTAAATTAGCCAAAACAGCTAGCATGTAAATATTAGCCTAACTCCAAAACTTTTAAAAAGCCTAAGTTAGCCAAAACAGCTAGCATGTTGCTGAATTATTAGCTTAACTCTAAAACAGAACTGAAAAAAGCCAAAACAGCTATGAAGCTGAAATATTAGCTAAACACAAAATGGACTTAAAAATGAAAAAAAAAAAAAAAAAAAAACTAAATTAGCTAAAAAAAAAGCTAGCATGTAGCTGAAGTATTAGCTAGACACAAAAATTGACATAAAAATAAAAAAAAGCCTAAATTAGCCAAAACAGCTAGCATGTAAATATTAGCCTAACTCCAAAACTTTTAAAAAGCCTAAGTTAGCCAAAACAGCTAGCATGTAGCTGAATTATTAGCTTAACTCTAAAACAGAACTGAAAAAAGCCAAAACAGCTAGCATGAAGCTGAAATATTAGCTAAACACAAAATGGACTTAAAAATAATTTTTAAAAAAAACTAAATTAGCTAAAAAAGCATGTAGCTGAAATATAGTTAGACACAAAAATTGACCTAAAAATGAAAAAAAGCCTAAATTAGCCAAAACAGCTAGCGTGTAAATGTTAGCCTAACTCCAAAACTTTTAAAAAGCCTGAGGTGGCCAAAACAGCTAGCATGTAGCTGAATTATTAGCTCAACTCCAAGACAGTCTAAAGAACTGAAAAAAGCTCAAATCAGCCAAAACAGCTAGCATGTAGCAGAAATATTAGCTAAGCACAAAAATTGACTTAAAAATGAAAAAAGCATAAATTAGCCAAAAAAGCTAGCATGTAGCTGAAATATTAGCTAGATACAAAAATTGACTTAAAAATGAAAAAAGCCTAAATTAGCCAAGAAAGCTAGCATGTAGCTGAAATATTAGCTAAACTCCAAAATAACCTAAAAAAAAATCATAGTAATTGCCAATATAGTCCAAAAAGCTATTAGAATGCCAATGTATCCCCGAGACAATATCAGAAACAATATTTTCCCTTTTTAATTAATTGAATATTAATATTATTTAATTAATCTGAATATTTAAACACCTTTCATGTATATACTGTAATTGTAGCTCTGCGTCTTTTTGGATTTCCTTGGCAACGGATATCTTTTGTTAATCACCTCCACATTCATAGCATGTTCTTTCAGTCTGAGCCAACGATTTACGTGTTAAATTTTTCAATACTTTTATTCACATTGGCCTCAGTTTATGGAGACGCATTGGCGCAAAGCAACCCCGCCCCCCTTCCTTTCCCCGCTGCTAAAAGCTTGTACCAGGGAGCTTGTTGACCGCCTAGCATATGCTTTACGTCACCTATGGTCTTTTTAAACATTTTTTTTGTCTTTTACAATTAATATATATTATATATAAATTATACAAATAATAGAGAAATATACTGATATAGTAAAACTCAGAAACGTAATTTTGAGCCTAATTTTCTTAATATATGTCCTCCATAATCAGAAAAAATCCACAAGATGCTGCTAAAAACACCAAAAATGTGTTTTTAATCAGAATGAGCCTTTAAGACAGGAGTGATATGAGCTTTCTTCCTTGTATTAGTTAAAAGATGTGCAGCTGAGCATAACAATAGTCCAGTCTAACGTGATAAGAGCCTGGGTCTCACCTTCAGGCCTCTAGGACTGCTAGTTTCTCTGCTAATGATTACCTGAATCAGGTGTGTTTAGCCATTAAGGAGCTTTAATGACAGGTTGGTTGAAACACATGTAGGACGCCGGCCCTCGAGGCCTAAAGTTTGAGACCTGTTTCTCATTGGTTTACACTCCTAATTCTTGCTAAATCACAGTTTTTTACTCATTTTTTATGACATCTTGTTTCTACATTGTATAACCCTTTTCTGCCCTGGAACATGTGTTGTTCTGACCTGCTCTGCTGCTTTCCATGGGTGTGACACAGGGCCATAAAGTGAAAACAAGATCAATCTGAGAATTTGAAAAACAAAGAAAGCTTTGCATCTGCTTACCTTCACATTGGTGAAATCAAAGTCAAACTCCGGATGGAAGAATTTCTGGAGGTTTATTTTGACGACGGGCTTCAGGCTGGCTTCAGGTGCCTGACATAAGGCCGGGGGGGAGCTGTATATGTCTGTTTCATCCACGTCCTGCAGGGATAAAGTTCCTATGCTTTCGTACTCCAGCTGTTTAAATCCCTCCTGTTTGTAGTACTCCCTGAGAGCCACAATGTTGACCAAGTCCTGGGGGGTCAGCTGGGTTTCCTCGGTCGTCGGCTGCATTTGACAGCCGGTGAGAGCCTCCAGAGCCTCCAGACAAACCTTTGGGTCCGGCATGTTGAGGCAGGGGGTTCAACTCCTTCCAGATGAAGTGAAGCTGCTGTTTTTGCTCGGTTTCTCAGCAGTGAAGAAAGAAAGGAAAAGCAGAGCTGAAGGCTTGTCCGACAAACTCCTCAAAGCACTTTCACTTTTGGTTAACCATTTCCTGTCAGGGAGCATTTCACACTACAAAAACACAAACATGTTCTTACTTTGTGTCTAGTAAGAGAAACAATCTTACGAAGAAAGCAAAAAATAAACTTAGTTTAAGAAAAAATGACAAATTGTTTCTTAAAATAACATTATTTTTCTTAAACCATTGGTAGATTTTTTAGCTTTTATTTATAGATTTTTTTTCAAATGTAGGAATTTTTAACTTATTTCTATGGCAACCATGGATTATTTATTAATTAATTTATTATTTATTTATTTTCTTACATAACTTACCTTATTTGCTTGATTATTCATTTATTTATTTAATTTTTTTTAACATAATTATCTTACTTGCTTATTTATTTATTTACTTACTTACTTACTTAATAATTAATTTATTTACTTTTTTACATTATTCACTTCACTTGCTTATTTATTTATTTATGTACTTACTTAGTTTCTTATTTATGTATTCATTTATTTATTTTTTTCTTTCTTTATTGACCTTACTTGCACTTACTTAATTTATTTCTTACTGTATTTCCTTATTTAAAATATTTTGTTTTATTTTCAATGTTTATTGAAAGTGTTTTGATTGATTTTTGCCTAGGTGGAATGAAGGTACATTTTCTTCAGTGTAAGAGGAAAAAAGGTCTTAATGTTAAGGCACCATATTGTTTTATTTATTTTGTGTAATTTATTTTTTATCTGTTTATTTTTGTTAAATAATGCTATGGTAACACTGTGTTTTTCCCTTTGTGACATCAATAAAGTTCTGTTTTGTTCAATTTTATGAACCAAATTTTTACAAGTTTTAGGAACATTTTAAAATTTAAATTTTGTAGCTTCTCAAGTTGAACTTGAAGCATTTAAAAGTCCTAGCTTCTGTTATCTAACCTGTACTATCTTTTCAGGTAAACCTGTTTGCTGCTGTGATTTACTGAAATGGAATGACAGGCTGCCGGTAACAAAGGTAAGAACGGATAGATCTGACTCACCTGCTAAAGTTTTGTTGTGTTAAGTTTTATTCTGTTAACAAAAGTTTCCTCGCTGGAAAAGAATTGAGCTTTACTTAACTTGATTACCAATGGTTCTTGTTTATTCAAACGTTTTTGGATAATTTTATCAACATCTCAAGGGTTTTGGAGAATTAAAATTCAGGATAGTTGGATAAAAAAACTATTAAGATCTAATGAAAGTTTGTAAACATCAACTTTTCTATTTGTATTGTCCATTTGTCCAAAATGTAATAACTGACTGGATAAATTATTGAGAATATATCTTCACAGGATCCTTTTCATACATTATTTTAGCACATTATCATTATTTATTCCCACTTTAAGGAAATAAATAACAAAACAAATATTTTCTACTTTAAATTGTTGTTGCTCATTAATTTAGTACAATCTTTTATTTTATTTTACGTTTTTACCTTTTAACTTAAAAAAGGGATCTGCTCGACTTAGATCAGATTTGATGAATTTTTTTAGTTCAAAATTTCGTCATACTTGAATAATTCTTTATTTTTTGGTCTATAAATTCAGTTTTGTTCGATATTAGGCTGATAAAAATTAGGGAAGGGAAAATGTTATGTGTATGAAACAAAAGTTATTTAATGTTTCTGGAATATCTGTGTAACCAGACGGTACATTTTTTTTCCTGTAGGAAGAGTCTCTGCATTATTCCAGTCTGAAGCATGTAGGAAAACCTCGGCACGCCGACAGGGAGGAGCTTGTGACGTATTCTACTGTGAACCATAAGATCAACGAATCACAAAACCGCTGATTAAGAAAGTCCGTTCTGAAAAAGAAAAAGAAGTCTTCTTTATAGTTCTGTTTTTAAACTTTTTACGTTTTTACCTTTTTATACTTTTATGTCACAATTTTATTAAAGATTGTTTGCAAAACTTGGTTTCTTAGGAATGTAAAAAAAGACATTTATAGGAATTTAAATTCACATTTTGCACTTCAAATAACATATTTAAATGATTTATTCTGTCTTCCTATTAAAATAAAAGGTTTTGCTGAAATTATACTTAGATTAAATTGCTGATACGTTGAAACAAAATTAGATTTTAGTTCAACAAAGTTATAAAATATCTGAATATCTGTTTTTGCTGTCAGTGGTAAAATACTGAGTGAAGATTGTGAGGCTTTTATTTTCTGAACAGCACCATTATTTTGTCTTTTAGAGCGGGTGCAATTAACATCTTCTGCTGGAAACACATTTACATATTTCACATCTTGATACAAACCAGCCTCGCTTTACCTCAAACTTGTAAAAACATTTTTTAAATAATTTTTAATTAAAATTTTTACCTACATGCTAGCTAGCTTCTTTTACTTCCCTATGAAATGACCATGTGATGGGTTATAGCGCTGGGTGTTAATAATGCCAATAATTTCCAGAACTCTATTTGATCAATTTTGAGTTTACACATTTGTTTAGAAATACATTAATAATCTGTATACGTGTTTTTAAAATTTTTATATGAATCTGATATGTTTCCTTTGATGTAAAAGTTATTATTGAAATAATAGTGATATTGTAACAACCATACAGTGTTAAGTGGATTTACAGAGAAGCTGCAACAACTGTTCTGCCTCTCCTGGAGGTCATTTCAGTTTGGCCACTAGGTGGCGATCATGCTATAGCATTACACCTAATTCCAGAAGAAGCAAAGAATGAGCAAAAAACAGTGCTTTAGACCACAAATGATTAATAAAAATATTTCCTTAAAGAGTTTGTATATTTCATCCCTGTGAGTGTATAAAGATGTTTATTTAGTCAGCAATGTATGTTTAGGACAACCAAGCGTTAGCATTAGCCGTCCTATGGGAAAACACATTATGCGTTAGCATCAAGCTAGCAGAGTTTAGCATTTTGCGTTAGATCAATCTCTACTTTTATGGATCGATTGTTGATCTATTAAGCTAAGATCGATTGAGATCGATTGATCAGTTTTACCCACCCAGTCCTAATGCATTAATTTCCCACAGATGCTTCTTCAGGATTTGTAAAAAGAGCTTTTTTTTCAATGTCATTAATACAGATATTGTGCTTTTTTCTTTTCTTTTCTTTTACTATGATCACAGGTGCTTAAGAGAAGAATATAAATGTTAATAATGTCAACATGTTGTAAGTCTTTGTATATTTTCACTTGACTCTTTTTTCTAAATTGACTTTTTTTGCTCTTTATTAAAATGATTATAATAAAAATTTCTTAGTTTTGGTTATCTACTTTGTTCACTTTTGATTTACACTATTCATTATCGTCTGCATAGCATTTGATTTACACTTTTAATTTAATTTAAGATACTTAGTAAGTGATTGATTCTATAAAATGTTGCAGAGCACCAGATTTATTTCATGAACTTTTTTTTCTTTTTAACAATACAAATGTTTGAATTCTATATTACATGTACAATGCTCTAGTATATACTTGGTTCTAAATCAGTCTTTTGTGGAATTAATTATAATCTGACAGGAACAAAACCACAAAATCTGCACAGCATGGTATAGTTTGTGACTGTTCTTGTGGTCAAAATAAGTTGATGTTTTTTTTGTTTTGTTGTCTGAATGTTCTGACAAAAATTTGCTTTAAAAACACAAATGCAGTAAAAAAGACATCCTCTTTTTCACTTTTCTTTTATGTTAGTTTTATTTACAGAAGAAAAGATCTCAAAAAGTTGCTGTTTGGTATCACGTTGAACAGAAAACGAATTTGGTAAACTTGAAAGCGTCCAAACAAGAGTCAAAAGGTCAAATGAAGAAGAAACGATCAGGGGTCAGTCTTCAGCTGCAGGTCTGGTGATGATGGAGGAGTAGATAACTTGGCTCTGGATGGTCGGGGACCAGCTGGGTCTCTCCCTCCAGTTTTGTCGGCCCAGTGAAGCGTATTGAATGTCTTCTTCAGGCAGGGAGCAACTATCAAGCTCCATCGTTTCTATAGAGAAACAAACTGAGATAAGGATCTTAGGCCATAAATATTTGAAACAACTGGAAAAATTCAAGCTCAAATATTAGTGTCAAGCTAAAAAAAAGTGTCTGGAATTACAAATTTTCAGTTTTTAAGTTTTAAAACTCAAAATGTCAGTTTCTAAACTTTTTCCCACTTTCAACTTTCTTTTTTCTGGTTTCGAATCTGAAAGTTTCACGTTTTCTGACCGTAAATATTCAAGTTCCCAGGGTCAGTGAACGCATCAGGACTGAGGTTACCACCCTCATTGATTTTGATTGGTCCATCCAGTTAGCCTTAGGTTTCAGTTTAAAACCTGAAACTTTCAGATTCAAAACTGAAAAAATTATGAGTTTTGAAATCTAAAAAACAGAAAATTTGGTACTGAAAATAATTATGTTTATTTTAGAATTGCATAAAGTTTTAGACATTTTTTTTTCAGCACAAAAACCAATATGTCATCTTGATTTTAAGTCGTTTTATTTGGGTTTTAAATCTTGATGGGCCTAATTTAGCTCCTTAAAGACGAGTTCATCTAAAAAAAAATGACATTGAAAGTTTGAAGGACTATCTTGTTACCAGTTGGAGCGCTGGATGTACTCCACAGCTGCAGCTCTGTGTCTTCCAGTTTCTGTGAGACTGCAGAAAAAGAGAAAATTATCACTGAGAATGTTTTTTTTTAGCAATTTCCTTTAGGATAATTAATATTCTTTCTATACATAAATGCGACAATCTTACTTCTGTTATCAAGTAAATTAAAGCAAATTTTCTTAAACATTTTAAATTAAATCAAAACTACGACTGTAAAATTGTCTTCCTATAACAAAGTAAGACATCTGTCGAAGAAAATATTTGCCCTTACAACACATTTTAGGGCATTTCTTGGCTACAAAATACTATAATTTTGCCTTTAATTCATATTTAATTATTTTATGTTGAAATTTGTTTTTAGAAAATTGAGTATCAATTTAAAGGAGAGACAAAAAAAACAACATGAAACCAAAGTATTTTTAAAAAAACGCTTTATTTTTTTCTGATGAGATATTTTCATTGTGTTTGTTTTACCTTTGTGTCTGTACTTCTTCTTCTTTCTCCTGCACATGCTGGTCAGTAAAACACAAACTACAATCATGAGGACGGCGATTAATGCCAAACCAACCCCAGCCGCCAGCAGCAAAACTGAAGGAGAACAGATGCAGAATATCTGATCATGAATGTCATTGTTAGGTTTTTTGGATGGGGGTTGCATTGAGAGGCGGACCTACCTTTCTCAGGATTCGTCTTCTTTTTTAAGTCAACCACATCTAGGAAACACAAAAACACATTAAATCAAAAGTAAAGCTGAATCAAAAAAAAATATATATATATTTTCAAAAATCATCGTATTTGTGATGATTTGCTGGTTTGGTTCTGTGTTATTTCTAATTTTTTCCTTTCTGTGCTGGCTGTGACTCCGCCCACTCTCCTACTGATCCCTGGATCAGTCACAGCTGCCTGCACTTAGCCTGACTGCATTTAAGGAACTTTCTCTGGTTGTGTTCGAACCCCCCCCACAACCCCTACTATATAGTGCGGGACTGTATAGTGCCCTGGATTTTAAAGGTAATTCAGATACGACGCTCAATACTTTTCTGTCGTTTTTCTAAAAAAACAGATATGATGTCATCAATTTCACGAAGTACACTCGATTTTGGAATTGGTATCGGACAGTACTAGAAAATGGCGAATGCACTATATAGTGAAGGGGGGAATTCGACACAACCTCTGAGTTTGTTTAGTGTTGTTTCCAGTCTCTTTAGTTTGTATTCCTTAAATATATCCTTTTATATAAATACTTGAGACTTTCCTTCAATGTTCTTCTGGTTCTTCCATGCATCTGGGCTTCCTCCCGCTAATTATGAAAATATTTGATTTTATAATGACAAAATTTTGGATTATCTTTGTCAAAGGGACTTCTTCTAGTTGAGTTGAAACATTTTGTTTTTTATCCAAAAAATGTGTCTGACGGAACAAATTAGAAGAATAATCATAAAATCAGAATAATGACAAAAATGAACAATGCATTTCTGGAAGAAGTCCAAAGTTCTTTTTAAATTATAAAAACATAGAAAAATGCTTTCTTTATGATTATGACATCATACCTGTGTTCACGACAGCTGACTGTGAAGACGTGCTGGAGGATGATGGGATGCTTGTTGGCTCTGGGGGCACTGGTTTGTAAACCAATGGAGAGGTATCAGTACAGACATTAATGTGCATTTTACTTAGCATTTTTTAAAAAATGTAATCATTTTTAATTTGTTCTGTCGTTTTTTTTTTATTTATTTTTGGCACTTCATTAAAATGTTTGAGGATTCTAGACCTTCAGGTCATTTGATCACACTGACCATTTTGTCAAAAGAGAGAGAGAGAGAAAGAGAGAAAATTTGCCCAACTATCAACCTCTTGATGACTCTTACTGCAAATATGCCTCAAAACATTTCTACTCCAAACTTACCTTAATTAGCATCTATATTAAATCACAAACACAAGTGAAATTATGTATATATATTTAAATCTAGAAAGGAATTCAAGTACCAAGGGGTCAAGTAATAAAATATAAAATATTAAAAGTTTTCATGTGAGGGTAAATACATATTTTTGCTTTTATGATCTATAACTTTGCAAGTTGTAGCTAATGCAATTTTGTAAATAATTACTTTGAATATAACAATATAATCTTTTGCCTCTAAGTTTGGGAGTTTTTTGTTCCTTTTTGCCTATGTAAAAATAAAATGCAATTTATTATTTTTATCCAAATCTTTTCATTTTTATCCTCGTAATCGCTGTATTTTACGCATTTTCTATTCAATTTCAGCGCATGTTGAGAGGTCTTCCGAGATTTTAAATTATTTCTGTTATTATTTTATTATTTGGATTCACAATATTGATTCTTTTTCCCTTGTTGACCAATGATCAATTTAATTTTACTTTTTAATCTAATACAACCGGTACAGAGGACCCCATTTTTTTTTTTCGCCCTGGGCCCCAGAACTGCTATGTCCTCCACTGGATACCCACCTGGAGAGAGTCACAGCTGCCAGCAATTATCTCATTTAGGTTTGAGTATTTAAAGCATTGTCCACCTTAGCCTGGCCTCACTCTGGGGGTATCTTCATTACTTTCTTGTGATGTTTTGATCTACATTATTAAATCCTCTGAATGTACTGGATTTATTTGAGTCCTTCCTGCTTTTGGGACCTCTTATGACAGAAAGTGGCTTCAATCATGAAGTTAAATTGATTTCATAAACAGAAAAGTGAATTTTTAACACATATGGCTTTTAAATGCTTTAATAATTTGACAATAATCTGGTAGTGCAGAATGGAGTAATGGAGTATTCCGGCGTGCAGTGAATACCTGAGAGGACGCTGACTCTGGCCTGCAGGATGCCGTTGCACAGATACTCTCCAGCATCCTCTGGCTGCAGGTCCTGGATCTGCAGGGCATCATTGCTGTAGCTGAGTCGACCGTTCTCATTCTCTTCCGGTTTCCACGAGCCGTTTTTGAAGAGGGTAAAGACGGCCTCCCGCCGCCCTCCTTCTTTCTGTCGAAACCACCTTTGCTTTGGCTTAAAGGAGCCTCTGCAGGGGAGCAGGAGAGTCCAACCTACAGACACTTGAAAATCATGACCTGAGGGGAAAAAAGAATGTAATAGGAAGGTTTATAGATTTATTTGTTTTTTTTTTTATCTTTCAGAAAATCCAAAAAAATCCATGCTTGACTATAAACTATTTTTACTACTTTTTCCTTTTTTTTTTCAAACTGCAAATATAATGTCGCCCATTTGCAGAAGTAAAAACTTTAATAAATATGAACATTTTACTGAGACTAATTATAAATCCTCCGTGTTCTGATGATGAAACTTTGAGGATTTAAACAAAATTATAAATATTTTTTTCAAATGATAAATTGCTCAAACACAGTGCATTGTGGTCTGTATTCAGTAACCTAATAAGCATTGAGGCACATTTTTTTTTTTTTTTCCCAATTATTTTTTGCAGAAACTTCTGGGATGTTTCAAGGCCAGGTCTGGTTGCGTGGTGCCCTAGGCGAAATGTGATTTCTGCTCCCCAACCTACACACACACAAATATCACTACACGCAAAATGCAAACACTGCCTGGAATATACTAAAATAATCATTTAAACATTTTTTTAGCATAACAACACTTCATATTCTTTGCAATGGAATGCGGCCGCACCAACCACTGCACTAACATTTTTACTAAGTTTCTTTTAGTATAGTAGATATTTTGACAGCCATCTACAGTTTTTAATATTTAACATTTTTTGCTGTTAAGTCTTTAAAAAGAGGGAAAAAAAAACGAAATCACCAGTTAAATTTTTCTACAAAAACAAGAGTATTTTTTAACCGATTTCAAAGCAACTAAATGTAAATAAGACTGACAAACCTCTGCTTTGAGAAGCCGTTTTTTTCCACCGTTGAGATTAAAGCTGTCGCTGAGGACTTGTTTTAAAGAAGCACTAAGAGATCACACCGCACAACCCCCCCACCTAGCTTCAACAGCAGCTGCGTCAGCAAAATTATTGATTATGCCAAACTTTTGCATATTTCACGTATGGTTTTAATCATGACATTTTTAACACTTTACATGAAAGGAGTGGTGTGTTAAACTGTAAAAAAAAAAAAAAAAAAAAAAGTCATTAAATTTGACGGCTTCTCCAGCAGATGGTGCCCTAGGCGGTTGCCTATGTCGCCTATGCCCAGGGCCTGGGGAACACATTATAGTTCCCTAAGTAGTGTGAGAATTTGGAGTTTTAGACTTAAAGAGGCTAATCCTCATCACTCTTTTTTATTTTAAACAAAAAAAAAATCATTTGTAAAAGCAGAAATGCAAGAATTAAACCCTGTTAATCCTTCACAACACATCTTCTTATCCTGGTTTTGTCCTATAAAGTGTAAAATATGTGGCATACCCATGAGCACGTGCAGCTCGGCCACCAGCTGGTGGTTACAGCGATACTCTCCGTCGTCAGAGTCGTCGAGTTGAAGGAGACAGAGGTCACTGTGACTGAGAACATAGTGCTGGTGTTCCTGGTTGGTCTGGTAGTTCCCCTGTCGGGTCACCAGAACCCTCCTGTCTTGCAGAGTCCAGATCACATCTGAACTGTTAGAGGGGTCGCACGGCAGACAAACATGGTGATCCTCTGGGACAGAAAGGTGGATCCCTGAAGAACGGTAAAGTTTAGCTCTGCTGCACATCGAAAACGTCATTTCTGAGATTATAAAGACCAAATTTGATTTGTGACGATTAAATAATTGCAAAATAACATCATTTAACATTTAGCTGTAAATCTAATTCACCAATAAATGTTGTACAGGAAGTCATTTTTTCCTGTTTCGTCCATCATTCCTTTTTTATCACATGGAAACAGACTTCAACATATCTACATGGGCTACATTTAAAACCAAATTAGAAACTGTGTTGGCTAAAAATACAATATTTTACAAATACAAAATATTTATTAAATAAGAAACACGGATTGTGACGTAGAAAATAACAAAAAAAATCTTTTAAAACGTACTTCATAATAGATTAAAGTTTCATTATGCTTTATGATTACATAAGGCTAAGCCATTTATAATTTTAAAAAAGATTTAAATGATTTTCCCCCTCACTGTAATATTTAGCTGTAAAACGTTGCTTTTTGTAAATTGCTTTTTTCCTCACTAGTTAACATGCATAAACATACAACTGCTCATAAAATGAATGAATAATGTATTATTATTACATATTTTTAACGTTACACATTAAAGAAAAAACACAAATAAAAATTTAGACAAGAAAATTGAAGGATTTTCTTTTTGTACCTGCAGAGTCTTTGGTGCAGCAGATCAGACCTGTGAGCAGAAAACAAACATGGCAGACGGTTATAAAACAGAGCATCTTCACCAAAAACTAACCTGGAACTGCCGGACTGCTGCGCGGCCTCAAGCATGAATCCTCCAGACTGTCACGCATTTTTCCACTCCTCCTTCCTCTTTCTCAAACAGACAGCAGCCTAAACGTCACAGATCTGGAAAAGAAGGGTCAGTGTCCCCAATTCAGTGACAATGATGTCTGTATTATTTTTATATTTTGTTTAAGTTGCACATAGATTAAAAAAAAAGTAGTAAGAAAAAAATAGTTAGTAGCCCCAAATATTTAATGGTTTTTATCAAACAAATGTTGCCTCTGAGTGGTCTAAATTTTTTTAGCTTTAAGCAGACATTTTTTTATATTTCTATTATTTAGTTACAACTTTTATAAGGAATTCAGGATCATTTTTGCAACTTAAAAAAAAGTGCAGAAGAAAAAAACATACACACATATATATGTGTGTGTAGGACATCAATTTTCAAATTACTGTCTAAAATGGCCATAGAAAGTAAAGTGGGGTAAACTAGAAGAAAGATGACAAAACTCACAATAATAGACGTTTCTGTTGATTTTCACCTCCCACCGATGTGAAACTGTCTTGTATTTTAGGTGGGCTGAAAACGGAAACTTCAGAAGTTTTGCACAAATCGCTGTTTGCTTTGTGTTGGTGCAAGAAAAAGAAAAGAAAGAAAGAAAATTGGCAGGTCTTTCTTTTCAGCTGTAACTCCATTAGGGGACTTTTTTTAATATATATATATAAAAGAAATGCTGGAAAATGTTATTTATAGTTCTTACATGATAATTATTCTTTGTATGTTGTATTATTGGATAAAAATTTGAATGATTACATAACTGCACATACATTTATATATATATTTACTTTTATTTATGTGTTTATTCATCTAATTATGCATTTATGTACTTAATTATATTCATTTACTTACGTCCTTACTTACTATTTATTTATTTATTCATGCATTTACTTATGTATTAACTTTCTATTTATGTGTTTATTTATCTACTCATGCATTTATGTACTTCATTTTATTTGTTTACGTCCTGCCTTCCTTCCTTTTTATGTATTTATTTAATCATACATTGACTGTTTAATCATTTATTTACTCGCTCAACCACTTGCTCATTCACTTACTCGCTCGCTCGCTAAGTCAGTCTTTCCATCTCTCTCTCTTCTCTGTCTTTGTCAGTTTTGTTCATTGAAAAGTGAGGATTTCAGATATATCTTTTTTAAACTACAAAAATTTCCACGGAAACTGTCCGAGCAAATCATGTTTTCCATCTTAAAAAATAGCAACAAAAAATGATGTCAGAATCAAAAAATAATCTGCTGGTTGCAACTTGATATTGTCTTTTCTTCTAAGGTAAAATCAAAATGTCAGGAGTGGGAAAAGATGAAAAGAAAACATAGACGATGGTTTATTAATAAAAAAAAATCCCCTCACAATAACAACTACATCCCTATTTTACCATTTTATTACAAACTAAGCTAAATATTACAGCAACTATAACCACTAAGGAACTCTAGAGGATGGTAATTATGGGACATTAATACTTTTAGAACTATGTACTGTCACATAAAACAGGGGATCATGGGAAAACTGTAGTAAAAGCAAAGTTTGGAGTTTAGCTCATATTTAAACAACTCATTAAATAGATTTTTTTTTTCAAAATTGGAATGTTGTAGGGATTTTTAAGCAAATCTTTACTCATTTTTCAGACATTTAGGTCAACTTCAACGCTGTCATAGTTCTTTAATGAAATTTAAGCAAATTTAACATTTTGCAGATAGCTTTTGCATTTTCAGCAATTGAAGTAAATTCCGTCACCATTTTCAGCAAAAAGCTTCAGCATCTTTAGAGACTGCTTTCAGCAAAAAGCATTTACATTAGCATTATTGCAGGTATTGCAACATTCCTAGTTAATTTTGTGCTTTACATGTAAAATTCATGTTAAACGCCTTTATATGTTATGGAAAGTGTTGTGCTAGCTTTTAAAGCTAATTTAGCATCTTTTTAAGGCAAATTTCAAAATTTACTTTAACAAAAAGCATTTACACTACCAATATCGCAGGTAATGCAACTCTTCTAGTTTTCAATGTATTAGTTTCATTTTTCTGAAACACATTAATACAGTTAATTTAAATGAAAAAAGGGCAAATTTCACCCACAATTTTTTATACTTAAAATTGTTGATGACCCTAAAAAAAATGTCTCATCTTTATCAATTGAAAAACAAATTCCTAATAGTTTGTGTAATATCTCACCTGACCTGATTGTTCCTTAAGTGAACAAAAATGCCAAATTAACTTTTAAATATTTCTAAGTGCTTTTTTTTTTTCAAGGAGCCCATTTGAATCTGACTTAAAAAAACTGTTTTAAATAAATTAATTTTCTTTAAAGGTACCAGTAAGTTTATAGTAAGTTATAGGTCTATTTAATGTAAAAAGTTTGTGAAGGTTTTGGATTTTTTGTTATTTTTGACACAGTAAAACTGGATTTTATAAGAATTAAAGTAATTTTTTTTTAAATTTTTTTTAAATTTTTTTTATTTTTCATTTAATTAATTTATTTTTTTAATCACAAATTCCATTCCCCCTTGCACACAATCACTAACCAGTAGGAGACAGGCAGAAAAAATAAATAAATAAATTAATAATTTAAAAAAAAAAGAATTTAAGTAATTTAGGATGTTTCTCCAGCTAAATAAATAATGTTCAGCTGAAAAGAAATGGTAAATAAGAAATGTTATATTATCTTCTAAAGAATATGAAATATATTGTTGTGGCTGTGTCAGAAAAAAGAACCTGGAATTCTTTGTTTTTTAAGTCTATTGAAAACCTTTATTATTTTATTTACAGTAATGACATTCATCCATATTCACTAATATAACATTGGCAGTTTTGTTTGAATACTCTCCAAGTTCAAGCTTCATGAACGACAGACAGGGAGGTGCTGGAATCTACTAAATCAAAACCCCCTTTTATGAACGCTCAGTTTTCCGCGCCAAAGAAGTGGCTGTCATCGTATTATTTGCATTATTTACAGCTGGTCGTCGGGATTTGTTGGTGCTTTGGGTTTGTCCAAGAGAAAGTAAGTGCTGTTGGCTGGTAGAGATGAGCCTGTGGATCAAAAGAATCTAGTTAAATAAACTTAATATGTTTGATTTGGTGAATATTTACACTATAAAACAACTTAATTTCAAATCTGAATATTTGTAGTAATATTAACTATTATATTACATATATAATATCTTAATATTTTAGCAGGTGTCTTGAAAACCACAGCTAGTTCCAAATTGTCTGAGTTAAAAATCTTCTTATATATTAAATACCCTGATCATTTCCAGAACAAGGACTGGGACCAATCAAAGAATACGGAGACTCTGGGGAAAAAAAAAGTTGAATATTTAGACAGTTTTTAGATAATCACAGATCAAACATTAATCAAAACAAGAATAGTTAAAGACAAAAACAAACCTAGATTATTTCCAGAACAATGACTTGGACCAATTAAACTATAGGGAGAATCTGGGAAAAGAAGACAATTGAAGTTATAGAGTTCATGTAAGACAAAATTTAAATAAATATATAACAATGAATATTTAAAAATAATCAACAAACCTTGATTATTTCCAGAACAAGGACTAGGACCAATCAAGGAATATGGAGAATCTGTTTAACAAAGTATTCAGTTAAATGCATCCCATAGATAATGGATCTGTACTCAGTGGGGTGCTGAGTTTTGAAACAAGATAAAGTCTCCCAAATTGATTATTTGACTGTCAGTCACTGCTGACTTACCAGGTTTACTTGAATCTTGGGAATGCCAGTGATGAGTGAGTAGGTGACATCAGTTTGTTTTTTGACATCTGTTAAAACATTAATTTTGCAATTTTAGCTTGTGACATTAATGAATTGTTAAATTTAACATGCATATATTGCATTGATTTAACGCTAAAGCATTTTAGATCCAAAGTTTTATTTATAATTTTGAGAAAAAAATAATTTCTTTAAACCTAAAACTTAAAAATGTAGACGAATGTACAAAAACAACCTTTTTTTTTCTTTGAAAATCCATGTGAGTTTGACTTAAACACAGACCTTTTAAAGCAACGTAGCTTACTAAGCAAAAAGCTATACATTCAATATTTTTTTCCTTTTTAAAATCATCCCAAAACAAGCTTTTTGTTGGAGTTAAAAAGCTAGTTCAGAGAAATAAATGTATTGCATTGAAATCTTTAGCTCTGTCATCTTGTCAGGTCGCCGGCAGGCGCCAACTCCTAAGTCCTGAAGACACTACATCTCCCAGCAACCCTAGCGCACACTCCCCAGATGCTGCCCAGCTGTCTCTCATTTGACAATCACCCACAGATCCTTTAGCAATGCACAAAGTCTCTCTCAGTGTAAAGCACGTGTCAAAGTCAAGGGCCGGAACCGGAGCTGGAACCGGAACCGCAACCGAAACCGAAACTGACCCGCCAGGTAATTATATCCGGCGCTCCAGATCCTTTTAGATTAAGAAAACCTTTATTTATACACAGTGGGGAAATTGCAATTAATTTTCTTGCCATTAATGGCCTGATGTTATCTTGCGCTGATATCTAACTTGTATAATTTTTGCAAAAAATATATGTTTATGGAGAGTAAAATATTAAAATTTACTTAAGGTTTAAGTTGATTTATTCTGGAAAAAACATTCCTGCCTTTTTATTATCCATAATTATGTTAAAAAGTTACAGTTTTGAAGTTCTAAAAATTGGCATTCTGCTAGCTTTTTGGACTATTTTGGCATTTACTACAATTTTTTTTTTTTTTTTTTTAGGCTGCTTTGGACTTTAACTAACATTGCAGCTAAATGCTAGCTGCTTTGGCTAATTTAGGCTTCTTTTTAGTTTTTAGGATCTTTTTGAAGTTTAGCCTTTTTTTTAAGCTACATACTAGCTATTTTGACTAACTTGAGTTTTTTCAGGCTAATTTGGTATTTAGCTAATATTTTAGCTGCTATCAGCTTCAGCATCTTCAGCTATCAGCACTAGCATCTTCAGCTGCCAAATTCATCTTACAGCATTCACATCAGCATTTTCGTAGGTAATGCTTTATAGCTAGTTCATAATTATGTTAAAAAGTTACTGTTTTAAAAATGTAGTTTTAAAGTGTTCGATAAATGTTTATACTGTTCAGCCCGCGACCTATTGTGTGTTTTGGATTTTGGCCCCTGTGTGATTGAGTTTGACACCCCTGGTGTAAAGTATTGTTTGCCACGCTGCCTTCATTACTGAGTGTTTCTATCTGGACTTGATCTTCTGTTTTCTGAATTTACTTCCTCTCTGATTGCCTGCCGCCTGCCCTGACCTTTCCCTGGACTCTGACATCTCTAGTCTCTTCTTTGATGCTCGTGATTGACCTCTGCCCGTCTGACCCTGATTTAGCTTTGTGGACTTTTAGCTGTGCTTCATTCCTGTCTGAACGAATAAACTTGCTGCAAGTGGAACCAGCTGTCAGCCTGTATGTGACACATTTTCTCTATTTTGTAATTATCACAGATTAATACTAAGAATTGGGAACTCGTTCAATATAAAAAAAAGTTGTATTACTCCATTTTCCAATAGTAATTATCATCCTCTAGGAGAACGTCATTTTCTCACCACTGTTGGGCTGAAGTCTTGATCCTTGGGTTATTTCATCATAGACGTGACATTCTGTTCCTGCCTCTGTAAACATAATATCAAAACATCAAAAACATATTTTTAGTCCAATGATGAAGAAAAAAGTATTTTTATGACCTGCTTCATCAAAATGGTATCACAAAAATATTTTTGCATCAGAAAATATAACATGCATCAAAGATTCAATGTTAACTTTATTGCTTTGCGATGTGTGGAGAATAGTCAAAGGAAAATTTGTCCCACAGGGGCCCGTTTCAAGGAGCAATTTAACGAGATTACTCGTTAAATATTGACAGATCAAAAACCAATCTTTATTTAACAAGTGACAAAATGACATTCCTGACATTATTTAGTACTATCCAGAATTGAAATGATTCAAATGTAGACGTACGTATGAGGGGCCGTACAAGACATTATTTATTCTGAACCTTTCACATTCATATATTCTTGCTCTCACATTCATATATACTCTCTTTCGCATACATATATTCTCTTTCACATACATATATACTCTCTTGCGCATCCATATATTCTCTTTCGCATACATTATATACTTTCTTCGCACATACATATATACTCTCTTTCGCATACAATATATACTCTTTCGCATACATACATACTTTCTTTCGCATACATACATACTTTCTTTCGCATACATACATACTTCTTTCGCATACATACATACTTTCTTTCGCATACATACATACTTTCTTTCGCATACATACATACTTCTTTCGCATACATACATACTTTCTTTCGCATACATACATACTTTCTTTCGCATACATACATACTTTCTTTCGCATACATACATACTTTCTTTCGCATACATACATACTTTCTTTCGCATACATACATACTTTCTTTCGCATACATATATACTTTCTTTCGCATACATACATACTTTCTTTCGCATACATATATACTTTCTTTCGCATACATATATACTTTCTTTCACATACATATATTCTCTCTCTCGCATGCATTTATATTACCTTACACATACATACATTCTCACTCTCACATATGTAAACGTACTCCCGTACACACATATATATACTCACCCATATTTGAAATGTATATCAGTATTTCACAAAGAATATATGTATGTGAAAGACATGTATAAATGTGAGTGAGAGGAAAAGTATATATGTGTGTGTGAGAGAAGAGTATGCATGAAACGGAAGGTACTTTGCATGAAAAGGAAGGCAGATGATTTCTTGTGCTCTGATTGGACAAGAGGCTGCCATCGAGAAACTCCCATTTTTATCAGACACTAACATGAACCAGCAAGAAGCAGCCACGGGGTCCTGCAGCATGCCATTGAACCTTAAGCTTTATCTTTAGAGCTATTGAACAGTTTTGACCAAATATGATTCCTGTCCTCATTTAGAATTCTTAAAAAAAATTATGACTTTGTTTTAGCATGAATTTTATGCGTGTTCATGACTAGCTAATATCATTATTAATTTTCATTTATTAGTTTTTAGTAGTTAATTTTCTTAACTTTTATTTCTCTTTCAGATAAATAAAACGGGCATATGAAAGTACAGCTCGGGTCCTAAGGAGTTAAATCATAGCGCCAGCATGTAGCAGTTAGCAGCTGCTATTTAGCCATCTCTCTTCAGCACGAAGAGCTTCACATTAAAAAGAAATGAGACTCTGTCTTTTCTGTGGAAATGCTTTTAGACGTTGTTGTTTAGAGACACTAGCTGTCAGTTTAAAGTTTTTCAAAAGAGTTATTGATCCTGGAAGTCTGAATTCGTGATTGATAGTTAGCTTTATTGAACTGTTAACATCAGTCCTCTGCTTGAACTGTTGCCGTTTTCTGCTGCGTTTTCTGAAAAAAAAACATTTTGTGATCTGTTCCTGACATACAGACTTCTAGTGGAGTATTTATCCGGAATAACAAACTTGAAATATAAAGCGCTGATCATAATAAGAATGAATGAAATATCCGATCCTGATCGGACAACAGAGCCCGATTTTGATCCAGTCTTCAACCACCTGATCGGCCCAATTTCAGATCACATGATCGGATCGGGACATGGCTAATAATTAGTGGCAACAATGACAGTCCAGCCATCCAGTTTTTCTTTTATGTTGTTAAGCATCAAATTTTAAATAGAGTTTACATTTCTAAACTCAGGAATTAGTAAGAAACATCACTGGCAGTGATCTCCATTGTGACAACCTTTTAAAAGATTTCATTTATAAGTAAAAGTAAGTCAATAATAAACAGTAACAGCTTGGTGTTTACTCCAAAATAATTTGCAGCCAGCCCAGCATTAATTACAGCCAGCATCCATTGGAGACCGGAGTTTATTCCATCCTAGACAGAATTGTGATGACGAATGGGCTCATTCTGCAGTTAAATTTGGTCAAGAGATGCAGACACCAACCTCAGATGATCATTTCAGGATCTATTTGAAATGATGAGAACATTATTCTGATTAGCACTGGCTGTTAACGTTTTTTTTCTTTTAAGACTCACCAATCTCTGTATCAAAAACCCTCTTTGATTTTATGCAGATCATTTTCCAGGAGACACACCCACCCTTCTGTCTTTGCTCAATGGTCCCTGTTTAAACCAGTTCTTCTGATTTGTTGCTCACTCTCTTTGTACATCCACCAGGAAATCTGTTTCCTTGTTGGACCATTTTCTTCCGCCATCTCCTCAATGTCACCCTTCTTCTTGCATCATTCTGATACATTTGGTATCCATCTCAAAATGACTCCCAAAACACTAAAAATACAAAAACATTATAATACAATGAATATAATCCTCTTTATTTAAAAAACTTTTTTCCTTCAGAAACTGAGACTGCAGTCCGCTCACTGACATAACTTGTAAGAAAAAAAAAATTAGCTTCAACACCGGAGCTTTAGCTCCAGTGTTTACATTCTTTCGGTTATGATAACTCTTCAACAGTTGATGTAATTAATGAAACTCCATCTTATTCTGAAGAAACGCAGCCTCACGCTGCTGAAAGGCGGATGTAATAAACGGGAATCAGCTGATTCTGCTGCGTAAATAAACAATTTTTTTCACAAGGGCTCTGCACCAATATGTAAAGCTTAGAACGTAAAATGTTGAACTTTATGGATAGAAAACTGGAGAAAATTTTCAGGTTTCGTTTTTAAATTATCCAAAACATCAGTGTTTCTTTTCCCTTTTTATGTCAGTGCGAACTTAAACAGAAGATTGACCAAAGATTTTAAAAAATGTTTAAAATGACAAACAGCATTTCTTTCAATCTGAATCTTTGTGGGGTTTTTTAAAATCAGTTTTGTTGATTCTGATCTCTTGTTTTAAATAAAGGTATAAATAAGGATTAAATTCAATTTTAATAAATCCAGTAAATAGACATACACATAGCAATAAACATTATAATATAAAGTAAGAATCGTGGTTTGATTCGTGAATCGAATCGGATTGCCACCTGAGCAGCGATCCAAAGCCTAACAATCACTGTACTGTCATCAAAATACAGTCCCCTGCGAAAGTATTCTGTCGCCTTGAACTTTTCAACCTTTGCCACACTTCAGGCTTCACACATATAGATATACAACTGTAATTTTTTGTGAAGATCAACAAGTGGGACACAAACATGAATTGGAACCAAATTTATTGGATATTTAAAACTTTTTAACAAAAGAAAAACTGAAAAATTGGACGTCCAAAATTATTCAGCCCATTTACTTTCAGAGCAGCAAACTCTTTCCAGATGTTCAATGAGGATCTCTTCATGATCCAATCTTGACCTAATGACTAATGATGATAAATAGAATACATCTGTGTGTAATAAAGCCTCCATATAAATGCACCTGCTCTGTAACAGTTTAAGAAGTCAGTTTAAAGTGCAGAGAGCATCATGAAAAACAAGGAACACAGCAGGCAGGTCTCAGATACTGTTGTGGAGAAAGCTGGATTTGGAGACAAAAAGATTTCCCAAGCTATAAACATCCCAAGGAGCACTGTGCAAGCGGTAATATTGAAATGGAAGGAAGATCAGACCACTTCAAATCCACAAAGATCGGGCCATCCGTCTAAACTTTCAGCTCGAACAAGGAGAAGACTGGTCAGAGATACAGCCAAGAGACCCACGATCACTTTGGATGAACTGCAGAGATCTACAGCTGAGCTGGGAGAGTCTTTCCACAAAAATCAGTTGTATTCTGCACAAATCTGGCCTTTATGGAAGAGTAGCAAGAAGAAAGCCATTTCTTAAAAAGAGTGGTTTAAAGTTACCCACAAGCCACCTGGTAGACACCAAACATGTGAAAGAAGGTGCTCTGGTCAGATGAAACCAAGTCCAACTTTTAGGTAACAATGCAAACTTTAAGTTTGGTGTAAAGCTACACAGCTCATCACCTGACACACCATCCCCAATGCAAACACGGTGGTGGCAGCATCATGGTTTGGGCCCGTTTTTCTTCAGCAGGGACAGGGAAGATGGTTCACATTGATGAGAAGACAGATGAAGCAAAACAAAGGAGAATTCTGGAAGAAACCCTCATGGAGTCTGCAAAAAGACCTGAGGCTGGGACGAAGATCAGTCTTCCAAACAAGACACCCATCCAAAACAGAAAGCAAAATCTACAATGGAATGCTTAGAAAATAAACATATCCAGTTGTTAGAATGGCCAAGTCAAAGTCCAGACCTGAATCCAATCGACAATCTGAGGAAAAAGAGAATCTGCTGTTCACAAACGCTCTCCATCCAACCTCACTGAGTTCCAGCTGTTTTGCAAGGAGGAAGTGGCAATAATTTCAGTCTCTCGATGTGCAAAACTGATAGACATACCCCAAGCGACTTACAGCTGTAATCACAGCAAAAGGTGGTGCTATGAAATATTAACTTAAGGGGGTTGAATAATTTTAAACGCCCAATTTTTCAGTTTAAATTTGTTAAAAAGTTTGAAATATACAATACATTTTGTTCCACTTCATGATTGTGTCCCACTTGTTGATTCTTCACAAAAAATCATTTTATATCTTTGAAGCCTGAAATGTGGTAAAAGGTTGAAAAGTTCAAGGAGGCCGAATACTTTCACAAGGGACTGTATGTTCTTTCTGGATTTTTTAATTTACAAAGACATAAAGCCAAGTCGGCTTTATGTTTTCCCATTCCTTGAAGATAGTGATGCTAAAGCCTCTACAATCTTCTTTTTAAGGGAAAGTAAAATCAGAACTAATCTAAATTATCTCTGCTACTACATCAGTCCTGAATAAATCAGAAAGAAGTGAAGGCCAGCCAGCCGGATCTACAGGTTTAAAACAAAAAGGATGGTGGTCACATAAATGTGCAGATGATGCTTTCACATCAGACAGAGGTCCTCAGATTCCAGATGGTCTTGGAGCTTCTTTGTCAAGATGTTCAGGTGATCCCTTTGTTTCCGTGTCTGATCTCCAAAATGTTTTGGAATTGCTCCTGCAGAAACAAAGCGTATCACTTCATCAAACGAAAATGATCATTAGTGCATTTACTTATTTTACTATTACAGTGATGTAGCAGTATTACAGAAAAAATAAAAGTAATTTGTTTTATAATAAACACAGTGACTGCAGTGTTTCTTTAGAGCTTTTTTCCCAATTGCAAAAATAGTAATATCCAATTGTTTTTTTTTTTTTTCAGATTAGACACTGTACTTGTTAAAAAAGATAATAATGAATAAAGTAAACTACCTAAATAGTCTAACATAGTTAAGACAATTAATAATAATAATCATTTATTAAAAAAAAATCATTTAACCCTTCCGCTTCCTTGGGGTCCAGATGGCTCAACCCAATATTGATGCGATTTCTTCATGACAAATGTGGACGAAGGGGGACAGGATTTTATGTCTGACTATGGAAACATCCGAATGAAACAGTCGAAAAAATTGAAAAAAAGTAGTTCAGCGCACTGTCCTGTGGTGTCCAGATGACCCCACTTTTAATGTAAACAAGCTAAGGAGAAACGGAAGGGTTAAATAGTGTATTAAAATTAATTTAAATTTATTATTTAAAAATTTATTTATTTGACTTATTTGACTTTTAAAAACAAGAAACTTCCAGTTTGGGGAAGGAGGTCTATTGTTGTATTTTTTTTTAAATGTAATGAAGATTCAATTTTTTAAAAATTGTTGATTTGTAGAAGTAAAGCAAATTGTCAAAGTCAAATTGGTTTACTAATGGAACTTTTTCACAGTGATGTGACATCAACAGAACAAATATGGCAGCTGTAAATATGAAAGTGTAGACTTCCGGTTAATAATCTAGACAGGAGCACGAAAGCTGACAGTGACACCTGAACGCTGTGTTGAACACAATACACAACAGAGGCGTAGCTTCGGAATCTAGTTGATTTACTTCAGGTAGGAAAAGAATTAAATATATACTAATATTTTTATATGTTGTATTTTTTTAGTCTTCCAATGTAATATGTGATCATATATATGGATAGAGTTTACTCTGAAAGACTTAAGAAAATAATGGTAATGTCACTTTGAAGTGCAATCAAGCACTAAAGCTGAAATAAATTCATATTGACCACATTAATACTTTGACAAAGCTTTGGATTTGAATATTCTTTCTATTAGGATTGCATTCAGGTCCTGCCCTGCCACAAATTTAGGGATAAACCAGCCTGTTGCCACATGCCATCAGAAATTCTAACCTGAGAACCATTTCAAATTGAAAAGTAAAAAAATAAAAAATTTTAAAAACTCAATTTGGTCTTTTAAAATTTATATCATTATATGTTAAATGTACAATTTAAGTCAGCAATACTGTCTTGTCATTGTCAATCCTAAACACAAAATATAACATGGCAAAACATAAATATGAAATATTTATATTACTTTCATATGAAAAGGGAGTGTATAAACACTATGGCTACTACTAGAGACAGTAAAAGAAATCTATACTAGCCTGGTTAGGCTACAATCTTGAGAGTTGCTAATCACACAAAACTCTAGAATTGTCAAAGTAGGCTACTCAAAGGATTCATTTAATGACTTATACAAACTAGAGTCGCTATGTTGGCTTGTTGGGACACTCAAAGTTGGACGCTGCGCTGGATAGAGCGAAATGCCAGCTCACTACTTTGCTACAAATACACAAACAAAGCTGGAAAAAAAACAATGTGGCTTTTAAAAAGTTAATTATTGCCGTCAGCTGATAAAGGAGAACTTCTATAAACATTTCAGGAAGATGTGAGTGAGTTTATTCTTAATAGTGAATAATTAGGCTGACCTTGTAGATTGTTCAAATTTAAAGGGGCAATACCATGATTTTCTTAAACCTTTCAGAATAAACTATATCCATATCTGTGACCAAATATTACCTTTTAAACATTAAAAAAAATAATTATTTATGAAATAAGCCATTTTGTAATCTGACCACATTTTAATAAGTCGCTGTGTCTCATCGTGGTGTTATGGCATTCTTTTTAAGAGAATTCTGTTGGAAATAAAGTAGAGCTTTAAAATTATCACTGCAGGTCCCCTGGGGCGTGCTACAGAAAATTACATACAGAAAAATGAGTACAATGTTTTCTAGTGGTGTTAAAATAAACTTTTTAACAGGTAAAAACAATGGGACCAATTATTTCCTTTTGGCTAACATGATTCTCTACAATAATCTACATGTGTCTGCGCCTGATTTCTAATGTGTTTACGTCATCTGACTGTCGGCCGTTTTGGTTTCAGGTGTTCTGCTCTCGCTTAGTTTTGTGTTCAGACTGAGGAATCTCAGAACAAACAGAAGTTCAGTCTGATTTGAAATGAACAGAGACCACCTTGAAAAATGGGTCTGAGAGCGGTTCCTGGTACATCTGTGCTGCTACTTTGGCACCACAGAAAGTAGGTGTGTGTCATTTGTAGTCTAAGGGCGGAGCTTGCTGCAAAGATTTTTCCGGGAGGGAATCGTTCTGGTTTGTATCGTTCTGACGTCAGCACAATTCCACCGCTTGTTTTTGTGGTATGGGAGGGGCTGCTGCAGAGAGTGCAGGTTTTTAGAAGATTACTCTTACATGCATGAGCAGATCAAAATACCGTTTTGGGGTTCTATAAAGAGAGGAATGACCAGTATATTCCATTTAAAACCTCAAAAAGTACAAATTTCAAGGTATGGCCCCTTTAATGGTAGCCTTAGACTTCCCATACTTATTCTTTTTTCACGTTTTCTAGCAGGACCACTAATCTTTTTTTTTTTTTTCGTTTTGTTTTATGGAGCATGACCGTGGTAATTTGTATGTTTGTTCAACCTCAGATCAGAACATATGACCTGCGGAATTTAAGCACATTACTGAGTGGAGGGAAAGAAACTAACCAGGATTTTTTCTGGAGAGAATAGAGAAGAGTCCAGCGCTGAATCCTCTTTCGGAAATGTGGTGTATGGAAGTCTTCCGGGTTCATTTCTCCCATGGCGGAGCGATGCATGCTTTCCAGTGCACCCCATCTGATCTTTGCCACCCCAGGACCATGGACTGAAGTGCTCTCTGTGCCCTCTCTTCTTCTGTGAGGCCCCACAGTCCGGTGTGACTGTAGAGGGGGCATTGTTCCCAGTCTACTCAAACTGAGCTGGTTACCTTTAAGAAAAGAAAAAAAAAAAAAACAGAACCTGATGGAACTTGACATACTTAAAGTATGTGGAAAAAACATAAGCTAAAATGGAACCCGTTAGAATAATATCTGCTTAAATGAAAGATTAATATTGACAATAAAACATCCAATATTGGAGGATATCAAACATTTTTATTTAGATTTGTGAACAACCTAAGAAAGGAAATTAAAATATAACATTGTACAAATCTTTGTTGAAATTGGTAAGGTTACCTTTAATTATTTACGTACTGTGGTGTCAAACAGCGTTCAGTTATCATATTTGACATTCTAAATGTGACCACTGGAAGTAACTATTCACCTTGAAAGGGTCAATCTGACCGGTCAAGACCCAAATAGAACGTAACCATTTATTGGTTGAACCTTTAAAATATTTTATATTTTATTTTTTTCTGTGAGGTGATCAGATAACAGATATGAATTATTTAAATTTTGACTATGTGTGGTTTTCTGGAGACATTTTTAAATGTTTACATTAAGGCTGTGATTGTTACACTTTTCTGTTGGCCTACATACTGACCACGGCCCAGATTCATAGAAGAAAACAGTTACCTTGCTGATTGTTAGATAATTTGCTTATTATTTATTTATTTTGGCTGGTTGTAAACACCATCTAAATTTGTTAGTTGACTGCTTAATAGGGGTGTAAGGTCCGTACGGATCCGAGGCCACGGTTCGGGACACGTGTGTACAGCGGACCACCCCCCGCGTGCACATACCTCGCGCTAGCATAATAGAAATATATTTTACGTTCACGTTTATGAAAATTGCATCACATTCATGTAAATCCTCTTTGTTTTCCAGTGAGGTAGGCGGAGGTTCTGTTAGCTTCTGTTGTTAGGAGGCGTATGGAATTAACCATTCGCTCAGATCGCATCCAAAACTATAAAACAAAGGCTAAATTCGGCCCGGCGTTGTGTAAACAGAACTCAACGTTAGCTAACATCGCTAGCATTTTGAACGAACGTTCTCTCCACTGTAGCAGGACACTTGATGCTAATTTGAGTTTGTTTGTTTTTTTTTCTAAACAATCTTTAGCTAGCTAACGTTTCCTCCCTTTGGACGGAGCAGAGCGCACTAAAACTTGCACGTTATAATAAGAGTCTCGTTCGGTCTTTAGCTTACCTTTTCCTCGGTCAGGCACCGCAGCTGTCGAAGCGTCTGCGTGTCTGCCGCGAACCCTCCGGTGTTGGGGCGCGGAGTAAAAGTCCAGGTTGTTGATGCGGTTCCTCTGAAAAGTTCTCTCGTTTCGTTTTCGGTCGGTCCTCGGTCGGGCACCGCAGCTGCCGAAGCGTCTGCGTGTCCGCCGCGAACCCTCCGGTGTTGGGGCGCGGAGTAAAAGTCCAGGATGTTGATGCGGTTCCTCTGAAAAGTTCTCTCGTTTCGTTTTCGGTCGCGCTACTACTAACATTATTGATATTTAAGCCTGTACTCGTTCCTCTAAAGAAGCAGATAGACTTTTCACACGATGGCTTGCTCCAGGACACCCGCGGGCCGCGGCAGCTTCTTGTTTATTCATTGTAGCGTCTGATCAAAATGGGAGTCTCTCGGTGCGGCCTCTTGTCCAATCAGAGCACGAGAAATCATCTGCCTTCCTTTTCATCCAAAGTACCTTCCGTTTCATGCAAACTCTCTCACACACACATATATACTTTTCCTCTCACATACATATACACTTGTCTTTCACATACATATATTCTTTTTAAAATATTGATATATTCCTTTTTAAAATATTGATATACATTTCAAATATGGGTGAGTATATATATGTGTATAAGGGAGTGTGTTTACATATGTGAGAGTGAGAATGTATGTATGTGTAAGGTAATATATATGCATGTGAGAGAGGAAATATATGCATGTGAGAGAGAGAATATATGAATGCGCAAGTGAGAATATATGTATGCGCAAGTGAGAATGTATGTATGCGAAAGAGAGTATATATGTATGCGCGCAAGTGAGAATATATGTATGCGAAAGAGAGTATATATGTATGCGCAAGAGAGAATATATGCATGCGCAAGTGAGAATGTATGCATGCGCAAGTGAGAATGTATGTATGCGTAAGAGAGTATATATGAATGTGAGAGCAAGAATGTATGAATGTAAGAGCAAGAATGTATGAATGTGAAAGGTTCAGAATAAATAATGTCTTGTATGGCCCGTCATACGTACGCATCAACTTTGACAGCTATTTTCTCCCACACCAACTCTCTCTGTTTTGCTGCTGCATCTGTGTTGCTTTTTTTGTGAAAAATGTGCTCGTAGTCGTAGTTGGTTTCTGTCACCGGGAAGTATGACAGGGTGTTTGTAAAGGTGTTTCTTCCCGTTACCATGGTGAATTGTAATGTCTTTGCTCCATTGTTCAGGGGTTTCTATGGTCACGACTCTCGCACCCAATTCTGAGTCCAACTACTCAGAGTTGATTGTTTAATCAACTTTTTTCAGCTGTTCTGAAACTGATAACTCTGAGTAAGTCGACTCTGAGTCAGTCGACTCTGAGTCAGTCGACTCTGAGTCAGTCGACTCTGAGTCAGTCGACTCTGAGCGCAGGGTTGAACTCTGACTTTGTTGAACATGCTTCTTGAAATGGCCCCAGGTGACTTTATGAGTGAGTTAGATAGTTAAAAGTCAATGAAGTTTGATTTTATTTACCTTGTTTTTTACATTTTTGTCTCCAGATAAAGCAGGCAGTGATGATGATGATGATCAGTGCACCCACTACAATTAGCCAATGATATAATTTGAATTCTGTGAAACATGAAAAGAACAGAAAATAAACAAAATGTCCTGGAAAACAAATCATTTAGTTTCATTGGAAGATGCAGTTAACATTTTTTCATTGCTTTGTGACTAGTTTTTTTTTTTTTTTTTTATCAACAAACACTGCAACTGACTGCTCAGCTGGACATTAGAAATGACCAAAAATAGTAAATGATAATAAATAACTAGATTTGTCATTTGCTTTGGTGGAAAAAGTGTCTTCTTTGGTTTTGCTGTCATAATTTTAGAGTACCGGTAAATGTTGCTGCTGTTTTAGTTGTGCTGGTTGTGGTTGGTGTAGTTGGGATTTTTGTGCTGGTTGTTGTTGTTGTCCTTGTTGTGCTGGTTGTTGTTGTCCTTGTGCTGGTTGTTGTTGTCCTTGTGCTGGTTGTTGTAGTTGTCCTTGTTGTGCTGGTTGTTGTAGTTGTCCTTGTTGTGCTGGTTGTTGTGGTTGGCCTTCTTGTGATTGTTGTACTTGTTTCTGATGTATTGCATGCAATGGAGAGAGCACAGCTTGAGATAACAAAACTAAATCCTCCACATCCTTACAACCACAATAAATATAAAACTTCTCAGAAGAAGCAACATGCATTATTCGTGCAGAGTCATGTGACACTCTTACACCAAACAGACCTATATTTAAAGCAGCTGAAAGGTTGTTGACCTAATTGCTGGGTTCAATATGTGTACAAAGCCACAACAAAGCAGAAAAACGAGCATCAGTGCCTCATTGAAAAATAGATTAATACCAAACATAATCACACTGTGAGAAACAAGTTTGAGGGTTTTCTAGGCAATAAGTAAAGGCTAAAAACTACTCCTGCTGCTTAAGAGAACAGTGGCAAAAAAGTATGTTGTCAGCCACCAATTGTGCAAGTTCTCCCACTTAAAAAGATGACACAGGCCTGTAATTTTTACCATAGTTACATCTCAGCTATGAGAGACAAAATCAGACCAAAAATCCAGAAAATGACATTGTCTTTTTTTTTTTTTTTTAAGAATTTATGGTAAGTTTTGGTAGAAAATAATGAATTGGTCACCTACAAACAAGCAGGATTTCTGTCTCTCACAGACCTTTAACAACTTCTGTAAGAGAATCTTCTGTCCTCCACTTGTTAGCTACTATATTAGTGGCACCTTTTTGAACTTGTTTTATATACAAAAGACATGTTCACAAACAGTCACACTCCAAACTCCACCAAAGAGCTGTCTAAGGACACCAGAAACAAGACTGAATCTGCAATCTAAGCAGCTCGGTGTGAAGAAATCAATTATTAGGAAATGGAAGACGCACACGGCCGCTGATAATCTCTCTACATCTCAGGCTCCCCGCAAGATCTCACCCTGTGGAAGAACGGTGATCAAAAGACCCAAAACCACACGGGGGGCTAGGGAATGAGCTGCAGAGAGCTGGGACAGAAGAGGATTGGGAGAATGTCCTATGGTCAGATGAAACCAAAATAGAACTTTTTGGTAAGAACTCTGCTGTTTGGAAGAGAAAGAATGCTGAGTTCCATCCAAAGAAAACCATACCTACTATAAAGCACGGGGGTGGAAACATCATGGTTCGGGGCTGTTTTTGAGCAAAGAGACTAGGATGACTGATCTGTATAAAGGAAAGAATGAGCCCATGTATGGTCAGATTTAGAGTGAAAACCTCCTTCCATCAGCATTGAAGATTCAACATGGCAGAGTCTTTCAGCAGGATCATAAATTCACTGCCTGGATAACGAAGGAGTGGCTTCGTAAGAGGCATTTCAAGGTCCCTGAGTGGCCTAACCTCTCTCCGTGTTGCTCGCTACTCTAGAGGAGATCTACGTGGAGGAATGGACCAAAATACCAGCCATAGTTTGTGAAAACTTACAGAAAACCTTTGATTGCTGTCATTACTAACAGAGTATTGAGCAGAACTTTTCTTAATATTTATTTTTCCACCATAATTCACCAGTAAGCTCTTTAAAAATCAGACAACGTAATTTTTTTTAAATCTAATTTTGTCTCATAGTTGAGGTATACCTATGATGAAAGTTGTCAGCCTCTCGCATCTTTTCAGTGTGAGAACTTGCACTAAAATACTTTTTTTGCCCTCTCAATTCTCACTAGGAGCTTCAAAGGTCTTTATTATCAGAACAAAAAGCTTACACAGACCACCAGTAACTATTCTGAAAAAGTAATTTTAGAGGTTTCACTTTTGCTGTGTGAGTGGGATGATGTGTTTCTTTGGAAGTCAACAGAGAGTGGTTGACTTCTGATTGAAAGGTCAAAGGTTAAGGTTCCATCTTGTTTGTCTCCTACTGGTTAGTGATTATGTGCACGGGCTGAATGGAATTTGTGATTTTTAAAGCATCTCCAAACAAATCTGAAGACTGTCCAGTTTACAAGTTGTCAGAACGAAAGCAGAAATGTGATTTAGACTCTGAATTAGATATCTCAAGCTGAATTTCAATATTAAAGTCAAAGATCATATCTGTCAAAATGAGAAGAGTGATGTTAAAAGGGGAACAGGACAGCTAGAGCAATGGCAGCTCTGTGCTAAACAGATCTCAGATGGGAAACAAGTCACTTCCTTGTTGATGACACATGTACAAAAATAAAAAAAGGAGGAGGAAGAGGAACGTTCTTTTTTTTTAAACACTTTTTCATCATAGACTGAATAATCTGTTTTCTAGCTTTGACCTCCACTAAAATAATAAATCTGTCCCACCTGGAAAGTCACTAAAGTTCATAAGTTATTCATTTTCATGTATCTTAAAATAAGGTCAACTCAATTCTTTTTTTCTCCCGAAACATTTCAGTGGTGGAAAAATATTATTAATATAAGGAAATGACAGATTATTTCTACATTTCTCACCTGAAGTAGATCTTCTGGTCACATTCAGAAAAACAGCTGGTTTTCCTCCACAGTAGTACAATCCAGTGTCTTCCTGTTTGGCGTCTTTTATAATCAGTTTTTTGTTCTTCATCTTAAACCTTCGCTGTGGTATTTCTCCAAACAGTCTGCTCCACTTTGAATCCTCTGATTCTTCATCAGGACACTCCAAAGTGACACGTTCTGTCTCGTTAACCCTCTGTATTTTAGTTCCTGCAAATGATTGAGGATTTTCTATTAGAGATAAATTTAGGATCATTTTATTATCATAATTTGCATAAACAAACGCAAGAAAAACTTTATTGTTATCAGGAACGTTATTGCTGTCAACTTGAAGGATTGTTTAAAAAAAAGTTGCTCAGTAAGATGATGTTACAAGTGCTTTATCTTCATCTCATCTTTTATAATGAATCAGAATGAATTAGTTTTGGTTAAATTCATGTTACCTGATGGGATCACAGTCAGTTCAACAGCTGGTTCATTGTTGCAGTAATATCTTCCAGAATCTGAGAACTTAACTTTTGTGATAACAAGTGCTTTATCTGCTTGACCATAATATCGTGGATCATTGGTGTGTTTTTTATCCTCATCACCACCTATTGTTATTATTCTACTGAGGCTTCCATCTTTCTCTCTGCTCCATGTCGCATCACCTTTTACTGACTGGTGACAACGCAGAGTGATCTGCTGTGTTTCATTCACCACAATACGGCCAAAATCTGAAAAAGGAAAAAAAAAAAAGTAAGAAACATATATTATCATTTTTATATGTAACAAAGAGTAAGTTTCTGTTCAGGTTTATTCTTGGACTGAACACATTAACAGTTTCTGCATTAAGAACAGGAACTATGCATTCATATTTAGCCATTAGCAACTACTGTTGAATTTTTCTGCTTCCTTTTAGCATCATGTTCATAATAGTAAAACACAAACATGGAAACTTTCATAAATCACGAGCAGATTAAAATGTTCTTTGAAAACAAGAAAATCCAGATTATTTGAGTGTTCATATGGTTTTAGATTGTCACTGAATGTTTTAAAACTACATTGATGAAAAAAAAAACACAAAACTTAAAAAGTGAAACATTTTTTATGTATGTGAAAGAATTTTAAAGTTTCTCACCAGCAGCAACATGAGAAATGAGAGCAAAGGAGATCAGGCAGCAGCAGAGTTTGATGCTCATCGTGACAGAGCCTAAAAGATCTGATTAAACAGTCACCACAGCTCAACAGGAACTCTGCTGTATCTGTTCTCATACATGCGTTGGTGGTCAGGTGTTCTTTACACCTTTTTTTTTTTTTTGCTTGTTTTTTGCAAGAACCACAAGTTTTTCTGTGATCTGCTCTCTTTGAACACGTTGAAGTTTCTGAAAAAGATCTGTTGTCGTCCAATAAGGCTTAATGTGGAACCGCAGCAGATCCTTGACAAAATCCTGGAATCCAAAAGGATCCGTGTTTATCAGCAGTCGTGGTTGAATCCCGACTCGTGAGTAGTTTAGGACCAGGAACTCTTCTGCAAAACTGTATTTTATTTTATCATCGAAAAAGAGCAAATACTTCTCATTTTCAAACTTTTACCAAATCAAATCATGTGACCTGATGCTCGGGATTTCTCCGGATCCTTTGAGAACTCACTTTATCCCTTTTTAGAGTCGTTCAGCTGCTGGAGCTAACCCGGCTGCAGTTGGCCACACATTTCTATTCCCGTGCAGACTTGGGGGCAATTTAGAGTCATGAAATAATACATTTTTGGACGTTGGGAGGAAGCTGGAGAACCCCACACATGCACAGCAAGAACACACAGGAAGGACCGAGCCAGGAGTCGAACTAGGGCCTTCTTGCTGTGAGGGGAGGGAACTATGTGCAGCCCCGCCCACAATCAGCTCTTAAAAGAAGAGAGTTCAATGTTCCCACCTCCCAACTTCCTTCCTTCAAAAAAAAAAAAAAAAAAAAACCCAAACTCAGGTCAAAGAAACTCATCATTTTATATTTTAAGAAAAGAAGCAGATTTCAGTGAGTGATGCAGATTTTATTGTTGAGAATCCAGTTGTGAATTTGTATGAGAATATGATCATGGATCACAACAATTACAGATTCATGTCGAGGGGCAGGAACTACGATTAACACATTTAAATTAAACATCACTTTATTTACAGTTAGTTCTTTGATTTGACATTGCTTTATATTTTAATAAAAAAACACATTTAAAGTATAAGAAACATCCATTTGTATTTATTGTGGCAAATCTGTGGCTTTCTCGATCTGCAGTAGATGAATGTTGCTGCCCTCTACTGGATGTTTGTGATATTTCAGCAAAAACAAACATTTTTATTTCATTGGAACAACAACATAATGCTTTTTGGTGGAAATTTATTTCTCCAAAAAATAATACACACATGACAAAGTACATCCGACAATATATAAAAAGTAAAGTATTTAAACTGATAGTAAAAATATGGATTCTTTTTTACTTTGAATAAACATGAATGTCTGACTTTAAGGTCACGAATATGAAAGAAAAAAAAACTATAATGGCTTTTAACTTTCAGCTTTTTGACAAAGATTATAAAAAGTGGATTTATTTCTGTAACACAAATGAACAAATAAGCTGTTATTCATTAGAAGAGGGTATGGCTTCATAGATAGTGGATACTCCGGTTTGTACACCTGCTGGAAAAGAGGAAGAAATCTGATCAATACATCAGATAATAATTGAAATCAATAAATATTTAGAAATAACTGAAAATGTGTTTGGGGGTTTAGAGGTTTAAACTTTATCAAGAATGTCAAGACGTTTTTCCTTTATTATTAAAGATATTTAACTTCTTCTTAATTATTTGTGGAAACAAAATAACAAAACCAGGTGAAATCAACCTGAAAGACTAAAAATCCACACAGATGTTCAACCAAAAGCTTCATCATCACACAGGAGAGAGGCTCGACAACTCCTTTCACTGTTGATTAATGTGAGATTTTTTTTCATGGCATCAACACTGTAGAACTAACAGACAAAAAGTAAAGCTTAACTATAACTAATGGGTTACACAAATAATTTACACAAAATAGTGCACATACATTCCACTTTGGCCCGCTAATGAACTAAGCGGTGGACTAAAACAACAGCAACAAAAAAAAATCATCATAACTGTTTTCTTTCTGTCGGTCTGACTTGTATTGCTGGTGGAAATTCCTAGAAGTACTTCTAGTCACCTTTAGCAGAACTCGGATAATCTAGACACTTAAATACTCTTCAAAAATCTAATATTATGCTCTCACAGATCCACAAATAAGGTCAAAATCTTAGGAAAAATTGATATATAAATGTATAAAAATAAACGAAAAATAATTATGAATGTTTTCAGCACATTACCGCCCTCTGCTGACGAAGTAGTGAACTGTACTCATCAAACTTAACACTAATTTTTAATCATATTTATCTTACCATTTGTTATCATTTCTAGGTTGGTGTAATCCTCCATTTGATGTCTCAGACGAGACCTTTTTTTATCAGCGTCTGTAGGAAGAAAAATAAGACATACAGTTTATAAAGGACAAATTACCTTGCTATTCTTGAACACATTATATTATATATATATATATAAGCAGAAACTAAATCTATTAGTTTTATTTGACAAAAAACAGCCACATCAAGATGAGGCTGTTGTACAAAGATTAAAAAAAAAAAAAACTTCGAGCAATAATTTAACTGTTTTGCACAGACTTTACCTCTTCTTTTAAATCTGCATTTTCTCCTTGCAAAGAAAAGGACGATGATGATGGTCAGAAGAACAAAAATAGCTGATCTTATCAGCAAAGAGAGACAGATGCTGCTATCTAGGAAATAGAATAAAGCAGATGATATTAAAGCATGTAAACACATTTTCATTCAATTTGATGTTGTGTTGTCATACTTGTGCTGACTGATATTGCTGTTGTCATGCTGGTTGTAGTTGCCATTGTTGTTCTGGTTGCGGTTGTCGTTGTAGTTGTTCTTCTGGTTGTAGTTGTTGTTCTGGTTGTAGTTGGCATTATTGTGTTTGCTTTCATTGCGTGCCAAGAAGACAACATAATTAAATAAAACTTCAACATCATGGTAATCACATTTGAAGCAGCAGAAAAGTTTCATCCTGTCAATATTAAAGTTTCCATGATGAAGATGATGTTTTTTGAGTTTTAACATGTATGTAGGCCATTTCTTCTTTTGAGAGAGAACAAAGGCTAATAAGAAATCATTTTGTTTTTGATTATCTGAGTATTTCTCCTTTGAAATTGCTGTCAATCTAACTGTCACAGACACTCTGCTTGAATTAATGATCTGTTAATACATCACAACAGCTCTGCTGCACATGCTCTAAACCCCTCAGATGGCATCGTCCCATTGACTGCAGTCAAATGAGCCGCCGTTCACATTTCCGTGATCAAATCATCTGTCACTGGATTTTTTTTGTGTGAGTTTCATACAATACTACTAAAATCCTAAGACTCCACATAGCTTCTTGATTTGACCTTCTTGATTGAGTTACAAAAGCGAGCTAGGATACCGAGGTGTCTAACAAGAGTGTAGCTAGCAAACGTATTCGTTTTTCTTCCCTTTCCTCTGTAAGAAGCCCACTCAACAAACTACAGTTTGATAGCAGGACTCTAAGTATCAGAGCTGGACGTGCTGGTGAAATCACTGTGCTTCAGCGAACTTTAGACATTTTAGGAAACTATGGAATCCTGGCGGAGACCACTCCAGAAATCATCCGTAGAAGGAGCAAGCGCTGCGTGCACAAAGAAAAGAGGGGGGAAGAGCTGGGACACACAAAAGACCGGCGCTGCTATCGCTTCTTCTCTCTGACAACAAGCGAGACGAGCTCCGTTTGCTGAGGACAACACGCGGGGAGTGGCGGGACTGCTGTGTGCTCGCGTTCATGAAGACATGGCTTCAGGATAACATCACAGACATAGCCTTACAGCTGGATGGGATGACAGAGATATGGCAAGCACTGGTAAGAACGTAGGCGGCGGTCTGTGTATCTGAATCAACGGAAACTGGTGTACCAAGAAGACGTAAGCCATCAAACAGTGCTCTGGACTGGACTCTGCTGGACCACCAGGATTGCTCTCTCCAGGGTAATCAATGCTGCAAAACGCACAGAAAATCCACAACATCTCTGTGACACAAGGGACGCAAGAAGAATGTGGAAGTAAGTCCAGGCACTGCCAGATTATAAACCCAGGCAGAGGGTTGATGAAGGTGACGCTTCCCTTACTGACAGACTCAACAACTTTTTGGTACACTTCGAGAATGAAAGAGGACAACATCCCAGGTTCATTGGTGCAGTCTTTCAGAACACAACGTGGTTTAGATGGTTTTACATTAATTTTAATCTTTTTCCTTTCTCTGGTTTCTGTGCGGGCCGGCTGTGACTCCTCCCATTCTCTTTTTGATCACTGGTGTAGTCACAGCTGCCTGCACTTTTACTGACTGCATTTAAGAAACTCTCTGAGCCTTCGTGACAGCAGCGGGTTACTGCCACACCACACGCCACACCACACCATGCTACGCCACACAGCGCTATGCTCTGGGGATTTTCCATGTTGTTCTGCCATGTATCAGCAATTAAAAAGTGATTTACCTCTCGTCTATTTTAAGAAACGTTTTATGAGTTCTCATGATGTAAAATGGGAAGGTGCTTAAGCTGTATTTGTTCAACAGCTGTTGTCATGCTCAAACGTCTCAAAGTTTTAGTATAAATGGCGGATACTTAAATGAAGTTTTTGTAGTGTTTTACAGTTGTAGTCGCATTCACTCATAAACAAATGATTTATGTTTTTAAACTTGAAGAAGGAATCTGTTATTTCTACATTTCTCACCTGAAGTAGATCTTCTGGTCACATTCAGAAAAACAGCTGGTTTTCCTCCACAGTAGTACAATCCAGAGTCTTCCTGTTTGGCGTCTTGTATAATCAGTTTTTGGTTCTTCGTCTTAAACCTTTGCTGTGGTATTTCTCCAAACAGTCTGCTCCACTTTGAATCCTCTGATTCTTCATCAGGACACTCCAAAGTGACACGTTCTGTCTCGTTAACCCTCTGTATTTTAGTTCCTTCAAATGATTGAGGATTTTCTATTAGACACAAATATAAGTTCATTTTTCTAATAATCATTTGCACAAACAATACATATATAAAATCTTTTACTGTTTTAATCAGGAACCAAAACATTATTGTTGTTGACAAACTTGATTAGTTGTTTAAAATCCATTTGCCCATTAAGATGATGTTAGAGTGTAAAATCTAAGCAGTTTTAAGGACAAAAAACAGCTTTAAAAAATGATTTAGAATTAATTAGTTTTGGTTAAATTCATGTTACCTGGTGGGATCACAGTCAGTTCAACAGCTGGTTCATTGTTGCAGTAATATCTTCCAGAATCGGAGAACTTTGCATTGATAATAACAAGTGATTTATCTGCTCGACCATTATACCGTGGATCATTGGTGTGTTTTTTATCCTCATCAACACCTATTGTTATTATTCTACTGAGGCTTCCATCTTTCTCTCTGCTCCATGTCGCATCACCTTTTACAAACTGGTGACAACGCAGAATGATCTGCCGTGTTTCATTCACCATAATATGGCCAAAATCTGGGAAAAAAAAAAAAAATTCAAATTCAGAACTTCTTTATACAATTTAATCAGATAGTCTTAAACTGTATGGCAAGATTGATTTTCACATTAAAAAACCCAAAATATCAAAGAAAATTAATACTGAATTCTTTCAAATTTTACATTTTTTTTCTTCTGTAAAAATTATAAGTTGTAAAATATATTTAAAAAATTCAACATATGTTGTCATTTTTAAATGTTACAAAGAGGAAGTTCTTTCACGAGTTTAATTCTTAAACTGACCATTCAATTAACCCAACAGTATTTTCGCATTAAGAAAGGAACTAAAGCATTCATATTTAGACATTAGCAACTACGGTTTTCTTTATTTTCGTATCATGTCCATAATAATAGTAAAACACAAACACGAAAACATTCATAAATCGCGAGCAGATTAAATATTTAAAAACAAGAAAATACAGAACATTTGACTGTTCATATGGTATTAAATCGTCACTAAATGTTTTAAAACTACATGAGAGAATTCAGAATTCTTAAAGGTACATGAAACCTAAAAAGTGAAAAATATTTATGTATGAGAAAGAATTTTGAAGTTTCTCACCAGCAGCAACATGAGAAAAGAGAGCAAAGGAGATCAGGCAGCAGCAGAGTTTGATGCTCATCGTGACAGAGTCTTAAAGATCTGATTAAACAGTCATCACAGCTCTACTGTATCTGCTCTCACACATGGTGAGATGTTGGTGGTTAGATGTTCTCTACACCTTTATTTTTGTTTGTCTCAAGAACCACAAGTTTTTCGGTGATCTGCTCCCTTTGAACACAAAGTTTTTGAAAAAGATCTGTTGTTGATCTTTAAGGCTTAACGTGAACCGCTCAGTTTTTGGACTATGGGAGGAGGCTGGAGAAAACCCACGCATGCACAGGGACAACACAGAAGAAAAAAAACAGGAGTCAAACGAGAAGCTTCTCGCTGTGAGGGGAGGGCACTACGCCACCGTGCAGCCCGTGCAAAATTTGTAAATCCCACCCCCCAATAAATAATTAAAAATAATAATAAAAACATAAAAGGGTACAATGGATAATATAAATTAAGTATTTAGTTTTATAGTAAAAATATGTTTTTTTACATAGGTATAAACATAAATGTCTGACATGAATGTCACAAATTCGCAAAATACTAAACGTATATATATTTATTGACTTAACTTTCAGCATGTTCACCAAGATTATAAAAGGAGAATGGCTAATTGTCTTTTCTACTCATGTAACAAATGAACAAATAAGTTGTTATGCACTGGAAGAGAGTGTGGTTTCATACATGGTGGAGTGCTTGGTGGGATTGCCGTCCACGGCCCCGGTGGCGGATTTTGGGGGGTCCTGGCTCACCTCGACAAAACACTCACCTGAGCACAGGTGTCAGTTCACCTTTGCACTAATAGCATACGTGACAGAATGAAAGACTTTATATGTGTGGGTTTATATGATTAAGTGTGTGTGAACTGCAGTTGTATTGTGTACATTTTGGGAAGACTATTTTAGCTAACAGGTGTGATTGTAGCTACTACAGAGTGTGTGTAGACAGGCCCGCCCATTTTACACCTGGTTCTTCTACGATGAACCGCCCCCTCGCCCCGTTACCATCTTCTATGTTTTCTAAACCCCCTCTTTTACCTATTATTTTGCGCCCTGTCCACAATCAGCTCTTAAAACTTAGTTCAAAGCTCACACCTACCAACTTCCTTCTTCAAAATAACCAACTCAAGCTCAGATGAAAGATGAGCTCATCATTACATATTTCTATACTTTAAGAAAAGTTTAATTCAGAGAGTGACACTGCTTTTATTGCTGCGTTTGTCTGCGTTGTGTTCAGGTCAGATGAATGAACATCAGGCTCCGATGTTGATAAAGTTTCTTTTATTCTGGTTAACAGAAAAACAAGTATTGCATTGCTGTCCAGGATTTTCCTCAGTGCTTCCCCCTAACGACTGAAAATTGCACGAAAAAGAAAGAAAAGTCAATATAAAAATAGGAGAAATATGGCGCGAAAATGGCGCATCGGCTCGTTTAAAGTAGCTAATAACAAAAATAATACATCACTAACCGAAGAAAATTAATGCAGTACAATTGCCACTTTTGTTACATCCAGGTAAAACAAACTAAAAAACAGTTTAAGCAAATAAATAATTACGAAGAACAGACACAAGGAGGAGCACGTTTTACCTCAGCCACAGCCCGCAGCAGTCTGAGTGCGCATGCGTGGCACTCTCTGCTGCGTCACTGTGGTGAGTTCAAGTACCCTCGGACAAACACCCAGGTAGAAATGTTAATAAAAACTATTTACAGTGTATTTGGAGGAATTAAAGAAACAATACAAACACATGTTACACATTGCACCTCAAAGAGAGAACTGAGAACCAAATACAATCTGTATCCAGCTGTGGACATGTATGAGAATATGAATGATCATGGATCACAAAAATTACAGATTCATGGAGAGAGCTACGATTAAAAACATTTAAAGTAAACATTACTTTATTTACTGTTAGTTCTATGCTTTAACTTTGGCTTTATCTTTGTCAAAAAGCACATTTAAAGTATAATAAACATCCACTTGTATTTATTTTGGCAAATGGGTGCCTTTCTTACTGCATTAGATGAATGTTGCTGCCCTCTACTGGATGATTTTGGTGTCTCAGCTAAAACAAACATAATTTGAAGAACAACATACAGCTTTCTGTTAGATTTTTTTCTCCCAAAAATAATAAACACACAACAGAGGACATTAGATAACATATAGAAAGTATTAAAGTTGATAGTACAAATATGTATTAAAAGAAAACTAGAAATAAACATGAATGTCTGACAAGAAGGTCCCAAATATGGAAGTTTATTGGGAAGATACAAAAAAAAAAAAAACAATATAGTTTTCCAATTTTAACTTTCAGCATGTTCAGCAAGATTATAAAAGATGAAGGGATGATTCTATTTTCTATTTCAGTTTTTTTACTGAACCATGAATAAACATTACGGCCCTAACTAGTAATTAAAGAAACAGTTTCTGGATCCTTTGACCAATCAAATGATCTAAAAACTGGCTGTAAGGCTCATGAGCTTTCATCTATCCATAGTTAGAACTAGGGATGTTAGAAAAAATGAGCGATACTTAAATTGATTTAAAGTGCTTCCAAGATGAGATTTAACTAATTATGTACATTCAAATATGTAGTTCAGCGTTTTACTCATGTTTTCCACCTAAACTCCGACCGCTACACTTGACCTAGCCTCTTTAAACAGCTCTACACCGCACCAAAACGAGATCTCACCAGTATGGAAGATCTTTTTAGCCATAATTCAAAGTATTATGCATTTTTCAATTGACACCAGAACCATCTTGAGTAACATCTACGATTTCAATGAGACATGCACAATAGTTTTAACCTGAGATGAGTCTGTGTCAAGTTGCTACTGGTACAATAAAAGAACACAAATGTTGATGCTTTGTGACCATATTCAAGCATGTTTCAAGAAAAAAATTAAGAATTTTATCAATTAATTTATTTTTCTGCTAAACACCTGTTCACTAAAGTACAATTCCAGCTACATTTATGAATATTGGAAATAAACAGAACTTTATTTTCTCAGCCATATACTTGTAGAACTGTTAAGTTTATTTCTTTTTTTTCTCCACACTGAAAAATATTTTGATGCAGAAATCAGACAACGTTGACCACTACTTTTTAAGAACAAATATTATTTAATTTACCATAAAGTTGCTTTGATAAAAGAAACTTGTATATGAGATACAGTAGCAGTTAACGTTTTGATCATTAAATACAATTTATTTTACAATTTTTCAACATAAGCAGTGAATTAATATTCAGGTAGAGTTTTTTTCAAAGTCATACCCTTTAAAAAAACAGTGAAATGTTGTTTCTAGTAATGTAGTGGCATATGTATTTTTTTTTTTTTTTTTTTTTAGCCACTTAAAAACACATTTAAAGTGTAATAAACAGTCATTCTTAATCAATCTGTATTTATTGTGGAAAATCTGTGGCTTTCTAGCTGTAATAAATGATTTCTGCTGCCCTCTACTGGATGTTTGTGGTATCTCAGCAAAACAAACATCTATTAAAGTTTGATGAACAACAAATGGAAGCTTATGATCAAGACACAGAAATTGATCTTTAATTTTAAGCTTGTGGATCAAACTAAATTAAGAAGAACCAGTTTTCTTTTTTCCGTAGGCAGCAGTAACACAAACAAACAAAATAGCTGTCATTCATGGGAAGGGTTTAAGGTTTCATACACAGTGGATACTTCAGTTAAGCTTCGTACATCTGCTTAAAAAGAGAGAGAAATATGATCATTACCTCCAATAAAACTTTAAATTTAAAGCTACTATCAAGCTTATTCAGTCATATTTATCTTACCAATTACTTCCATCTCCAGGTTGTTGTCTCTCTCCATACGATGTCGCAGACGAGACTTTTTTCTATCAGCTTCTGTATGAACGATCACGTGAAATAAAGTTTATTCTGGTGAATTTACATTTTGACTGTCTTGAACATATTCTATCGAGAATGGGTTTTTTTTTGTTTGTTTTTTGAAGAAGCCCCTAATTCTAGCATCTGGAAAAACACCACATCTAAACATAATGTTTTAATGTTTTAGAAATAGTTTAATTACATAAACTGACTTTACCTCGTCTTTTCAGTCCACATTCCATCCAGGAAGGGAAAGTGATAATCATGATGAGGAGAATGATGATGATGGTGACAAGAAGAACAATGGTTGTTCTTATCCCCAAAAAAAAAAGCATCGCTAAAAATTGATAAATGACAGAAAAATGTATAACAATTTATAAAGATTCTTTGGTTTTTTGGATGAACCAGTCAAAGAAAAGACTCTGTAAATCTGAAGGAAACTATGAAATTCCAGGAATCATCGAATAGTCAAATCATTAATTTTGTGCAAAATACATAGTAAATCAGAGATTGTTTTTCATACTTATGTATTGTAATGAACTCCCTTTTGTCATGGTTGAAGTTGTCCACGTAGTTGTTATAAGGACTGGATTCGTGCTCCTCCTTCTGTTGAATAAAGCATACATAATAATAATCAAATGTCAAACTTTTATTAGTCCTAGGTAGAATAAAAGTTTAGTCCGGCCCAATTATGAAGAAAAAAATATATAAGAATTTTCAAAAAAGAAAGCAAGTTTCTAGCCCATTCCTGTGGAGAGTTACGGTTCTTTAAAGAAGTGGATGCTATGCGCAATTTAACCACTAGGGGGAGCAAATGAAACTCAAAAGATCAAGAAATTAACATCGGATTCATTTTGCTGTGGAACCCCCAAAATATTTAACAAACTATTTTTACAACATAAAATGACAGTTTTGGGTGTAATTTCATAAAAACCACTAAACTAAATTTAGTCAACAAACTAATCAACACATTTTTTACTGAAAATACAATCAATCAATCAATCAATCTTTATTTGTTTAGCACTTTTCATATAAAAGTAACACAAAGTGCTTTACATTAAAAGCAGACAATATACATAATATAAAAACATTTAAAAATTAAAATAAAAATAAAACCCCCTGCTCCAAACCAGCCCACAATACCCTCATCCCTTTCTCACCACCCACTCCCTAACCGATAGAAATGATACAAAAGGAAAATAGAAAAATTGGCTGAGCACGTAAATTGACTCTGCGAAACTAATAGTCGGGACCTCCCTCTCAATGAACAGCCGCAAAGCCAGCCAAATGCAGCATCACAGGCGGGGTCCCGCCTCACCACAGCTAGGCGGTGATGCAGGTCCCCATCCAGAGCCGCAACGGCTGAACCGCAGCTGACCCAGAGAGAGAGGTTCCAAATGAGGAAGCACTGGATATAAAATTTAAGAATGAATACAATTGTAAAATGAGAATAAAAAGTAATGGTAATAAAGGAATTAGCAATAAAACAATAAAATAAGGAATATCAAGATCAATTATTAATAAATTAATGTAAATTCATAAAACATGATAAAATAGATAAACAGATAGAAGTAGCAAAATTAGCTAAAAGCAAGGTTAAAAAGATGCGTCTTGAGCCTTTTCTTAAAAGCATGTATGCTCTCTGCGGCTCTCAGGTCCTCTGTCAGATCATTCCATAAACGAGGTCCATAATACTGATAAGATGCCTCTCCATAAGATTTGGTTTTCACTGTAGGAATGACCAGTAGACCAGAGCCAGAGGATCTCAGGGTCCGCGAGGGTTCATAAATGACTAAAAGATCAGACAAATAAGAAGGTGCAAGACCATTAAGACATTTAAAAACCATTAAAAGTATCTTAAAATCAATCCTGAAGCTTATGGGGAGCCAATGCAGGGATTTTAAAATCGGGGTGATGTGGGCCCGCCTCCTGGTCCTGGTGAGAACTCTTGCAGCAGAATTCTGGAGAAGCTGAAGGTTCTTAATGTTCGTTTTTGGAAGACCAGCAAGCAGGGCGTTACAGTAGTCGATTCTACTTGTTATAAAAGCATGCATCATCATCTCCATATTAGCAAGAGAGAGAAGTGGGCGGACTCTAGCCAAGTTTCTAAGATGATAAAAACCTGTTTTTACCACATGTTTAATGTGAGAGATGAAAGTCAGCTTTGAGTCAAAAGTAACACCCATATTTTTGACTGTTTCTGAACAACTTAATGAAAGTTCCTTAAGTTTCAGACATTGTTTCTCTCTCTTGGCTTCAGGACCGATAACTAAAATTTCAGTTTTTCAAAAAAAAAAATTCAGGTGAAATTCCCAGATTCCTTTTTTGTGCCACAAATATGAAGAGTTTGTGTTGGTAGAGGAACATGACAGACCTCACAGCTCCATGATGTGACCTGTATAGGTTGTCATACAGACAGTAACAGTACTTCAGTCTGTCTGTGTGGCTTCAGCTTCCAGGCAGACCAAAAAAAAAGAATTTCTCTCCTAAGAGCTCTGCTGTCCATTTGGTGTTTCATGGAAATCTATTTTTCTCTCTTTTCTTTTTACTTTTTTTCATCATAAGCTTTGCCAGTTGAGTTTGTGAGGAATAATAAAAAGGTTTTAGGGAGAAGTTTGATCCAGCTGGACTTCAGATCGGCCCGGCTGGAATCTGCTCTCAGGTGGGGGCGTGTCTGTCTGCTCTGTTGCTCGCCTCTCGTAACAGCGGGCGGGACTTTCGGAGATAAACAGAATTTTCTTGATTTTTTGATGACACAGGTGGTTGTTGATGTTGTAGTAAACTAATTTCTGTCCCAAAGCAAAATTAAGATCACATTCCTCCTCGTGGGGTTTCTAATAGCAGACAGCTCTGTTTGGCTCCGCCCCCACCCTAGGTGAGCTGACCTGCATTGCAGCCGTCTGATCAAAGTTTGTCCTCCGCCTTATTTATTAAAATCAAAGATTGCTACAAATAAAGGCCATATTTTGACTTTAATTCAATAAAATATCAGTTACAGAACATAAAAACGTTTATTTTATCACGTTGATCTCACAGCTGCACAGCAGGACGTCGGTTCCAGAGGCTTCATTTAGTTTGATTTTTCATTGATTAAAACATTTATATTTTTTCCATAGCCCCTCTTTAGTTTACTATGGGGATTACTTTAATGTCAGATGTAAAACATTCAGTTTGTATAAAATTAAATAAACCTTTTTTTTTTTTTTTTTTTTTTAGTGAAATCCATTTTATGAAACGCTTTGGACTCAGTGAATGAAAATGTAATAATAAGTGATGAGACTACTAGGTTGTTTTTGCAACTAAGAAATAAACAAAAAGATAAAGCAAAAGATAATACGTTGAACAAAGGTTATTTTGCTGTTATGTTTCTGGCCCGGCCCACTTTGAGATCAGACGGGTGGAATGCGGCCCCCGAACCAAAATGAGTTTGACACCCCTGATCTAAAACATTAGATCATTCAAACATTTTTAAATCATTACTGAACTTTTTTTTAGCTACATTTACAAGAGAATCTTTAAGTCCTTAAAAATAAAACCGTATTAATTAAAAAGTGAAAAAATACTCATGTAAAGAATCAACTGGGATGTTTCTCACCTACAGCAACTGAAGAAGTGAGAACCAGTGTGGTCAGTCAGGCAGCGGATGAAGTTAACACGAACATTAACACCCAGTCACAATGCAACGAAACCTAAATATAGGTTTAAGCAATTACCACAGTTTAGCACTTTGTCAACTAGAATGTCACAAACAACCATAGCAGTAATCTTCTTTATTTGTATATATATACTTGCGATTATATTCAAAAAGATTTAAGTGTATTTGGGAAAATAGTTAAAGAAAAAAATTGACTAGGGAATGAAAACCAAAATTAGTTTCCTTTTAAACTCTTCCTGTAAGTCTTTTTTCCCCACTTTTGTCTCTCTTGAGTTTAGAATGAAGCTATATCCAGACTTTAGCTTCAATGAGTATAAAAAAACGAAACAAAAAGACAATAGAGCTGGAGAAAGATCAGGAAAACGTTGCAAAAAGTAAAAAACGATATCCCTGTCAAGATCATGGAATCAGTTTGACTGGTTATTTAGGTAGTTCAATCTATTTTTTTTCTTTTTACATTTTAATATACGTGTGAAAAACGTATAGGTTTTTCACACGTATGATGTTGCATGACTGCCTCGGTGGTTGTAGCGCTAACAGGAACTATGCTGTGGCCTCTGTCTCAGCGATGAAATAACTTTGCTGTGATGTAACAATCCACACTTTTGAAGGATGAACAGATCATTCAAAATGACAGTTTATATTTCCCCTATAAGAGCATACCTGTTTTTGTTTTTTGACTGTTTTAAGATCCGAAAATATTTCTGGAACTGTTGCTTTAAGTTACTACGGTAACTTATGGCAAGCATTTTGGAAAACAAGAGATGTAGTATCATCAGCATTTAACAGAGGGATAGTTTTAATGTGACTGTTGCTGGAGGGATTTTACTGAAATTACAAACTCATAAGTCACTTTATAAGTGAACGTATAAACTCCTAAAATCATCAATTAAATCACAGTTTTGTACAAACTTGGGTTTATTAATGATTATTTTTATTAAAAGATAAAAAAAACTTTATTGATAAAGTATTTCATAACACTGAATCACAATATAAGCATTTAAAATTTTAAAGGACAAAAATAAAATTTGAAACCAGAAGCACGATCCTACACAATAGTTTCAATCTGCTTCAAGATCAGGAAGTCCACATCCTGGACTTCCTTATTTCAGTTTTTTTGATTTCCAACTCTTTCTGTTGATTTTGCAGCTAATTTATCACAATAGCCACAATTCTAAAGCTCCTAAGTCGCATCTAAATAAATAATAATGTCTGATAAATAAATAAATAAATAATAATGACAACAAATAATGTAGCTATTTCTATTATAGACCGTTAAACTGCACTAGTTGGTCCAATTGGAAAAAGATGTGTTAGGCCAAAGTACTAGAACTTCTATACTACGCATATAAAGGAGTATCTTCAAAACCTCTCACCTGCAGAACCACAAGAAAACACAGCAAAGCCTAAAAGGGTGGCAGCAGATGTTCATCCACCCTCTGATTTGGAGTCAAATGTGACAGGAACTAAACTCAGTACATATACTTGTACTGCGCATGGTGTTGACATCACTTGTTATTATTTGTCATGTGATCATCATAGTTTCCTGGGTAATAGTTTCAGGGCAAACTTTGAAAATCACCAAATAAAAATGTACGAGGGGAGTTTACACTGTTTCTTTAGTGTTGGAGTGAAAGGAAATTAGTTTTTTTTATTCTTTTAACTGCTCTTATGTTGACTCAAGTTTCTACATTGTAAAAAAAAAGTTAACCAAAAAAAAGACACTTTCTTTTTAGGTAATAATCAGAATTCTCCAAGAATACCCAGCTGCAGGTGTCATGGCCGACTGGCATGGCGGATAGACGAGACATGGCGGATAGACATAACACGGCTGATGGATATCCAACCAGAAGTTGTCATAATGCACAAATCAGAAGTCTATAAACTAAAAACTGAATAAGCTGAATTTTTATAATATATATATTTTTGGTTTTTTATTTTATGTTGATTTTAATTTTATTTTACCAGTAAAGGAAGAGGGGGGAGAGTTGTGTTCGTCCACTAAACAGGAGCAGGAAACACTTAAGACCAAATAACTTAATTACATTTTTAAAATGAGCAATTTGCTTTTCTTAGTTCTGCCAGATATGACATAAGACATGTTTTTCCAGGAACTTGCTCTAAGACTTCCGCTTCCAGTATTCAGGTTGACGTCCATCGGCCTCAGATCATTCCGCCATGACATCCGCCATGTTTGCCTGCAGCTGGGTGCCTCTCGAACTCTCTTTTACTTTCAATTGTTTCTTTTAGAAGTCATCACAGTGAATCCTCTATCTTCATCTGATCCTGTCCTCTCCATCCTAAATGATTAAACCTTATTTCAGTCAAACATGTTTAATTTGACTTTTTGTTGAATGCTGTTCCTGCATTCATCTAGACTTGGGAGCAGCATGCTTAAACACTTGATTGTGCTCCCTCTTGGTTGCATTCAAATTCATAACATTGAATAAAACTGGCAGAGAAGACGAGCAGGAAATGAAGTCATACGTTATGGTCTGAAAAACAAGAATGATGTGAGTAATTTAGAGTGGGGAGTAGGTGCAATTTTTTCTTGTGTTCAGATATGTATTAGTCTTTATAAACATTCTGCTTATAAACTCATAAAAAAAAATCAGTAGTTTTGATTAAAAATTAAGAACAAATTAAGACCTTCGCTCTGACTTATTCGAAGATGTAGAACTAATTGGACCATTTGAATTAGATTATCTTCATTATTTCTAATTGAGTTATCTCTACATGTGGAATAGTTTTTATTTTTTAATCAATTGTATTTATTTGTATTAATACACATTTACATTTGTTTTTTTCTGTCAGCCTTTTCTTATTGTGTTAAAAAATAAATAAAAGTCATTATGAAAAAAATCATATTTATTTTGAAGTGTTTAATACTGAAACATTTATATACACAAAAAATATAATAAATCAATTTAAACAACGCCTCGATCCACGTGAGCTCAGTGAAAACAGTTTTGATGGGCGAATTCGTGATTGGCTAATATGATTGTCAATCGTGATTTTTAGTAGTTTACGCGCCTGTCAATCAAAAATGTAGCATTTGATTGGTCTGAATCCTCTTTGAAGGCGTGTACTCTCAGGTCAACATGGCAATAGGATATCCAGCTACCCAATTGTAGTCTTTCACTCATTTGATTGGTCAAATGTATTGTCAATCAAGCGTTTCTCGCTTCCCATTGGTTAATCTTCCTAAAAGGAGGCGTTAGTCTTCCAGAAACAGCGTTTCCTCGTCCGTCATATGTGAAGCGAAAAGGAAGACTGAATTATCTGCTGGACAATAAATGAACAATCTATTTTTCACCACTTAGAAGTGATACTCAGTTTACATCATGATAACGAATCGCAGCTAACCTCGTTGTGGCTAATTCATGCTAAGCTTGGAGGCGGTATATTCCTGTATTTTTGTTAGCCGTTAACGCCTCGTTCGCTGCCTCTGGACTGCAGACTTTCCAAACACGCACCGCTTTTGTGGCGATGACTACGGATTTACTGTCTGACCTGGACAGCCGATTCTTCGCGGATAATCTGCTAACGAGCGAAGATTGGGGTAAGAAAACGTGAAAGTGATCCAGAAATGTAAGCTAGCGGTGCTGCGCTGCCTGGGGGGTGATAAAAACGGGTGTGTTGGGGTAGCAAGGGGAGGTCTTGCTAACAGAATAACCTTAAAAGCCTTTCTTTGTCTTTATTTACATCCGTTTTGCAAATTTAAAATACTCTATATCATTTTTACTTGTATAAATGTCGGGGTAGTTTCTTTCACGCGCCGTTGGTCAGTTAATGTGCGCGTGCTTCCTTAACAAGCAGACCCGGACATGCCTGTTTAGCATCATCACGGTGCGTGGAAACGTGACTGTACATTTTATACAACCACGTCTCGGTATTTATTTTATGGTTACCTTTAAATGTACGAACTATTACGTCTTTTTAGGCTTCTCTTTTCATTGGTAGTATGTTTGCGTCGCTTTTTACCCCCCTGTTGAGTTTAAAAAACACATTTCCGACCCTTTAATTCCAATGAGAGGCACTTCTACGGCAACAAAGTGGTTCATTTTGCTGTTTGTTAAATTTTAGCTTTATTATCCAGTTTTACAGGTGTTCTTGTTTTCAGTTGGGTCGCCAGCACATTTGACAGTCAAATCGTGTGAATTTGTGAAGCTTATCATCCTTTGGTTATGCTCGAGTTGAATTTGAGGCAACAAAAGCTTCAAAAACAGCCACAAATGTTCTGATTTGAAGAAACTTTAGTCATAAACAGCCACTTGTTGAACTACTGACCCTTTGATACCAGGAAGTAGGCCAAGTATCCTGGTGTTATTATCAACACAGTTTTAAAAAGTTGGCTTTACAGAGTGAAGTTTTTCACACGCCTAAAATTCACTTTTTTATTGCATGTGAAATGTTTGTTTTGTGTTCAGAATTTATGAATAAAAGTGTAAGCAGGACAAAAATAGAACTTTTTTTTTTTAATGACACACCTGTTCACTTTTACTGCACGTGAATCAGGTGACCCGCTTTAGTCCAGAGTTCAAACTCTAAAAGTACAGAGCTCAGAGAAATGGGAAATATAGTTTTGCCGTCAGTGGTGGCTGAGCTTGAATTACTTGTTTGATGTGATTATTTGATTTAGCTGAATCAACTGCACTGATGCGGATGTTTGCTTGTTTGGTTCTTACTATTGCTTGTAGCAAAAATATTAAAAAGAAAGTACATTTTGGCCTAAAAATACATGAAGCGACTACAATTTCAAAATCCAAAATGGACTCATTATACCCCCTGAACTGATTTTAAATGTTTTTAGATTTTCTGTCACTTTTTGATGGTAAAAATTAATGATTTACTTTTATGAAACTTCCACTTTTATTAATTTTAAGTGATAGTACATGTAAAAAAACAAACAAACAAAAAAAAATTCCCTAAGCATCACAATATATGATTAATTGATAAAGATGCATCCAATTGATTGTCTAAAATTTAAAATAGTTTTTTATACTTTGATTGTGACACCCAAGCATGACACAAACTGTATTTAAATTGCATATATTAGCAATTGGCTTTTTTCTAGCAATATTTATTAAAGGCTGGTTGCTGTTTTTCTTTTAGTTTTATGCAAATTATCAAAAATATTCTCTGCATTATATGGGAAACTTTTTAGTCTGCCAGAATTAGAAAATTAAAGTAATCTTTTGTGTTGTTCTGGTGCAGAAAATGTGATTTTGACAATGTCGTTTTGCAGCATTTTTTTTTGTTTTTTGTCATTTTCAATTTCCAAAACCTGTTCTGATGTAGAAACTTGCATTTTGCAGATGCCTGCCTGTATCAGTGCGAGAGCATGGAGGAGGGCGATGATTCAGACTTCAGCCGGGGGTTGAAATACGACGCAGCGGTAAGAACGCCAACAGTAGCGTCTGCGCTTCCAGTTCTTGCATCTGTGAAGGATTGGGAAACCATCACCCAATAAACATTCACTTTTTCTCATGGCCTGCATGCATGTTTACAGTTTTCTGACATTTACAAGTCTTAGTTTTTTATGGTAATATCTACTGTTTTACTTATGCTGATATTGATGTTTAATTAATCTGATAATGCAATACTGAGACATTCTCCATTTATTGTTCAGGCTACCATGAATCCTATGAAACAGCAGGATTCCAATAAAGTTAGAGTCTCCTGTTTTAGTCTTTATTTCCCAGTGATTAATCTGTAAATTCTGCTAATATCTTTTGTTTCATATATGCAAAAATTGACGCAAAAAAACTATTTAACAAAGGTAGTGGCTGTCAGCTGGTTTAATTTAGTCTTTGGTCGACTCTAGTTTGTTTCACTCCTAACTTTTCTCCACTTTCTTTTGCAGTTCGACAATGATCTCGTGCTCACCCTCGATCCTGATAACCGCACGTCGCCGTGGCGACACCTTGACGACAACCTTCTCACAGGTACAGACCAGCCATCGAGGTCACCTCGTAACCTTAAACCTCTACAGTTTTTGTTTCAGCTGAAACGTGACGCCTCATCTCCGCTGTGGCTGCTTACTCTTCAGTCATGAGCTGTTGATGAACATTTTTATTACCAACATGATGGTAACAACACGGGAGACATGTTTATTTTTTTTCTGAACTTAATGAACCTTAGATGTCGGGGATTTTCTTTTTTATTTCCCCTTTTTTTTTTTTTGAAAAAGAGTTAACAGTGAAGACATAAACGCTTAAACACCTTCATCTGTGCTTTTCCATTTTTTCCTAATAAAAGCACAGCAACTCTTAGAAATGTAATCTGCAAGCTTTTTCCACACTTAAGTATAAAAAGATTACAAAACAGTTCATTTCAAAAACATTATACGTGTTAAAAATGATTTTTTTAAGCCCAAAATGTCTTCTTTTTGTCCCTTTTGGGTAAAATGTTTAAGAAGTCTTTGGCCTGTTAAATATGTGAAAAACCAAATCAACACATCCTTTACCATTTAGTAGACTATTATTTTCAATGTAAAAAAAAAAAAACAAAACAGCGAGAATATGGTTGTTTGAGTATCTAAAAAAAAAAAACATCTGCTTGACCGAAAAATGTTTTTGTTTATCAATAGAATAATTGTCTGTCTCATTAATATGTTTATTTTAAATGTAGATCTGTCATATTAAAAAAAAAAAAAAAAAAAGTGAAATTGACATAAGTCTTGAATTTGAAGAGCTTTATTTTTTTAAGGATTATTAATCATTTGTTTATCTCTTTCATGTCCAGGAGACGCCCCTGTGATAAAGAATGAAATGAGAATAGCAGAGCCGTTACCTGTGGAAATGTGTAAGTCTGTTGGTTTAAAAACATAACCACATTTTATTCTTTTTTTTTTCTTTAATATTCTTTGATAACATTCAGTTTAATTGTATTTCTAGTGTTTCAAGTAAAAGCAGAGCCTCCTTCTCCAGCATCCTCCCTGGAGTCTGACCGATCATCCCCCGACCCACAGGTTAGTGGCACAGAGAAAACAAAAAATAATCATTTTTTATCTTTCTTTCCTGGCATAAAAGTCAAAATAAAAACAAATGCTCTCCCTCTCAGATCACAGTGAAAGGTGAAAACCCTCCGACTCCTCCGTACATGTACGGAGACGTGCTGTCCCCCCTCTGGGAACCATGGAAGTTACAGTGGCAACCACGTCGTTGCCCCCACCTCAGAGCCAGATTCCCATTGTGACGCAGACGGCGTTAACCACGTCCGTCATCAGCAGCATTCAGACACAGACTGCAGGTATTCCCTTTGACATCCATCAGAAGAGAGGTCTCCACCAGAACTGAGCAAAAAAGGAAAGACAAAATAACTCCTTTCTATAAAAGCATGAGTCAAAATTTTCTTTTATTGAGGCTCTTTTGCTCAGATAGAATCTGGTAAAAGATGCAGTCATGCTGCTGCCGCATGAAGACTAATCTCTCTATCACATTAGCGGCTATTTCTGGTGCTGATTCATTCACTCATGAGCTCAATCAGTTTTATTTCTTGTGCAACCATTTAGCCGTTTTTATTAAATCTTTCTCATTACTTTCATTCAAATGTTAAAATAAATGGTTCTAAATTAAACTGACTTACAGTAGTAATTCAGGTACTTATCTCATATGATTTTGGAAGTTTATGGAATAATAAAAGGAATTGGGGTTAAATTTAAATACAGAAGTTTCTTATTAGTTTGCAATCATGCAAAAATAATATTTCCTTATATTTATTATTATGGCCCGCTACTGTCATGTACCATGACGTATTTGGGCTTTTACAAGCTAAGCAATTTTTTTTTTTAATTACGACTTTAAAATCGTGAATTTGCTTGAAGAAAAGTCGTAACTGTTAAATTATGAGAATAAAGTTGCATATTTATGAAAGTCATTGGCTAAATTTATCACTTTTTTCTTGTAAATGTACTTGTTTTTAAAGTTGTAAATGTAATATTTTAAGTCGTAAAAGTACGACTTTAAACATATAAGTTTCCATGAAAAAAAGTAATACATTTTCGAAAAAGTCATACATTTACTTGAACAAAATTCATAAACTTATGAGAAAAAAAAATATATATATTATTATTACTTTTATTACTTTTAATAAAATTAAAAGTAATAAAATTACAAGAAAAATCACCAAACATCCTGAACCATTAAAAAAAAAAAAAAAAAAAAAAAAAAAAAAGATAAACGAATGGGGCCAAAATCTCTCAAAACAAATGTTTCAAGATCCACAATCAAAAACATGCGTCAGTGATGGACTAAAGAAGTTTTGAAATTATTTTGGGATGGCCACAAGATCTACGTATGGGCGGCAAATTCATAAATTTACAAAAAAAAAAGGCATAACTATTAAATTATGAGTAAAAAAAGTCATACATTTATAACTTTAAATTCGAATGTTGAATATATCACTTTTTTTCTTTTAAATGTACTTGTTTTAAAGGGTAACCGAACCCTAAATTAAATTTTTGGGGCTTTTGACATCTATAAATGTGGCTTTAAAAGTGCTGTCTATTGGCCATGCCACGTTTTTGACGAATTGAAATTAAACTGTTTAATTCTACAAAAATATAGTCAAAAACCGCCTGTGTGCTGCCCCCTATAGGTTGAAATGAGATATTACAGTTGAATTTTGAGATTGGTTAAACCATGTAAGTTTCAGAAGTCTGACGTCATGATCTGCAGTAATGATAACAGTCCAAGCCCCACCCCTCAGACTGGATTTTCAAATTTCAGGTGTGGTGGAGTCAGCATCCAACTTCTTGGTTTGGTGATCCTTTAAAGTCGTAATTTGAAGATTTTAAAAGTCGTACATTTCTGACTTTAAAACTTTAAAATGTGTTAATTTATAAAAAAAGTAATACATTTATGAGAAAAAGAAATTGATAAACGTATGAGAAAAAGTTATACATTTGCAAGAAAAAACACAGAATGTTGACATCATACATGGAAAAACTATATATATATGTAAAAAAAGAAAAACTACTATTGCTTATTTCTTTTTCTTTTCTTTTTTTTTTAATGAATTTATCTGAGTAGGGGGTAGCTGGGGCAGGGGGGGAAGACTGTGGGGCTTGTAGCAGCTGCTCAGCCAGTGAGGCGCATCAGCATTTGTCTTTTTTTTCATCATAAAGAAACAATAATATTTTCAAGCCATACACAATGATCAAATCATTTGTTTTTTTTTTTTTTTTTTTTTATAGTGAAAGTGTTTTGGACAGTGATGAGTGATATAGATGACTGTAGAGAAGAAAACACCAGTCATGTTGTGATTACCAGTGAAACAGTGGCTGTCTGTCTATGCAGAAAGCCTCCATGCTTTTGTGTTTTTGGGGGAAGCTGTATCCACTCTTTGAGGTGTTTTATCGCTGTCCTTCCTTTTAGTCCTGCAGAACTCAGCAACATTAAAAGCCAGCAGCATCCTGAGTACGAAACCTCCTATCCAGCCTCGACCCGTGTGTGTCACCACACTTCCTGTGACCCAAGCCCCCACAACCACAAAGACTCTGATACTGCAGGGTCTCCCCTCTGTGGACCAAGCAAGGCCTGGTGAGAAAGAACATTTAAAAGTTGGAGAAAAATGCAATTTAATAAATTCTCTGTCTGCAAATGATGATGACGCTTCTTACAAGAGCATCGCTCCACCCTCTTATCTCTCGTTCTGCAGTCGTCCTCTCCCCGCCCGTCTGCCTCAGCTCGGCGCCGGCCATCGTGAAAATGGAGCCCGTCTCTCCCAGCGTGTCCCAGCACTGCTCCAGCCCAGTTACCTCCTCCAGCGCCAGCAAACCCATCGTCCAAACCACGGCGTTGCCCGGCAACAACTCCAGCGACATCGATGTGAGTGGGCGAGATGAGATGACTCATACTTTTCACTTAAACGCAGATGGGAAGTCCTGAATTTGTTACGTAATCAGATAAAAGTGAGTAGAGGGAAAGTATAAAAAACTTCCAGCATCACTTCCGAATCACTCAGTCTTTTTCACCTGTAAAGTGAAAAGTCTAAAATAAAACTTGTCTGTGTACTTTAGTTGTTTCTTTATATGTTTTATCCTTTCACTTGAAGATGAAGGTGTTGAAGCGACAACAGCGAATGATCAAGAACCGCGAATCTGCCTGCCAATCCAGAAAGAAAAAGAAGGAGTATCTGCAGAACCTGGAGGCGCAGCTGAGGGAGGCGCAGCAGGAGAACGAAAGACTTCGCAAGGAGAACCAGGCATTGAGGGAGAGACTGGCTGGGAAGGAGGTGAGATCTAAACAGAATACAGAAACACTTTTTGTCCTGAACAAAATGACAAATTGTTGATCAAACTCCACTTAAAGGTGTTTGGAGATCAGCTCAAAGTTTGCAGTAATGAAGAATCCTGAAACTCTTACATCCGCTCTGCAGTGACTAAGCTTAAACACGAGGAAGTTGCTGTGGATAAACGGCAAAACGAGAAAGTCAAAGAATAAGAAGCAGTTGAGACAAAATGCAGAAAAACAAAACGTCTAAACCTGCAAAACCTGTTGTTAAAAACCCATAAAAGAATTTTCAGTGAAAGTGTGTGACCAGAACAAGTTTTAAAGCTGTAACAGATTTTTGGGGGTGAATTTGCAAATTCTTCATGTATTTTTCTTTTTTCTGTTCCAGGGCAGCGAGTCAACAAGCAACAAGAGAGCCGTGTGCGTCATGGCGGTTCTGCTGTTTATGACCTTCAGCTTTGGACCCGTCAGGTACCACAGATCCTCACTTTAGATCACATGTCCTAATCATCATGGCTTGTTCATTAGATTATTAGTATTCATTTTAGTTTTAATCCAAAAAGCCTTTTTCTCATTTACAAGTTTTAATTTTTTTTATATTAATTTGAAGCCAAATTGGGGCCAATATTATTTGAAATCCAAATAAAACAAACAAACAAAAATTGGTGTTTGGCCATAAAGAGAGTAAAATCTCCCTAACTTTTAATTTTGTTTACCATTGGGCTCAAACTCACAATTCCTGCATTAGAAAAAGTTAATAGCCATGAGGCCACGGGGACAACCGGATCTCCTACGGTGTTTTAGCCAATTTATCCAAGCATGAGGACATTTTTGATGCTTGTATTTAACACAATAAGCTGGCGCTTTGAAAGCGCTAGAACAGCATTTTGGACGTGTGGTTTGTACGCGCTAAAACTCTGCTTTTACTCTTGTTTTGGGACAGCTTCAGACTATGATGGTACAGAATAAACAGCAATTTCCTGCCCATAATTATAACAGTTCTGAGAGTCAGTGAATGCATCAGGACTGAAGTGAAAACTCATCGATTTTGATCGGTCTGTCGGGTTAGCCCCGCCCCAATGTGCCACAACGGGACCAAAAGTTTTGAAACTGAAATTTTCAGATTCGAAAATGAAAGAGTTAGAAGTAAAAAATATATTTAAAATGGAAAAAAAACGTTTTAAAATGGAAATTTTGAGTTTTGAAACCTAAAAAACAGAACATTTAAAGATGAAAATGATTAAGTCTATTGTAGAATAGCAAAAGTTTTGGAAATGTAACCTTTTTTTTGGCCAAACACCAGCATTTTTTTCCAATTTTTTTTATTAACTTTTTTTTTTTTTAATAATATTGGCCCCAATTATGCTCCTTTATTTATTTTTTTTTTTACATTTTAGAGCTTTACCTGCTGATAAACAAAAAAATAATCCATCTTAAATAAAACATCAAGTCTAATCTTTAGTGTCAGCACTGATTTTTTTTTTTTCACATAAATACTGAGTTTTACTAAATAATCAAGGGTGGTTTATCTCAAAATGGTTGATGGATGAATATGTTCTAATTGCACAAGTCATGACGCTCAAGTTTATGAATCATCTAGTCACTATTAACTTGAGCTGTGGTTTGGTACTTAGATTCACGGATCAATCTTCACAGATCGAACCACAATTCTTGCTTTTTAATATAAATCTTTGTTGGTATATATGTATGTCTTTTTACTGGATGTATGAAAATTAAAAAATATATCTATGTAATAAAGCACGTAATTTATACCTTTATTATGAACAGAAGATCAGAATGAATAAAACCGATGAAAACACAAAGATTTATATAGAAAGCTATGGTGTTTGTCACTCTATTCATCAACCTTCTTGAAACAGATCAGAGATCAGAGGAGGACAAACCTTTTGACACACAGTGTCCTAAAATTAGTCAAAAGGGCCGGATCATGAGCGGATGTGAGGTGTGTTTAGGTAATCCACTTCAATAGAAAAATAACAGAATCTGGACGAAAACATTTTTTAATTTGGATTAGAAATGAAATATATTATTAACAAAGAACTTTAAAAAAGTTTTTATATCAAAACTGTGACTTTTTGTTTTCATTTTAGTGACAATTGCATCGATAGATTATGTCCCTCTGGGAAAATACGAACTTAGAGGAAAATCTGTGTTCAATAGATGTTGGAATGATCAGAAAAATGATTGTTCGAGACAGAAAAGCAACAATTCTTCACACACTACATGATGCGGAATACATTTCTTCAAAATAACAAAATGGTCAATTTATTTGCAGTGCACCATTTATGGGGAGACACCATAATTCACATTCTGCTTTTTTTAGTTTATAAACTTAAAATCCAGCATTATTTTATTTTCGCCACTCTCTACTATATTTGTAAATAATTCAAATCGGTGATCTTGAGCGTTGCGAGTATTCATACTCAAAGAGCATCCGAGTACTCGGATACTCACCGTCCTAAAAACAAAGGTGAGGTATATGTTAGCATAAGAGGATTTGGATTGAAATAACTTTGTTTCATCCCTGCAGCATCACAGACAGGAAGCTGTCAGAGGCTCTACAGGAAGACGAGGTGTCGTACACGGGACGGAAGCTGCTGGAGATCGAGCAGCAGCTGAAGGCGGCTCCTCAGCCTCACGTCAGACTGGAAGACAAGACGGAGACGGAGGAGGACGGCGGAGACGAGCGCTGGAGGAGAGGACAGGTGGAGGGATACGACTCCGATCAGTTTAGGTGAGAAGAGGCTCATTCTAGAGAGTTTAGTGATCTTGGATGCAAAAGCAGCTTCAAAATCAAAGACTTGTTGTTGTTAAGTTCTCTGCAGCTGAACCGGATCAACTGTCCGGGAGTTGAACCCTTTGCTCGGAAAAACGAGTATTTGTGTGTTTCAAACCAGTTTTTCCAGTTTTATCTCAGAACTGGATCTTCAGGGTTTCAAGCACTTTTACTGTTTACAAGAATCTTATTTTTTTCTGTCTACAAGCAAATTCAAAGAATTTTAACTTCAGATGCTACAATGAGATAAAAGAAGAATATCTTTTGTTTTTTTTTTCTGTCTGAACCGCATCAGATTCTTTCATCGTCCTTGTTTTGTGCATTCTGACTCGTGCAGAAACCTGAGCAGCATGTTCGGAGACTTGAAGGACCTGGGCCTGCAGGACATCGACCGTTTCTTCGCCTCCTCAGACTGTCGACAGTTTAAACGCTCCGAGTCTCTCAGGTTGGTCCGAGTCCCACGGATTCTGACAACCCACAATTACAAAAGTTGAAAGCTTGTGTTTGACGGGTAAACAGAAGCAATGAACGTCATTTCAAAAACAAATTGATCTGTACCTAATATTTAAAGTCTATACAAGTTTGTGTTATCGGAATCCCAAAATACTTTAAGGTTGATGTTGACTGCTTGGATTTGGTCAAAAAATGTATGAAAGGCAAGAATTTTTCAAAAATAATAAATATTTACTATATTTTCTGGAGTATAATTCGCAAGAGCAAAAAATTATAAAATCAAGAAGAAAAAATTTATATATTAGCTGCTCTGGAGTACAAGTCGCACTTTAGGCAGAAAATTAGCTAAAATAAACAATTAAATACAAGAATGCTAATCTTTTAATCTGTATAATATCAAAGTTTAAGAAGAAAATTATCAGATACTCGTCCACGTTTGTTTTGGACAACGCTTCTTCTGCTGCTGTCAGGAGCAATTTTGCGCCCTCTAGTGGTTGTTAGAAGAAACAACAGCAAAAAGACAACAGGTGTTTACTGAGAAATGAATGAATATGAATATAAGTCGTACCCCTGGATAAACAATAAAAAAAAATGCGACTTATACTCCAAAAAATACGGTATATGTATTAGATTCCGAATTAAAAAAAAACAAACAAATTTTAAGCAATTCATGCAGACAAGAAACAATGATTAATGACAACTTAACGGGTTCCAAGACTCTGTATATTATTTGCATTTTACTTCAGCTAAAACCAAATTAAAACATCTTATCCTAATGCATGAAATTTGGTTTAAAACATATTTCAGACACAATCAAATCTCCAAAAAAGTAGAGATATAAAAGCTATTGGATGCATATTAAAAAAACGATCAGACAGTGGGAGCAACAGCTGTATCTGTTAGGGATGTAAAAAATAGATGCATATCAAGAATCAACTGCATTATTGTTTGAAAGCTACAGATATGAATAAGATGGTTAAAATGTATAAAATCAATCAAGAAGTATAATCGATTTTTGGCAAACTGCAGTTTCTCTTTCTGTCCTTTTTTCTTCCGTCTTTGTTTTTTTACGTTCATGTAATGCAAACAAAGACGTCCAATCAGAAGCTTGCTACTTCCAAGTCAATACCTGAATACATTACTCTGTCACATTTCTCTGAAACATTTATGTATCAAATCATGGAACATGTACCAAGATTCATGTCGAATCATGTGAGAGGGAAAGATGCGCACCTCTACTAGAATAAAAAAAATTAGAAAATAATTGAGTCCATTTACATATAGACTGTACTGATGAAATTATGCAACAATTTCTGAATTATAAGTAACCTTTAGATGCTTAAACATCCTAAGATTCCACTTTGGTTGACATTTAAGTGCTTCTTGCTGTTTCCACATGTCTTTATGGGCTCCACGATAAGTAAAAAAAATATATATATATATATTTCCAGACTTGCAGATGAGCTCCGAGGTTGGGTCCATCGACATCAAATTATTCGGAAGAAGACAGGAGGAAAAACAAAGACGGCCAAGAAAGCAAATATTGCACAGGTAAAAAAGAAAAATACAATTGGTCAAATAGTTTCATGAGAAAATCTCTTTTTTTTTTTTTTACGCTTTCACCACAATAATCTGTATTATAGACGTGCATTTATTACATGTTTAGACATAAAAATATTAAAGGTTTTATTTAAATATTTTGCTTTGATCAGAAAGCTCAGCTGAGGAAGACAAACTTCTCCAGATATTTGCCCATCCAAGCCCACCGCTCCATAGAAAGGTACTGATGTTTGTGTCTATTCATTAAATCGTCATTCTAGCTTAATTATATAAAAATTGAAGTGATAGCATTTTTATTAGTAATCAGTATTATCTGTAATTTTTTCCTGCATTTTCTATTTGAAGTCTCATTTGTTTGGATAACCATTTTTTAGGAACAAACTAATAATCAGTTATAATTGTTTTAAACTGAAATGCATTAAATGTATATGTAAATTAAGAGCTTTAAACAGTAAACTGGTTCATAAATTACACTATTTGATCAAAACTGTAATTGTTTCTTTTTTCTCATTTGCAGTCAGCTCCAGGTTCTTCCTGGTCCTGAGGTCACGTACAGCGACTTCCTGGACGCCATCGATCGCAGAGAGGACACGTTTTACGTAGTCTCCTTCAGACGGGTACGACAACACAAACACTTCTGGGGCGGCTGTGGTGCAGTGGTAGGGCAGTCGTCCCAGGATCGGAAGATAGTGGGTTCGATTCCTTGCCCGCCCATGTGTTGAAGTGTCCTTAGGCAAGACACTGAACCCCAAATTGCCTCTGGTGGGAGGTTTATGAATGTGTGTGTGAATGGGTGAATGGGTCTGTGACTGTGAAGCGCTTTGGGCCCTCGAAGGAAGGTAGAAAGCGCCATACAAGTATACGCCATTTACCATGGACCATAATAAAAGTTAACCTTTTTCCTGTGTCGCCCCCTACAGGACCACCTCCTACTGCCAGCCATCAGCCACAATAAAACCAGCCGCCCTAAAATGTCGCTGGTGATGCCCGCCATGTCCGTTAACGGTGAGTTCACCTGAAAACCCACATTTTTGTTGAAGATAATATTTCTGATGTCCCGCTCCTCTTCCTCAGAGAGCCTGTACAACTCCTCCCGGGGCTATGAGATGATGATGCAGGTGGACTGCGAGGTCATGGACACGCGGATCATCCCCATCAAGTCGTCCGCGGTCCCCCCGTCTCTCCGCGATCCGCCCCCGCCTCCCCCCTCCTCCCAGCACGGCGCCCACCATCACCACGGCAACAACACCTCGCTCAGAGGTCGCCACCAGCACCACTCCCCGTCGTCGTCATCTCCCAGACGGTCTTTACCGCCCGCAGAAGTTTGATCAGATGGTCGCGTGGACGAGGAGGTGTTGCCATGGTGATGGTAGCACGAGGAGGAGGAGGAGGAGGTAGGAACAGTCAGAAAATTGTCAAAACTGGAAATATAATCCATAATTTGAGTTTGGGGCCCAAACGTGAAAATTTACAGCTTCACTGAAAACGTAGAACTACTTTAGATTATCAGCTTGAGCTTCTACAGACTGACTTCCGGGCTCCTGACAGTCCAGCAGGCGGCGCTGTGGGGACCACAACTTCTCCTCTGTTGTGTTCCAGTCTTTTCAGAGACGACGAGTTTCTGCTCTGCCCTATTAAAGTCTGGAGGGCCCCGTCCTTCATCCAGAACCGAGGAGTTTGTATGTTTACGTCACTCTGGTTCCTGTTCGGTCCGAATGTACAGAAATGTGACGATAAACGTCTCAAAAGTTGATGGAACTGATTAATTTAAGGATAGTATTGCTTTTAATGTGTCGGGATACTTAACCAAAAAAAAAAAAAATTTTAGGCAACTAGTCCTTTCAAAATAAAACTCCAAATATTATATTAACTAAAAAGATGTACAGATTTGTAAATAAAGGCAAGTTCTGAGATTAAAGGAACTGTTCTTCATCGGGGGAAATATATGAAGTCAGCTCTGACAGCGCCTGGAAAAAAAACGATAAATCCTTCAAGAAACTTGAAAATAACCACATTCTGTTAAAACTGTTTGGTTTTAGAGACATTTATTTGTGCCGGACAGCAAAAACTTCCTTCTAGTTTCCTCTAACGATGAAAGAATTGATGTAATTATGTCGAAGCTTCAGATAAAACCACTTTAGACGATCCTGTCTTATGTGCCAGCTGTCAGATTCATCCTTTTTTTTTTGTTTTTCTACTATTTAACTTTTGTAAATATCAGTGTAGATATTTTCTTTTTATATATTTTTTTCACTTTTTTATATTTTTATGTTCACAAAATTACGGAAAATTCTTCAGTTGTATTTGTCCGATGGTTGTAAATAGTAAACTTTTTAAAGCGTGCTGTGATCGCATTTGTCCATAAATGTATCGACTGAAGTAAATCGATTAAACAATAGAGACGTTTTTTTCTTTCTTTCCCTCTCCGAATTAATTTTATTCTATTTGAAAATTTTCTCTTGAATCCTGAATTCGAATAAAAGTCATTTTTAAACATTTTTTTCTGTAAATATTTTGAACATTCTTTTCTTTTTTGGTACTTTCTTGTTCTAAAAACAAAGTAAACTTTAATATATTAAAATAACACAATCTTTGCATATATTTTTCTTTTACCGATTCCAGAATAATCAACCATCTCACATGCAGAAGGAAATCTTAAAAAAATTTTTTTTTGTATACTTTTTTAAGCAGAAGAGAAGCAAATGTGTTGAACTTGATGCTGGACAGCAGCTACAATGAAAAGATTGAACATTTGACCTTTAATTGCATGTTGCATCAAAAATGTCACATTGTTCACAACCTTTTGGTACTTTTCATGCATTAATGTGGATCAAGAAGCCCTGACTGTGTTCAGTTGACTGAAATAATTGTGTACATTTGTTTCTTTTTTAACTTGAATAAATAAATAAATAAAAATCAATAACTTGTAAACAATCTTTGTAGTTTCTTGTTAAAAATGGTTGGCATTTGAAGTTGATTGATCAATTTAATAAACTTTTAAGTTCATTCTTCATAGTTTTTGTTTCAATTGTGAAGTTTTTCATAAGTGGGATATTTTAAGCACAATAGAAAATACTTTCAGACTTCCTTAACACATCTCACAAGTTGTAGTATTGCATTCAGCCACTAGAGGGTGCTGTGGTGCTGTTGATCAATGGATAACAAATGAAGGATATTTATTATAATTCTGGTAAAAGCTGTATTGGTGCACTTTTGTGGCTTAGAACACTCTAAAAATATATATAAATTCATAGTGGTATAAAAAAAGCAATAATTTAAAGCTTATATGCATTTTTTAAAAATAATTTAATTTATTGATCTCTAAATTTAGTATAAACTAAAATCATTGAACAAATAATTCCTGGTTATTGTCTTGTTGACCAGATCAATGATGGGGTCACAGGTCAAGGTGACATCACATCCTGCCAGTGATGGCTGACACATGTTATTTACTGTTTGTTTCGTGTGTGTGTGTCAGCCTTTAAATCTCCAGGTGACGACAGGCTCCGCGGAGAGACGACACATTTTCACACAAGTTCATCAGAGGAGAAAAAAAAACGGCCGCATTTTTAAACGAGAAAGCACATGTTTCTGTTTAAAAGGAGAACTTACAGATGTATTCTCACTTATTTTGTAAGTAAAAGGAGAATGTCTCTGGAGTCTTATCTACAGAGAAATGTGATTTATCTATCTTTCCTTTTTTTTTTTTTGCTCCTTTGAGTTAAACTTTCACTTTTAATGTTTACACCAATCCTGCTTCCCTGGTGTGAATCCACACCATGAAGACTTTTCCTGTGGACTAAAACGAAAATTCAAGTTAATGTGGAAAGAATGGATCAACACTTCGGTATGACTTTCATTCCGGGTCAGCCGCTGCTGCACAGTTCGAGTTTTTTATTTGCTCGTTTAAAGAAACTCTCATCACTGCAGTGTTTACAGTGGAAAATCCCACTGGCAGACGTAAATCCTGTCTGTGTTTGCAGCCTTCTGACACTGAGATGCAGCAGCTTTTTGCTGCTTTGTGTGTTTAATTTAAATAATTTGCTGACCTGGGCTTCATAAACACTTTCTGTCCATATAAGTGCCTTCTTGTTAAAATAATAAGCAGTGAACAGCAATTAAAGGAGTTAGAGGCTGTTTTATGGCCTCGTGTTAAAACAAAGACTTGACCACCTCGGTGTTCGAGTAGTTTGTGAATATAGAGGCAAAAGTATGTCTTATATTGATATAAAGCATATTTTTTGACTAAATTTTAAGTTTAAATTTAGGTTATTGGTCATAAATCTCAAATAAAAAGATTGTTTCCCCCCAAAAAATTGTTAAAATGAAAATATCTGTAAATGATCTCTATGAATTAAACCATATTTTGTGATAAAAGTTTTAGTTTTCCATAAAGTGATTAAAAATCTCAAAAAAGAGTAAAATAATGGATTGACTGGCTCTTTAAATAACATTAAAAAACATTTTTCATTCTTTGTATATTAAAGAAAATTATAGATCTGTTTGTGATTTTTTCCCTCCACTGTCAATAAAGTAAAATTAATGTAAAAAATACATAAAAAATTTAAATTTAAGCATTATTTTTCTGCATATTAACCATGTAGTGCATTCATTTGTGATTATTAAAAATAAAATAAAAGCTTCGAAACCTCCTGGCAGCTTCAGCGAGCGGACCAACTCGCTGACCGAGTGGAAACCGGCAGCAATTGTCACCTCTAAGCGAGTGTCTGTATATTGTTTTATGAGAAAGACAATGAAAAAGAATCATGTTCGTTTTCTTTGGCTGAAGTGGAACATTAGTGTCATACTGATAAAATAAAGGATTTTATAGAAAGAAAAGGAGAAATTTACAGCAAAAATGTGTGAATCTGTTTAAGCCGCTACAGCCAAATTTCAAAGTATTTCCAAAGTGGATTCTGAGGAAAAAAATACCAAAGAATCATAGAAAAAAAATGTTTTTTAAGTTATAATTGCCTAAACAGGGATTGAATTCAACCACAATAAAACCATCAGTGGATATTGTTGTTAAGAATGATTTAAAATGTATAAAAAAAGATGAAACGAATGATTTGCACAGCTCAATTCAATCTAAAATCAAAACCCAAGAATAAGATCCCCTATCTCTGTAAATTAAAATGAGGCTTGTATAATGGTAATTCATCACTTTATAATATACATTTTGCAAACACAAATAAAAATCCATAAAATCTGCCTCCAGGATTCTCGTTCTTTTAGTTTTTGTGTCTGGTGAAAATGTTGTTTTTGCTGTTTTTAACATGTTCTTGTGGCATTTTTATAATAAAATAATAAGAAAATTAAGCTTAAAATGACATCTTTTTGTATTTCTTCATTCAAATGGTTCTGAATCAGGAGCAGATAAAAAAATGTTTTTGAAAAAAAAATCACCTTTGCTACACAGAAAATATGATGTGGTGGTCAGAAGCTCCGCTCCATTCTGATGCATCCACTTGCAGATAAATAGATCCATGAACGTCTTGTTTTTCTCATCTGAGCTGGAATCTGGCTCTAAACCAGGGGTGGGCAAACCTTTTGATTTGTGGGCCAGAAAGGGTGCTAAAATTTGGCATAAGGGCCGGACAAGGAGCAGATGGAAGGAGTGATTTGGAACCTCATAAACTAAAAAGATAATGTGGAATTTAGATAAAAACATGCTTAATTTGGATTAAATTCACATATATTCATTTAAAAGCAGAAAATTTTGGGAATTTAATTTCTAAATTTTGATTTTTGTTCTCTTTTTGGTGATCCAATGTGTTGATGTTCTTCAGAGGAAAATGTGAACTCAAAGAAATCTGAAAAATCACTTTCTGACTCAGAAAAAAACACACACGAACGTCAGAGAAACAACACCATTCATGAGAAGAAACCAGAAATACAATGAAAATAAAAGAATAATTAGGATTTTTGATTCAATGTATTTTAATTTGGAGGGCCAGATTAAGTAGTTTAAGGGGCTGTATGTTGCCCCTGGGCCGTAGTTTGCCCACCCCTGCTCTAAACTGTACTGCTGGATAGCTCAATTATTGCTCGCCCTTTTTGTTGTAATTCTAGTTTGAGGGGTGTGAGGGGCTGTAAGCTAGCGGGAGAGCATCTTAATAGAGATCTTCATCACTTATGGAGGACAGAAAAGGGGGGCGGGGTTGCTCCGCACCAGCAGTCCCACCCATAACTTTTTTTTTAATTTAATTTAATTTTATTTAAAAAAAAAAAAAAATTCACATTGTTTTTTAAATGTCCTCCGATATTTTTTTAAATAAAAAAAATGTTCCCAGTAGTGTTTTATATGTTATGAAGCTTTTAACCAAAATCCCACAACCTAAATGTTTAAAAAAACACTTGCTCCCATACAATCTTGTACAGTAGCTGGCACTAGATTATATTTTCCGATTCAGAAGCTTTGCCATAGACCAGATGCCACTTTCTCCTCAACAAAGTCTTCCAGATGTTTGAGAGAAGAAAACAGACACAAGTGTAGAATAAACCCTTTCACGTTTTAACCTGCTGCTGCATTTCCGGTGGGTGTCTTCAGGGGTCACGTGATGCAGGGGAGAATCCCCCCCCCCCCCCCAAAAAAAACCATGTTGTTCATCATGCAGACGCGATCATGTGTGTAATGATGGAGCCAACAGCTGTGAGTGAGAAATGCATCACTAATACAACACAGACACCTGCGTTTGGACCCTCACAGCTCCCCCTAATATAGACGTTTCACAGCTTTTGTGAATTATCTTACAGAAGTCTTTGACTTTTTTTTTTATTTTTTCCAATCAAGTCACGGCCAATCATCTGAAATTTGATATATTTATGCTTTTATTTTTCTTATCTTCTTTAGTTTTCTGCTTTGATTGACTTGAAACTGTTCAAAATCCAAGTGAAATATCCTAAATAATTAAGAAAACTTTATTGTTCAAGGATAAACTTGCACATTTTGTGTTTTATTAACAAACTTCAATTAACTTTGTTAAATATTTCACCTTAAAATAAATACTTATTTGCAATTAAACACGTTATCTGTGCTTTAACAATACAAAAAAAAGATTCTTCCAGCTCTTTCTCTCACCTTTTCAAGTCTAGTTTAATACAACGTTCTGCAAAACACTGTCAAAGTATTCAAAAATGTAAATTACTAAAAATCCTGTCTCTGTCATGTTATTTGTTTTGCACCACATACACAGTATGTAAATAACATGCTCCATCAGAGAGGTGCACATCAGAGTCCTGTCAAAAGCCCCCTAGAGTTCCATTATTTACTGGTGAATCACTTCCTTCCAGTTACTTCTGTAAAACACTCACTGGGTTGCACGTAGGCTCGCTGCGCTCTGTGTTTTCTGTAGCAAAACAGAGGCCTGAGATGATGGACGGCGCTCCGCGGCTCAGTCAAGAAGAAATATAAGTGTCTGTGGAATGCATGGTAACGCTGTGGATGCTCCGGCTGACCACATGTGCTGCAGAGGTTTTTCCACATTACTTTCTTGAAGACTTGGTGGTTTCGTTCTCCAGTTGTTGAAATGATAACAACAGGGTCTGCATAGTGATGGGTACAATAGAAAATCCAACTGGACGTGTTTGTCAAATTGATAAAAACTGAATTAGCAACAGAGGTAGTTGAGTTCCACATTTTCCAGAATGATTGTCTCATATATTTATCTGCAACTTGCTTTTTCCCCTTTTTTATGAGAGATAACGGTAAACAACACTGTACATAATGTATTAAGGTCAAGACAAACGGCCACTATGTAGATTTTGCGCATTTTCCACATTTAAAATTTTGGTCTTTGGTGATACATGTGTGATAAACATGTTCTTGAGTTCATCATTCGAGTCTTTACATCACGTGTCAAGGTTTAATAACGGCCTGATCCTATCTTACGCTGATGACATATTCTCATTCACAAGTTGTCACATTTTGACATTTGATTAAAGAGTAACCAAACCCTAAATCAACTTTTTTTTTTTTTTGCTGTTGACATCTATAAATGGAGCTTTAAAAGTTCTGTTTGTTGGTTATAGTAAACTTTTTGACAAATTGAAATTAAACTGTTTAATTCATCAAAATATAGTCAAAAACCGTCTGTATGTTGCTCCCTACAGGTTAAAATCAGTTATTACAGTTGAATTTTGTGATTGGTAGAAGTCTGATGTCATGATCTGCAGCTCCAGTAATGATAACAGTCCAACCTCCAAGCCCCACCCCTCTAACTAGATTTTCAAATTTCGGCAGTGGGTGGAGTCAGCCTCCAACTCCCTGGTTTGGTAACCCTTTAAGGACCCTCCGCGTCAAAAATTGACGTTTTGTACTTCCAATGAAATCAAGGCTCCCCAACCTCCAGGCCGCAAGCCGGTACCGGTCCAGTTCTGGTACGTGGACTGAACTGGTACCAGACAGTCGATACTGGACGCGAATCAGTACTGGTTCCGGACGCAGTACCAGAAGCACACCAGGGAAGAGTTAGGGTACCGGCCGCATCCCGAGGTTCGGTCCGCGTTAAAAAGTTACGTTTTCAAAGTTGTAAAAATGTAGTTTCAATAAATGTTTGTCCTGTTCGGCCTGTCAGCTTTAGCATCTGTTGCATTTTTCACTTTGTTTAGTTTAATGGTAGTCACCGGATTTTGGTATTTTTGTGTTTTATTTGTTCACTTCCGTTTTATTTTGGAGCACTTCCTGTTTCAGGAAATCCAGTGATTTTGGTTTCCTTTGACAGGCCTGTTTAAAATTAAAAATGTTTTCTTTGTACTTTGTATTCCAATTTGGAATTGTTGTTTAATGGGAGTAATATTTTTTTGTTAGGTTGCATTTCTTAAAAGTAAAATGCATTTGAATGTTTGTTTCTTGTGATATGTGTTTAATTTTTGATTAGTAATTGGGTTGGTTTGGTGAAGGGGTGGTCCATTTGGGAAAATTTCACAACTTTTCTCACTTCTTCCTCGTATATTAACTAATGACCAATTATCATCCATGCAATATTATAAAATGCATGTATTGGCGATGTGACACGGCCTTAAAGTACGAGCAACGATTGAACGGATAGATACATAAAAACCTGTGATCACCAGTTTAATTTAGTTTCAGCCAAACCTGCATATTAACATAAGTGTGTGAAAAGGTAATTTAATAAAATGTTCACATTAAGATGAACAAAATGAGGACTCTTCCTGTAGTCTGGAAACCATTGATAGCCAGGAAAACTGTCTTAAGCTTCCATCCAGCTCTGTCAGTGAAAAACAATCATTTTAGTACCCCTTCAGTGGAACATTCAAAAGAATTTATCAGGTCATGAATCCAGGCTTTGACATTCTGCACAGATTACTAAATCAGACTGTCTTCTCTTTGCTTGGAAATAGGAAATTATGCTTTTATTCTGATGTATGGAAAAAATGTACAGTAAAATTGAACACGCAGCACAAATTTCACTTTTAAATTCACAGAAAGTGACCTGAATGATGTTTTTTTTTTTTTTTTGTTTGAGTGACAGGTCAGGTTAAGACATATGATAAAGCATCAGTATGGAGACACAGTCTCCTTAAAACGCTGCCGTTTTCCTTCAGGCAAACCATATAAACTTGTTGTTTTCTTTGCTGATGGTTAATTAGTTCACTGAAATATGGGAAATAGATTTAGTATTTGTCGTCCAGCTGGTCAGGTAAACATGAGTCAGAGACTTTCCATTTCCAGGCAGAGCGGAACCTCGAGTCCTCTTGGCAGTTTTGTTGTCCTTCTTTCACCTTTGAGTTGGGAAGCGGCAACTTTTCCTGTACTTCGTGAGTGATATGCATGGACTATTTCTAAGTTACATTATAGCCCTCTGGATTAACGCATATTCTCACACTATTAAGACAAAAATGGGAATTGATTTAATGAAAGGAAATCAATACGGTTTTGGTTAGAATGCATCAATCATAAAAACGAAAACTGCATCATATTAAAACATTATGTTTTTCACCCGAAACTCCAGCTTCCTCAATCCTGTAGTAAAAGATAAAAGGTTCATGAGTTGATAATCTCTTTTTGATTGTCCAAACTAAGGTAACAGAGATCAACCTCGTGACCCTAAATAGGACAAAAGTGGAATAGAAGATGAACAGATGTGATATCATTCTTTGCTTTCAAAATGAAGACGTTTTAAAATCCACCACGACAACAGTCATGGGTGACTTTTTCCCTTCTTAGAGCTGGACTCTTTTTTTAATAACACTCTTTGCTCTTTAACCCTCTGTCTTCTCTGGCGGACCTGCACCATATCACAATAAAAAGAGATGGAATATGAGAATGTGAAGTTTAGTTAATAGGTAGCATCCTTTAGGAGCTTTTCAAAAAATATATATTAGAAAATATGGAAACTTTTGTTTTTACAAATGCTGCTACAACATCAGGTGTTTTAGGCTGCAACAATCATAAAAATCTGTATCCTGGAGGGTCCAAAAAAGCAATTAAAAACGTAGAAAGCGTAGAAAGCAAAGTGAGAATTTTGGTGAATCAATCTAATTGTTTTATTATTATTTTGCACAAAATTAAGCTCTGGGGCCCGTTTCAAGAAGCAGGTTTTGTTGGAACTCTGAGTTCGCGAACTCCAAATTCAGCAGAACTCTGAGTTTTCGGTTTCAGGAAGAGAGATAACTCAAACCCGTGAAAGTGGGCGAAACCAAGCCCGTTTCAAGAAGCGGGTTAAGCTGAACTCAGAATCAATCACTGTGGCAACTGAGTCTGTGAACGAAACCTGGTCTGGAGCAGGTTTTCTTCAGGAAACTTAGAGTTCTCTGCGGTCTCCGCCCCTTTTTAAAGTGAAAGATGTTCAAATATGAGTTCTTCATTAACATTTAGAGAACATTCACATTAGAGACGTCACGTTTCCACCACACAGAAACCAAAATGACATGTCCATTCATAGAGGATCATGTAGAGAGGAGGCTGGATTAATCCAGAGGAAATGTTATTTATGTCGGGAGAGGATTTGAGGACACGAGTCTATTGATGCAGTTTCTACCATTCAGTTTTATTTGAGCGACATTATAAATAGTGAGTTATTCCAGGGATTTGCTATTAATAGTGATTTTTATTTTCATCATTTGAAACTCTTAAAAATCAAAATGATTAAATCTCAAAAACCGGTAGGGGCTTTGAACTCGTATACAACACATTTCACCTGACAAGTATCAGCTCGATTGTCAGCGACGCTGCCTCCGCTTCTGGCGTCCCAAGTTCAAATCCCAACCTGGCACATCGATTTTATGTAATAAAAATTTTTTAAGTCTTGAGAATTACATTTAAATAAATGCTTATTTTTAATATATCACAGGCAGCTACAGTGTTTCATTTTAGCGTGCAGTGATATCCGTGTGTGTATGTGGTGCGTGTGTGGGGGGTGGGGGGTAAGGAAAACGGTCATTCATGCGATACAGAGATGACTGGTTGAATTATTAACAGATCAAGAACCATTCCTTACTTAACAAGTGACAAAATAACCTTCCTGATATTATTTATTCGTTATTTGAAATGATTCAAATGTAGACGTATGCATTAACTCTGCAGAGATTTTCTCTCTGTTTTACCGCTGCAGCTGGGTTTCCTTTCTTGCTGAAAATGTTTTTATAGTTTCATATGCTTGTAGGAATTTATCAATTTCCGTCGCCGGAAGTGGCCACAAAACTCGGAAGTGTGTTCCCGTTGCCATGGTGAATCGTGCTGTCTTTGCTCCATTGATCAGGGCTTTTAATGCTCGCGACGCTCGCACCTGATTCTGGTTCTAACAACTTCAAGTTGATTGAACCAAACATTTTCAGCTGTTCTGAAACCGAAAACTCTAAGTTCGGGAATTTTGAGTCCAGTGACTCGAAGTTCAGGTTTCAACTCTAAATTTGTTGAACCTGCTTCTTGAAACGGGCCCCTGGTATAATCAAAACAGCAAAATTTCAACCCTGAATCGAAAAAAAAAACAACCCAAAAAATACTAATTAAGTTGTTAGAAAGTTCATTTTTTTCATGAGGTCAGGAAATCAATAATGTGAAGGTTTGGCACATTTTCAATAAAGAAGATCTACCTCACCACAGGTGTGCTGACCGTTTATACATCACTCCCTGCGTCATCAATTGGTCTCCAATCTGAGCCAATAGCTGAAGTGCTTACTTTCTTCAAAGCCAATCAAAATCAAATCCCTGCATTTAAATTCAAAGACGTTTGTTTTTCCTTATTCCAGACTCCGCCTGGGGATCTCTTCACCAGATCCAGGGTCATTGCTAGCTTTCTTTCTTTCTATCCCACTTTCCAGGTCTGTCCTTATTTAAATACTTTTAGTAATCATTTGAGGGACGTCAAAATTCTGTAATTTCTTCAAAATAGATTTGGTTTGTTCTTGTTTATGATGCTGGGGTTAAAAGTATTTTTTGAAGTAAAACTCAAATAGATTTACAGTTTATGACTGGTTTCATGTTAGGCTAACAAGTGCTTTGGTAAAAGGGTTTTACCTAATCCACCAAATGTTTGTAAGCTCCACCCCTAAACTGCAAACCAGTCGATTGCCAGAAAGTGGTACCCTGAGAGGTTAACCCAGGGGTCTGCAACCTGCGGCTCCGGAGCCACATGTGGCTCTTTCATCTCTCCATGGTGGCTTTCTCGCTGACGAAAAATAAAATAATAGGAAATTAAAAAAAAATTGGAGAGTAGCTATTATTTTAGCAACATACTAACGTTTTTGGCTAATGTGTTACCTACTGGAGGTTTTGGCTATTCTATAATTTTGGCTTCTATTTTAGCAACATGCTAACGTTTTTGGCTAAGTTTTCTGAGAAATTTTATGCTAATTTGGAGTTTAGCTAATATTTTAGTAAAATGCTAATGTTTTCAGCTCATTCTTCATCTACTGAAATTTTTTTGGGATAATTTAGAATTTAGCTTCTATTTTAGCAACATGCTACCGTTTTTGACTAAGTTAGTTTTCTGAAGAATTTTAGGCTATTTTGTAGTTCAGCTAGTAATTAAGCAACAAGCTAGCTTTTTTGGCAGATTTGGCCTCTAATTAGTTTTTTTATGCTAATTTGGAGTTTAGCTAATATTTTAGCAATATGCTAACATTTTTAGCTAATTTGTTATCTACTGGGGGTTTTAGGCTAATTTTGAGTTTAACTTTTATTTCAGCAACATGCTAATATTTTGGTTGATTTAATTTACAGAGAAATGTTATGCTCATTTGAAGTTCAGCTAGTGATTAAGCAGCAAGCTAGCTTTTTGCTACAAAAGTTAAAAACGTAAACAAATACCTTTTTTAGAGATGCTAGTTTCTTTTTATATATTTTCTTGCTTTTGTTCATGTCAAAAATAGACGTTATTCACATTTATTTAAAAAAAAAACAAAAAGAAAGTTATGAATGCAAATCCAAATTTATGAAAGGCTAACGTAAGTCAATGCAGCTCCTTCTAGGTTTTGATTAGTAGAAAACGAGCCCAAATGGCTCTTTTACTGTTAGAGGTTGCCGACCTCTGGGTCAACCAATCAAATGAGATCCTGTGTCAGTTTGACAGCCTATTGAAATCGATGTGAATTCCTTTAATTGCATTTGTAAAAATCCGCCAAATATTCATTTAAGTCTTTTGTTTAACTTCAAAAGTTATGATTCTTCAGCAAGATGTAGTTTACCATCAGACAGAAGATCAGAATCCCAGAGAAATTAGTGAAAACGGCTTTTAAGTTCTATGACATCATTTTTTCCGTAGTATCTCTTTGTCCTGAAATATTTAGTTACCAGATCCCCTGGCGATAAAATAAACTTGAATTACAGATGTGTCTTCAGACAGAGGCAGGAGAAGGAGCTCTGGAGCTGCTCCTGGTGGCTCAGACAAACAGAGGAGCTGCTGTTTATCACTAACTGGCTTCTCAGATACCATTGGAACTAAATGAAGGATTCAGAAAGTTGAGAAACAAAAGAATTATGACTCAAAGTAGCTGAAAAACTTTAGCAAGCAGATCAAATTATTATCAGTAAGAAATAACTTTTAATTTTAAGTGTCCAATGAGGCATAAATCGGTAAACTTTGTTCGAAGGCAGTTCAAATACTGAGAAGATTTTAAAAATAAAGTTTTATAGTTTAGGAAAAGCCATCAGTCAACTTTATTCCTGTCAGGAGGGAGCTATGTTCTTGTGGTCTCCAAAGAGTAGAGACATTTACAAACTGAAGACAGCGAGGAAACATCAGAGAGATGAAGAACTTAACGGATCACAACGGATTTAAAGTGACACATGATAAATTCTGGGATGAGTAAAGCTGTGAACTCCAGCGCACAGTAAGCACACAACTCTTCTTTTCCTCGAAGGGGAAACTCCAGTTTTCTGACATTGTGTGGTCATGTGACCCATGCAACAAGTAAAACAAGTGTTTTTGAGGCATGTACTGAATTTGACCCGTCAGCACATTTTGTAAAGAATTTTGCATTAAACTAAAATTCAAAGATTTACAGTGAAATCACCCCCAAAGAAATGATCAAGGACATCAAATCAAACAAAAAATTTAATAAAAATCCTCTAGAAATGTTTTATTTTGTTGTTCGAATGTTGCTGCACTAGGATGCGGGATGCTAAGTCAGCTCCAGCAACAACAAAAACAGCATCATTTGGCATTAAGTTGGGGTTTTAACAACTTTTAAAATGAAAAGTGTGCAAATAGAATGCACTTTAACCAACATAAAAATGGTAATTAACATTTAATTGTTCAAAACAATACTATTTTCCCCTTAAAATGATTTAATCTGTTCTTTTGTGTAAATTATTTTTAAATTTTGTTTAAAATTTCCAAATTTTTTGGCATTATTTGAGTCCCCACTATTTGAAAATCTCCTCTTCCTCCTCCTCTTCACAGTCTGGACTACACAGATGAGACGCTTCCTCCCATCTGTTGGGACAATGCAGGCTTTCTATCGTTCTTTCTTTCCTGCAAACATGCACAGGTCAGCGACAGCGACCTCCCCAACAGTCAACATTTGACATTCCGCTATATTTATTTATTCTTTTTCAGTTCTTCACAAAACTAAGGACATTTCACCTGCACTAAAAGGCAGTTTTAACTCTTGAATAAAAAATAGAAAAAAAAAAAAAAAAAGTGCAATATTCAGCAGCTCAGAGGCATGGAAATGGATTATTGTTCTCTTTACATTTTTTATGTGCAATACATCTATATATTCTTATGTTAAATTTTCTCTTTATTTTACACATATTTTTGCTTATTTTATTATCTGGAGAGCACCAAGATTTTTCATTGTCACAAGCTTCTTGTGTACAATGACAATAAAAAGGATTTTGAAATGAAAACATCATAAATGCTAAATATTGTCATAAATGACAATGCAAATAACTATATCTTAAATGCACATAGATAATATAAGAGATCATTGAAAAAATAATTAAAACTAAACTGACAGAGAATAAGAATTATGACACATAAAAGAGAAATCAGGCGTGACTGTAATGATTTTAAAGTTCCACTCCTATGAAAATTATGTTTTTAACATGTTCTTGCAGCATTTTCTCCTGATGGAGGGCATTTATTGAATAATTTACGATTAAAACTGCATTTCTGTATTTAAATTGTGATGGAGGAGCAGAGGAAAAACAGTGGTTTGAAAAAGCTCAAGTTTGTGATGAAGCAACTGCAACGGTCAGGACAAAGTCTTCTTTCTCTGCTACAATTCTGAAGACAAATAGATCCATTAATGTCTTTGCTTTCCTCGTCTGAGCTCCAATCTGGCTCAAAACTGTACGACTGGATAGCTCTGATACTGGTTACCTTTTTTTTTTTCGCTACTCTAATATTATCTTGGGATCTTGATTTCTAACTGACTACAAGCCAGTAGGAGCCACAAAGTCTTCCCTCACCCTTTAAAAAAGCAAGACACGGATCTGTATTTGTGATATTGTTAATACAGTGATAAACATAAATGAACTGTTGTTCATTTTTCATCTATGAAACATATAAAATAAAAGAAAATTGGCCTTTTTTTACTTTTCACAGAAGTTCCTTTCAAAATAAAAGACTTCCTGTTACATATGATTAGCCGACTGCAGCAAAAGTAGTAGAAAGAAGTGTAATGTGTGCAATGATTAAATAAAAATATTTAATTTCATTGTTGCTGGTGCATCTCTGCCACAATTGTAAATCTAAAAAAAAAAACACAATAAAATTAATTAAGTGACCCCTGACATATTTTTTTAACACACTTAAAATTTTCAAAAATAGAAAATTCACTTAATAATCTGGTGCGCCCTAATACTGGTTGTGCTTATTGGTGTACATTTATTTATTTATTTATTGTAGTACATGGCAGGATGCAGAGAAATGGGTCCAAATGTTGCAATTCAGCTTGTGAAGTTCTCTGTGTTTGTAAATTAAAGTTTGAGTTAGTTGATCTTTTCCCTTTTACAACTTTCTCACTTTTTACTTAATAGTTGCTTTTAAATGTTTTGAAACTATTTTAAAAATAATTTTTCTTTAATAAAAAGCCACAATGGAGGGGTAAAAGAGCCACATGTGGCTCAAAAGCCGCAGGTTACTGAACCCTGGGCTAGAGGGAGGTATATAAACAAAGGGTTGATGGGAAATTAGCTGGAGCTAACTTCAGTGCTACCAAGAGGTGATTTTTTTTTTAAATCTAACTTTCGCTACTCTGCATAAATTATGTCTTAAAAACAAAACACGTTTCTTTTGATAAAAACTGCATAGACACATCATAAATAATGATCATGTGTATTTATGGTTCCATTTTGATGAGTTGATACGTCATGAGACACACCTGTCACATCCGTTTTTTTTTTTTCCTTTTGGTTCAGAGAGGATAAACAGGGTTTGGTGTATTTTGTTGTATTTTTTTTTTAAGATCTTTGCTTTTTGATCGTTTGCATTTCATGTGACATTTGTGACAATAATGCAGCTTTTTTCTCTCTAAATGAATTTTAAAGTGTAAAGTTAACAAATGTGTTTTTACTGGATTAATCTACAAAAACTGTCTTAAACATATTTTTGTGACATATCCTACTAGTTTTAAATGTTAACCAAACACACTTGGCCCGTTGCGGTTCATTTTCAGAAGTATTTCTTTTTTGGCTGCAGACCAAGTGGGGGCTAAAATGATTTTGACACTACTGACAACAGTCTCTGTTTCTTTGACATTTGAGCAGCTTTACAAGCATCTGCGTATCGGCCCACTGGGACTCCTATCTCAGAGTTACGCAGCCAAAACAAAGGCTGCCTTCCCCCCCCCACACCATTTCTGGAGTCCATCCAGAGCAATCCCAACGAACTGTCCCGTCAGCAACCAGACAGATGGAAAAGGACAATGAGAGCTTTCAGCAAACTTTGAAAAGTTATGAAACTATCATTCTGCTAAGCCTCTGTTTAAGAAAAAACGATTTAGTTCAAAAAATATTTTTGCTTTATACTTTTTCAGAGGTAAAATTTTCCTCCTCCATCTGATTTTTTATCCTTCACTGTTTTACAAGACAAGAGGTTAAGGAGCCCAGATGGTGGAGGAATGGTGATGAGAAGGAATAAAGAGGAAAAGGAAGTTGAAGGATGAGAGGAAAAAAGACAAAGGTGGGCTGAAGTTTTGTCTATCTTGTAAAATCTTCCCCCTCGTCCCACCGTTTTCCTCTCAGAGGGATGATAGCTCTGTTGTTTCTTGATGTTCCTCCAGTTTCTCTTGAAAAAAAAAACAAGATTTATTGCAGCTTGGCTAAGAAAACGAGCAAGGTAGCAACCACACCAAAACAAAACTAGCTAAAGAAAAATTCCTGAGGAAAATCTACAGTAAAGAGCCACTCCAATCATCTTTTGATCTATTTTAAAAGGCATTACCAGTGGTATTTAATTGTGATCTTTTAGCCAAAATCAACAAAATTAGGACATAGTTTCTGTAGAGCAGCAGGAGTTTATTAGAATTTCACCTCTGAGCCGTGGGAGGAACTGTTGATACGAAATAAGCTCGCTCCCACTTCCCATGATCCTTCTCTTTACACACGCTCCTGCTGTTTTACAGCCTCTCACAACCCCAATGTAACATTCGCAGTACTGAAAAATTAACTAAACTCCAAAATAGCTTTAAAAAAAAAAGGAAAACGAGCCAAAATTAGCCAAAACAGCTAACATGTAGCTGAAATATTAACAAAACTCCGAAACTTAAAAAAAACTTAATTTGGTATGAAACCCAAAGAGAGAATTGTTTCTGTGATATTGGGCTATATAAATAAAATTGAGTTGAACTGAACAAAAAATGGCGAGCAGTGTTGGAACTATCCAGTTGTACAGTTTAGAGCCAGATTCCTGCTCAGATGTGGACAGCGAAGACGTTCATGGATCTATTTGTCTGCAAGTGGATGCATCAGAATGGAGCAGAGCAGTTTTTTGTCTGCTTCTGATTCACAACAATTTAAGTAAAATACTCAGAAATGTGATTTTAAGATTAATATTAGCTATACCCTAAAATAGCTTAAAAATGAAAAAAAAAGCCTAAATTAGCCAAATTAGCTAACATGTAGCTTAACTCTAAAATAGCCTAAAATATCGAAAAATTAACTAAACTCCAAAATAGCTTAAAACAGAAAGGAAAATTAGCCAAAATTAGCCAAAACAGCTAACATGTAGCTGAAATATTAACTAAACTCCAAAACTTAAAAAAAACTTAATTTGGCATGAAACCCAATGAGAGAATTGTTTCTGTGATATTGGGCTATATAAATAAAATTGAGTTGAACTGAACAAAAAATGGCGATCAGTGTTGGAACTATCCAGTTGTACAGTTTAGAGCCAGATTCCTGCTCAGATGTGGACAGCGAAGACGTTCATGGATCTATTTGTCTGCAGTGGATGCATCAGAATGGAGCGGAGCATTTTTTTGTTTGCTCCTGATTCACAACAATTTAAGTAAAATACTTAGAAATGTGATTTTAAGATTAATATTAGCTATACTCTAAAATAGCTTAAAAATGGAAAAAAAAGCCTAAATTAGCCAAAGCAGCTAGCATGTAGCTTAACTCTAAAATAGCCTAAAATATCGTAGTAAATGGAAAAAATAGTCCAAAAAGCAAGCAGAATACACATTTTTAAAACTGTAACTTTTTAACATAATTATGAATAATAAAAAGGCAGGAATATTATTCCAGAATAAATTAACTTAAACCTTAAATAACTTTCAATATTTCACTCTCAATGAAAATATATTTTTTCAAAATTATACAAGTTGGAAATAAGTACGAGATAACATCGGGTCATTAATAACAATAGAATAAAATGATCTGGAGGGCCGGATATAATTACCTGGAGGGTCTTGACTTTGACACATGTTCTAGAGTTCAAAAATAAACATATTTACATTCATTTAGAAATTCCAAACCTCAATCGTAAGTCTCTGCATGTGAAACTCAAGTCTGGATTTAGTTTTTTTTTTGTACATTTGAACTGTTTTGCAACCAGCAGGACAATAAATTCCTGCAAATAGACTGAAAACTAGTTAAAGAGCACAGTAGAACTTAAAAATATAGTATTATTTTATCAATTTAATACTGCAACTGCGCTAAAAAATATAATTCTAACCCTAAAATGACCGTATGAAAAGAGAACTCCACATGTGCACGGATGCGCAGACGGTTGATTGGTGAACAGAGGCACCGTGGTTCACTTATCCAGATGGGTTTATACGGCTCCATCTGTGCATGGTATTTGTGTATTTGGATTTAAGGTTAGGCGATCACTCACGTCCACCGTCTTTGTTTTGCTGCAGCTCAGCTGTGGTGTTCGAGTGGAAACTGTGAGTCGTACCAAACGGCGTGGCATCAGGTTGGCACCAGTGCCCATCATTTAATCCCGTGTGAGTATACACAACAGAGTGTGCATTTTTGACATAACAATACATAAGTAATTTTTAAGTCTGTGATGCTCATCCATATTAGGATAGAAAACTTTTTTTAAAGTAAAATAACATGAAATTAAACTCTTTAAAATTCATCTAGGATAACTTTGGATAGAAAAAATATGATTTATGGTCATTTCTGACTACAATGATAACATAATAGTATTTTATTTCATAATTGACCTCCCTCTGATTAATATTGGATGTTCTTGTTTCTGTTTTTCAAACATAAAATATGCTTAACATTTTAAAGTATTATTTTTAATAATAAAATCAGCTTTTTGATGTTTCTAATCACAACATTTAGCCTTTTTTTTCCACTATATTTTATTTAAAATTTAATTGAAACTGTATTAAAGATTCACTCTTTTCTTGATGGTTTGAATCCAGTTTTTGCTTTAAAAAAAGAATTAGAGTTGGTTGCTGAGACGTACTAACTCTTCCCTGATTTAAAGCTAAAATACACATATAAATATAGATTTATAGGGGCAGAGAACAGTGAAAAACATGTTTTCATGTGTTGGATCTGAGCTGCTCATGTATGAAATGGCACGCAGCCAGTGAGTTGTATGTTTGAAGTTCTTTGTGCTCACATCTGCTCATGTACGACACGTGTAACACGGACTGCACACAGCCTTCATCCATGTGCGTGGTGTTTGTTTTGAAGACATGTTCAAGGTGCATGCTCCATAAAAGTGACACAGCATTCCTGTATCAGGGTGTCGGGCTGTGAATTTACAGCGAACTGACTGTGACCCCTCACAACTTCGTGCTTGAAGACTTCAGGAGCAGCTGGTTGTTCAGATGCACGGAGGTTTCGCTTCAAAAAGTTCAGACATGTTCATGATCTTTTTTAAGTGATCATCTGTTAAAAATTAAAATTTAATTTGACTTTTAATACTTACCTGCACAGCTGCTTGTAGTCATGACAGCTTATTCTGTGCTCCCTGACTTCCCTTGGCAAAAAGTAGTCTATTTTAAATATATCTATACTAAAAAGTGAGGCTGAAGAAGTATTCAGTCAGTATACGCCTTACATTACTGAGTAGAATACTTTTAATGAGTATTTGGGCCAGGAAACCAACACTCTGTCTCCCTCTGTGGGAGCCATCTCCTCAGTACTGACTGCACTCAATATCCCATCAACCCCGGGCACACAGTGTCTGGATGTCTCCACGCTTGACTCTCATCGGTCAATCCGCCACAGGAAACTTAAGCAATGAGCCTCACTCATTGAATATGGAAGCGTATGATTTAAAAACGCCAGATAAATCTCAGCTTTGAGTGTGTGGCTCGTCCCTCTTTCGCCGCTCGGAAATATGCAAAATATCTTAAAGTTTGGAGGCTAAAGCATGATCCAGCCCCAGCATAGCTGTCTGTCTGCCGGCACATTCAGCAGGTGAGCCCCGCTGGACACGTCGGCTGTATCGGGCAGCAGCCAGAGAGGCTGGGAGTAACAGATTGTCAAACTATCCACAGTGTATCCCGCTTTTCTGTCTTTAATGTTTTAAAAAACACAAGTTAATCTGGAATGAAGAATCTCAGCTTTGAGCTTGTTTTTCCTCCTTTTTCTTCCTTTTTTCTCCTTTTCTCTGTATAAATCAACGAGAACGGCTTGCAGTTTCCAGACAGCATAAACCAAACCGGAGGAGGAGGAGCTCTGACGTCATCGTCGTGCGCCCTTGGGCCGTTCCAGTACCCATTAGATTTTTGTTACACTTATTGCGCGGCAGAACGTGAAAACGAAAAAGCAATCTCCATAGGCTTAGTCATTTTAATTAAGTTAGAGAATGAGCGGAGTTGAAAAGGAAAATGAAAAAGCAGTTATGAGAATTGCTTTTTCGTTTTATTTAAGAGACAAATAATGCAAATACATTTTGAAAATGAAATAGCATTTCTGTTAATCCATTTTAATTTTCAAATTTTATATTTTTGATTGAATTTTGGTACTTTTTGAAAATGAAATGTCAAATGCCATTTTCTTTATCATTTTAATTAAGTTACAGAATGAGCGGTGTTGAAGAAGAAAATGAGAAAGCAGTTCTAAGAATTGCTTTTTAATTTTATTTAAGAGACAAATAATGCTGGTACATTTTGAAAATGAAATAGCATTTCTAGTATTGACTTTTATTTTTATTTTTGAGACACACACGCTTCCATAATAGAAAAATCTTGGAATCTGGACAAAAATATGCTTTCCTTTTGATTGAAAATGAAAGCGTATATTTTAAAACTGAACGTTTTTATTTCAAAATTGTGACTTTTGTTCTCATTTTAGTGCCAATTGCAACAATGGGTTGACGTCAGCAAAATAACACATTGTAGTAATGCTGCGTTCATTAAGATGTTGGAAAAATTGGAAAAATGACTGTCGGACTCAGAAAATACACATCTTCCAACACCTCATGATTGCAGAATAGTTTTCTGCATCTAAACGAAGGTCAGTTTATTTGTAGGGGACCATCTATGATATATGTGTCAAAGTCAAGGCCCGGGGGCCAGATCCGGCCCTCGGGGTATTTGTATTTTATCGTCATTAATGGCCCGATGAATCTTACACTTATTTCTAACTTGTATAGAAATAAGTTCAAAATACTTGCACTTATTTCTAAGTTTTTTGGGGGTTAAATTTTAAATTATTTAATATTTCAGTTGGTTTATTTTGGATTAATATTCCTGCCTGTAATGTAACAAAGTTACATTTTTAAAGTAGTATAGAGTGTTCAATAAATGTTTATCCTGTTTGGCCCACAACCTATGGTGTGTTTTGAATTTTGGCCCCTTGTGCGATTGAGTTTGACACCCCTGGTCTATGGGGAGACACCAAAAAACAACACAATAATAAGGGATTATCATTATTTATTCCATTCTGGTGGGCCAGATGATATAGTTTACCCACCCATGACTTGGAAGTGCTGAAACTCCCATGAAGAAATAAACTGCAAAGCAGGACTTCAGTAAAAAAAAAAAAAAAAAAAAAAAAGTGTTGTGTGAAACTGAAAGCTAAAAGACATTTTTATGATGAAAAATTAAACATTTTAACACAAGGAAAAATGTTTTACAGGAGAGGAGTAAAATATCTGAATTCTGCTTTTCAAATCGCAGAATTGAACAAACAAAATGAGATTTTTATTTAAAACATGATTTTGGAAAGAAGTCCTTTTTCTATTAGAAATTACAATAAAAATGGTTAAATCATAAACTATGTTTATTTTGAAAGCAGTCAAAAGAGCCTCATTAGCTGTTAATCTTCCTGAAGTGGTGACATCCAAACACATTTGACTGAGTGTGAAATAGTTAGTTGAAATGTTAGTGCTGGTGTGGATCACTCTCTTTAAAGTTAGGGACGTGTTTACCGTCTCAAATAAACTTCTGGTGCTAACTTTTTAGACTACCTGGCAAAAATCTGATTTTACGTCTTCCAAACTTCCTGACAAATTTAACAGTTACTGGATCTCATAACCGCGTGTGCTTCTCACTTTAATCCTTTAAATGTTTGTTCCCGTGTTTTATAAAAACTCACCACGCGGATATGCATCTGTTTATGTGGAGGGTGAGCTGTGGATGCTTGACTTTGCTTGGTTTAGTTAAGATTTATACCTGTTCAGGGGTTCTGCAGCCCAGAGAATGTAAACACGAGGACCGTGACCATGACAGTCTTCTGTTGGCTGTTTGTGCTGGAAAACGTAGCACAAGAATAAAACGATGAGTCAGAGTACTTAGCATGATTTAGTACTTTAGCAGATACTAAAGTTTGCACTCCAATTTCATTAAAACAATAAAAACTGTTTTACAGAGATTTATTATTACTTTCAAAGGAAAAATGTGTGAACAAAGCTTTGCAGTTTTTTAAAATTATTTCTGCATAAATATAGTTAGTAGACAGTGTGATTTCACCCTTAGCACTAAGTTTGAAATTGAACTAATAAAAACTTATGCTATAGAAACAAACCTGTTCCACATCCTGACAAGTTTGGCTTAATTTAAAATTCATTATTGACTCTGTGTGTTTATTACAACAGAAAAATAGGTACACGACTTAAAATTATGATACTAATAATGCACTTTAACTCACTTTGGTGTTTCATCTTAAACACGTTGCATCCACGTATCTGTGCATCAGAGATGGGGACTTGAAACAGCTTTGAGCCTTAGGACAATATTTATCTGTTTATTCCTATTTTTTTTTTTTAATCTCCAAGACAGGGGTGTCAAACTCAATCGCACAAGGGGCCAAAATCCAAAACACACCTTTGGTCGCGGGCCGGACAGGACACACCTTTATCAAATTCTCTGAAACTTAGTTTTTAAAAACTTTAAAACCATAACCATTTAACATAATTATGACCTAGATATGTAGCATTACCTGTGATAATGCTAGTGTGAATGCTGTAAGCTTAATTTGACAGCTGAAGATGCTGAAATTGATAGTTAAAAATGCCGAAGCTAATAGCTGACAACGCTAAAGCTAATAGCCAGCTAGCTAAATGCCATATTAGTCTACAAAAACTAAAAAAAAAAAAAAAAACAAAAAAAAAACTTTGGTTTGGCATAACAGATAGCATGCAGCTGAAAAAAATAGATAAACTTCAAAATAGCTTATAAAACATTAAAAAGCCTAAATTAGCCAAAACAACTAGCATGAAGCTAAAAGAATAGCTAATCTCCAAAACAGTGTAACCAAGCGATGGGGATATTCGTCTATCTGTCAAGCCGACGTAAACCGTCAATCCAGGACAAGGACTCCGCCATCTGGTGGTTCTCCTCACCATCATTTCAGTTTTTTTTCCAACCGTTATTTTACGCCTTTCCTGCCTCTACAGGAACCCCGAATGCCCACACACCTTCCAAAACAACAGAACCAGGAAGTTAGTTACGATAGCCTGAAAAATCTTAGTAAATGCCAAAATATTCCTAAAAGCTAACAGAATGCCAATTTTTAAACTTTAAAACTGTAGCTTTTTAACATAATTATGAATAATAAAAAGGCAGGAATATTATTCCAGAATAAATCAACTTATATAACTTTAAATATTTTACATTTGTCAAAATTATACAAGCTTAATAAAGCACAAAATAACAGTGGGCCGGTAATAACAATAAAATGAAATGATCTGGAGGGCCGGATAGAATTACCTGGAAGGCCTTGACTTTCACACATGTGCTCCGAGACATCGCTGTCAGTTCTGAATTTATAAGTTCTCTTTACCGTGTTTTTGAATTGGAAATGTAAAAGCACCAGGTGCCTGTTATTGGGTTCACACGAGTTGTTTCTGGACAGTTTATCACAATAATAAATAATATTTCAACAGGGAGAGAAATCAAGAATGCGAGTTAAGATTTATTTGTGTTACAGAAAAATGTGCATAAAATAGGTCTGTAATTGTTGGCGGTTAGGCTCTGGGCCCATGACGTTTGGATGAACTTGAAACGTAAATGTATAAAGCCTTGAGACAATGATGGTGCCAAAGCAGGGCGGAGAATGGGGTGGAGGAGAGACGGGGAAAGGTCTGGGCAAGAAGATATTTAGCCATTCATGATGGTGTGTAGAGTGACATAACAATCCATCCGTCCATCCATCCATCCATCCATCCATCATCCATCTATCCATCCATCATCCATCCATCCATCCATCCATCCATCCATCCATCCATCCATCCATCCATCCATCCATCCATCCATCCATCCATATTCCCTACAATCTCTCCAGCATGTCTAGGGCATAGACATATATAAACAAGTCTTGGGTCTGCTCTGGGGTCTCCTCCCGCTTGGACACGCCTATAACACCACCTGAGGGAGAAGTACAGTTGATATCCCCATCAAATGTTCAGACTACCTCACCGGGTTCCTCTGAATGTGAAGGAGAAGCATCTCTACTCTGAGTTTCTCTTTAATGGCTTATGCCGGGTTCACACCAGTCACCTCCATTTCTTTTTTTTTTTTTGAACTTGTTTTATTGACATTTAGTGCAAATCAATAGTCATACCGTACAAAGCGTACAAAATTATATTCACTTCACTTCACTTGTCCCTTAGTCTTGTGGACCGTTGGGGCACTACAGAAACTTTGGCAACCAGAGTATAACCAAAATTATATACAAACTTAAAATAATTTTCTTTAGGTACCTGTGAGTATTGTAAACTCATAGATGTAGATTCCATCTAACATTTGGATTGTTCACAATGCCACATTTCTACCTATACTTTTGTCCATTTACATTCAAAAGTAGCTTCCCATTGTGGCTCAAGAGAGAAAAAAAATACAAAATTACAAAAATGTGAAAACACAGGAAAAATAAATATCTTTTTCCCTTTTCTTCCCCTCCCCCCACATGGATCACCTTATTTCCCTGAAATATATGTTACAAATGGGAGCCAGTTATCCCTAAATATATGACTTTTCAGTCTTGCTGTGACTTCTTCCATATTGTATACGTCTTTCAGTTTGTTTTTCCATTGTGTAATTGTGGGTGGCTGTGTCTTGCACCAAGAGCTGTGATCATTTTCTTTGCAATGAGTAGCAAAATTCTCAACAAAAAAAATTACAGTTGGATCTAATATCGCTCTTTAATATAGCTGAAGTTGGCTTTAATTCTATTTTAATACTCAATCAATTTTCAATTTCCTTTTGTACCGCTTTCCATAAATTGACCAATTTAGGACAATCTCAAAATATGTGAGTATGATCTCCTACAAGGCCACATCCCCTCCAGCATTTATCTGATGTCCCAGTAAATTTTGATACAACTGAAAGCGTCTTAAAGAATCTAACTTTAGTCTTCCAGTCGAATTCCCTCAGCATTGGGCTGTTAGTAGTTTTGTTTCCCTCCCGGAATGTTAATTCCCAGTCTACATCTTCCATTATGGTGTTCAGTCACCTCCATTTCATATCTGATTTATACATTTTTTTTTTTTGATGGTCGACAGGCGCTTCTGCTCAGCTGTGGTTATTTAGAGCTTCTACAATTAATTTGACAAATCGGCCGCAGAAGGTGTGAACTGCACCATAGGTTATCAAGGGCGCAGAATGGAAGCGGACTCCAATCAGCGCCCTTTAACAGCGTTAGCTTCACGGAAGTTAAACTCTCTTCTTCACATCATAGTTTCAGATTTTGATTTCTTAAATTCAGGTTCAATCTATCAGTTTATCTATCAGTGTATAAAAAAACAAAAATATAAAAAGAACCTAGTATCTTGCAAAATTTGATTTATTTTTTTGCATTTGACGAAAGCTCAAATAACTTATTTTCTAGATAAAAAATGCTCTTTGCCAAACAAGATCATCTCAGTGCAGCACCAGGCATAAGATAATGTGCTTTTATCTCATAAAATATCATATTTTTTTTAACCAAAGTTTTGCTTTTCATGTAAAATCTGTTCATTCTGGAGATAGTGTTGAGCAAACAAGACGTCTTCAGGTCAACAGGGATGTAAAAACCCCACAGAGTTTATCATCTCTGTGCATCTCAGCCGTCAATTTATACATTTAAATAATCTAAATTAAATAAATGCAAATTAAGTCATCCTTACTTTAAAAATAGCTATTTAAGTGTTTTTCTTTTTTTTGTTAAGTTTCTCCTCTTTGTCCTCAGCAGTCTTGCACTGTTGGGTTTTGTTATATTAGTTTGGGGTTGGACCTTGGTAGTAGGGCTGTGGATCGTTGCTTAGGTGGCGATCCGATACGATTCAAGAATCAAGCTCAACGATTCACGAGTTGAACCACGATTCTAACTTTTTAATATAATGTTTATTGCTATGAAAATATTAACTAGATGGAGGAAAATTGAAATTATTTGTATTAATCACCAACATTTACACATTTAATTAGAGCAATCGATCAGAATCAACAAAATTGATTTAAAAAAACCCCAAAAAGATTCAGATAGAAAGAAATTTTGTCATTTTAAAACTTTTTTTGTCAGCCTTCTGGTTAAGTTCAGCGTAAGACATAAACAACATAAGAGGATAAAAATTACTGTTTTGGATCATTTAACAACAAAACTTAAAAATGTTCCCCACATTTTTTTTATCCTCAAAGTTCTTCAATATTTTTCGATGTGCAACCTGTGTGAAAAAAGTATTTTTTCCCTCCGCAGCAGAATCATCTGATTCACGTTAATTTATATCCTCCTTTCAGCAGCGCGAGGCTGAGTTTCTTCAGAATAAGATGGAGTTTCGTTAATTGCTTCAACTGTTGAAGAGTTACCATAGCCAAAAGAATGTAAACACTGAGATAAAGCTCAGATGTTAAAGCTAATTCATTTTTTCAGAAGTTATGTCAGTGAACAGAACTTCAGTCTCAGTTTTTGAACGGAAAAAAAAAAATATGTCTCGCTAGTTTTACTTTGAAAACCGGAAGTTTCTCTGCAACTAAGATGTGTTTACTTTCGGTTACTAAAGCGGCTCTTTCGGCTTTGTTTTAGTTAGTAAACTTAAAATAATGCATTAATCTGAATTCCAGAAGAAAAATACATCGACAGATAATATTCTGATCATATTTTACTACAATTTACTATATTTATAAAGATCGCAAATCAGTGATCTTGGACGTCGCAAATATTCATACTCGGACTTTCGGGAGCAGATCTCGAATAGCCGAGCACCCGGATACTCGTTACAGCCCTACTTGGTAGTCTTAGTTTGTGGGCTTTGTTTATTTGTTTTCTTTAGGTAGTTTTGGTTAGGAGGAGCTGCTGACTCAGACGGTCGACACGGCTGGGTCAGCTTTCTCCATTACTTATTTTAAGTTTGGTCAAGGAGCCACAATGGAGAGATAAAAGAAGCACATGTGGATCTGGAGCCGCAGGTTGGAGACCTTTGGCCTATCCCATCACAATACTGCTGATAGCATGATAAAATATGCGTTAAACTCTCCGTAAGGAATGAGGAAACTTTAAAATCTTGTTGGTCTAGTTCTGTGTCGTACACGTTTGGATTGAATCTTGAGTCTTTTAAAAGCCAGCCCTCCATTTGCGAAGACGGTGTCTAGAGGGGGCAACAGATGGGTTACGCACATGCATCGTGGTTTTACTTCTTTTGAACGTTAGCAGATTTGAGGAAAAGAGCAGGCGTGCAGCCAGACAGACGGAGCGGTCCTGACGGGCTTGTTGCAATAAAAACCTGATCTGTCCTGATGTAATGCTGCGGACTGGACCGGTGCTGGGAATACAAAGTCGCTTGGATCTTCTCATCAGTACTAGATCCTCAGACTAAAGTCATATTTCTGTGGCTGCAAAAAGTTTAAAGATTTATGCAGCAGCGGAGAAACTTTGAGACGAGGGAATTTTCTGTTTTTAGGATCATAAGAGGAGGTTTGTGTTATTTGAAGCTGCACTAATGCTACATTTACAGTAATTCACTGGCGTGGTCGCTCAGTTTCTCCTCCACACACACAGAAAAGAACTGTTGTGCAAGAAGGAATTACGTTTGCTGCTCACATGTGGTTCTGCGGTGGAAGTGAGAAAAGCCTGTCAATCATTTTAACACCATAAAGGCCGACCTTTACAGCGGAGCAGATGCTGCAGGAATGAATCACGGCACGACTTACAGTCTCACTTTAACCTCACTGTGAAGTTAAAAGCCGCTCTGACAAACTCTGACCTTTGACCTCACCGTTCACATTTATAAACTGGACTAATAAATTCTGGAAAACACATGGAAGGCTGAAGTGAGACAGGTGCATTGAGTGGATTTTTGATTATTTTTAGCACAAAATCAGATGTTTTAAACATCAAGATTTTTTCTTTCTGTTTGATTTTATTTCTGTTGCTCCGTTTTTCAGGTTTGGTGTGTTCCCCTGTCACAGATTCAAGCTGTGAATTATCCACAGCTGTCATGAATTAAGCAAATGATCCTCAGTTTATTTAAGCGTCTTGTTTACAGGTTTTGGTTTTTTTTCCTTTGTTTCATGGCTCGAGTTTATCAGAGTTTTAGTTTCTGCCCTCAAGTCTCCGGCCTTTCGGGTCCTTGACCAACAGCTCCCTTCTGAAGCCAGTCGTTTGAGAAACTAAAACATTTCTGGGTTTTAATCAAATTTAAAAACAAAGAGGGGCTTGATCAAGTGAAACGTCAAAGATACAAAACTTGATGAGGATTGTTGTTTTATAAAGGAGGTTGCTAAAATTGAAACAGCTTTAACTACGCCGCACTGGCGAGAGAGCTTCTACACCATATACCCTCCCTAAAACAACCATGTATTTGTACGGCACTGGGGGGTCCAGTTGGACAGTAGCGACTTGTTGTTTAAAGGGTCTTGCCCAAAGACCCAATCTGGATTAAGCTCAATGCACTCCCCAGGGATCAGGTTTACCGTGTGGCCGCCCTAAAACAGGCTACTGAGCCATGCAGCCGAAAATCTATCATTCCTCAAAAAAACTCTATAGTTTAAGTTTGTACTGGTTGAGAATATAATTGGAGCACATAGAGGAACAGATCTCCCTCATTCTGCAAGTTTATTTGTCCAAAAACCCAACAAGCCATTTGTATAATTTTTGGATTGGAAAAAGTTAACTAATTAATCGCAAACCTGTGAGAAAATTAATCGCAGTTAACTCTTTTTTTAGTTGCAGTATTCGCCAATCACTTATTATTTTTGAATAATCACACCATCCAATCACACAAAAAATTGCATTTAGAATGTTTATTATTATTTCAAGCTGGAAACTAATAAAAAAAAATCTAATTAATCACACTTTTGTGTTTTGATTAATCGCGATTAATCACAATGTTTTAGAAGGTAAAATTAATGACAAAATGCAGCTTTTGTACAAAAACAGGCCAAAGAGAAAATTTTTCTTCATTTTCAATGTTTCGAAGTGTTTTAATGTAACAAGCGTTGACTCAGAAGTGTAATTTGAGAGCACAAAACTCATCCACAAGTAACATAAGCAGAACTGTAAAGATTTTTTTATCTGCAGCATTACTCCAAGAAAACAGAGATGCTGTCATAAGAAACAAACCTCCAGACCTGGAAAAAAAAAAAAAATTCTGGTCCCTGCTCAAAATCACTGAGCAAGCAGCTTTAAAACAATGTTTTTCTTCATTTTCTGGGCAAAAAACAAGCAGTATGTCATTAACTTTCTCAATGAACTTATGCTTTATTTAACCAATCATTAATATAGATCGTTTGCTTTCGCCGCTGCAGTCAAGGCTAGCAGCACCTCGTCATGTTCCCGTGACAACGTGCCAAACCATGGATCAAATAGTCCGCTTTTTGAAAAAAAAAAAACGATTTAAACAAAGAAAATAAAAACAGAAAGGAAAAGTACTAAACAAAAATTAAATATTTATTTCTTCAGTAAGTAACCGTGCTATAAGTGGGATGATACACGACAAAGCGGTTGAAATCACGCCGTGGAAGCCTAAATCGGCGAGGCAAAGTGAAGGACTGCTGCTCCACCAGATGCTATTAATTCTGTTAGATTATTCGCATGTGTTAATGCATTAATGCTCGCTTTTTTTTTTTTTAAATCTGTCTCCAACGTGGAAATAAAACAAGAAAAAAAAAGTGGCTCAAGTTTTCTGCTATTGTCACACCCTCTTAAAGTGAGTCCATGCAGATTTAATAAGAAGCTTGTGTTCATTTGTGAGAAGTTTTGATCTGATTTTCCTGCCAAGATGATACAGAAAAAAAAAAACTTTAATTAATGTCAGTGGTTTCAGGACTGTTTCTTTAACATTTTCTAGCCCCAGTCACACAATTTGCTGGTCTTGTTTGGACTTTAAATAAATTAAATCTTCTATGAAACTATAGAAGCTACAGAAAATCTTCAATCTATTAAAAAAACATATATTTTTTAATCACATTAGGTAAGACAATATATTTTTATCTTATGTAAATCTACAAATGTGGTGTCCACTTTCTTTCTTTTATTCTGCAGGTCCTCACTATAATAAGTGGAGATCACATTCACCTGAATAACCCATTTACAAAGTCCAGCTGCTCATTAACACCATCTAATGCAGAGATTCATAAAAGGTATTATATTTCTGACACCTAAAACTTCCACATCAAAATGGAGAAGTTCTGAACACATGCAGCCGTTAAAGGAGCCCAACTCCTGTAGATTAATGTCAGTAAGTTTATATGACCGTAAATCTTCGGTGTTACCCGTCATAAACATACTCCGAGGTATAGATCATGCTCACCGAGGCGATTACATCACAACTCAAGTGGCAAGTTCCTCACTCGAGATGCGTTTTTTGGCGCGACTCTTAAGTGAAACCAGAGGTCTTGCGGTTTTGAACTTTGTCATTTGTAGGTAGCGACGTGGAAAAAAGAAACCCACATAAAAGAGCCACAGTGGAAATGGGTTTCCATTTCCAACACACACACACTTTATCAGGGTTATTGACAGAACGATCAAGAGCGTCGATCTGCGTTTCCCAACGTTTACGAGATCCGGGCGCTCGTTATTTTGGGTCTGGCCTCCTCTGGCTTAAGCTCGGCTGACGGCACATGTGGTTCAATTAGCTTTCACTTCGTTTTACATATGTTGCGGGTTTCTTAGGAATTACATTCGTGAAGTCTCTCAGAGACCATGAAAGTCCTGCAGGGGAGCCACGGGGAGGCTATACGGGTCTGTAGTTAAAGGTGCATTTTACAATGAGCTCTGGGGTCACAATAACCTCAATAATCAACTTTTAATTCCTAAAATGTAAGATTTAGCGAAAATTAGAGTATTTTTGATCTAGTAATCTCAATTTGTGATATTTTTGTTCAAGTTAGGTTGCGTTTTTTTCTAGTCAGGTTTTAGTTTTAATCATTAACAGACATTTCTTTTTTAGTTAATCGCTCCTCAGTGCAGAGTTCCTACTTTCTCTTTCATTTTTAATATTTAAGACTTTGAATTTGATTTTGGACTTACTTTTAATTTTGTTCTCCTTCATTTAAAATCACAGTCTTGATATTTTTTTACGTGACTTTTCAGCATAAATGTTTTACTCATGTCCATCCAAATTCATTCCGTCTACGAATGACTGTAGTAATGCACAGGATTATTGGAAGAGCTGCTGAAAAAACTAATTTAGCTAAAGAATCAAAACCAGATTGGATTGTGTCAACCTCCTTCCGCTGATTGAAGAAACCCTCAGCAGGAAACTTGGAAAGACTTTTGTTTATTCTGTACTGGAATCCCCTTCAGCAACAACAGCCGCTCACATGAAAAGAACACATTTTCAAATTAAATCTTAACTGTTTACAGATTCTAGAAGATAATAAAAGGTTAGAGTCTTTTTTTTTTGCAAAATCATCTGAAAATCATTAAATATTTGTGTTATTTAGGATTAATATAGTTTATTTTCTGGATTGAATTTCTGGGTTTTGACTATTAACAGAGCTGAGTTCTGCTAAAAGTTAATTTATTTGACAATTTTTTAAACTAATTTTGTTTAATGTGCTGCCAAATAAGTTAATTAAAGGACCTATCCCATGCTTTTCCTAATCCTTGCAGAGTAAACTGCATCCATATATATGAGCATACTTTACCTTTGACACAACAAAAAAATAAAAGATTTATGAGATATGAGTTGTTTTCGTGAGGGTTTTTTTTTTCTACCCCAAAGTAAGACGCCTTGATCACTGAGGCTCCGCCTTTTGCTGCTTGTGGGTGCCGCCCATTTCATGACCTCCTCCTAGAGCCGGTCTCAGCATCGAGTTTACGTATCAATCACGAAAACAAGCAACGTTCAACCTCTTGCTGTTTATCTATTACTGTTTATCTGTCTGTAGTAGCCGAGGTTAGCGGCTGTGCACTGCTAGCTGACAGGCGATGTTAGCGGCTGAGAACCGCTAGTTGAGGGGCAAGTTTAGCGGCTGTTCTACGCTAGTTGAGCAGTGAAACTAGCTGCTGAGTGTTGCAGCCTGGGAATATTAAGTTAATTTATTTTAATTAGATATTCTCCTGGAGAGATGTTTTAGTTAGTAAGGAACTTTTCTTTCTTAATATTGAGAATAATTTCTTATTTTAGTTATTTGCTATTTTATTTTGAAAATACATGCTATACACAGCATATTTCCTGTTTGTTGGAGTGTGCATATGTGTAGAAGAAGAGAGGGGTCCATGGTGTTGTATGTGATCACGTTCTGTCGCAAAAGAGAAAAAAAGCACTCAGTTCGGGGCAAATAAAGTTGCAAAAACGAAGACGGAGTCCATTTTCAAGGGTGCAACATGAGCAATGCTAGTTGAGCGGTAAAGCTAGCTTTGTGGAAGAAGAATTGGGTGTTTGTGTAAGCGTGGGGGTGGGGTTTCTGGCAGCACAGACTCTCCTTGAAAGTGGCTGTTCTGAATTTGTGACACCAACTCGTGAGTACCTGCTCGTTTTAATGGGTTGGAAGGGGCTGGTGCTCAGGTTTTTTTTTACACGAAAGGATCAAAATCCCACTTTGAGGTTGTTTACTGTGAGGAATGAACACTATCATGCACATAAAGCTCAAAAAGTTGATTTTGCGTGGTACAGGCCTTTTAGATAAATTGAGAGACCTTTACATTTATGTGACTCATGGTGTGGCTGCACCTTGGTGCAGCGGTTAGCACTCCTCAAATCCCAGCTTCAACCTTTATATGGAGTTTGCATGTTCTCTCTGTATCTTTACGGGTTTCTTCGATTTTTAACAATGTCCAAAAATATGCACTGTAGGTCAGTTTGTCACTCTAAATAGTTTTTAGTTGTGATTTGTGTGTGTTACGATGGATTAGCAACCCATCCAGGGTGTACATCCACCTTCATCCAACAGTGGGTAGGATAGGCCCCAGCAGCCCCGTGGCCCAAAAGTGATTGGGAGATGAGCTGTTTTAAAGAATTAGTCAACCTTGGACCCTTCAAAGTAAAATATTTGTGACTGGGAAGCATTTAAGTTCTATTGAAATTTGACAATTTCCCTCCTGTAAAATTAGGAAAACACAAAAAAAAGATCTACAAAATACAATATGCTTGAATCTTTGCTTAATTTTTGGACAAATTGCTATTTGTGAGAAAAAATCGTGTAAATGAAAGTATTTCTCTTTTACTTTGTCTTCTCTTTAGCTTCATGTGTCATAAAATGATAATATTTCTTTTGGTTTAACTCTTTTTATGAAGAATTTTTTATGAAACTTAATGAGAAGTTAATTTTTAAAAATCTTTACACCTAAAACAATCACTTACAGTGGAACACCGTCATACCATATTTTTATTGTTGACTTCATCTGCTAGCATCTGGATTTCTCCCAAGTTGGAATAAAGAATCAAACAAGACTCACAATGAGGGATAAAAAACAAGAAAGCAGATCAAAAGAACTTCAGGATTTTTTCCTAGTGGACCAGAACAGAAACAATTGGGAATATTCACAAAGAAGCTTGACTAATTTCTTATTAAAAGAGGTTATTTATTGAATAAATAAGTATAAAATGTTAAGAATACAAAAGAAAAGTTGATATTCACATGGAAAAACAAAATCTAACTATGACACACTGTTCGTCTTCTGCCAAGCAAAAACTCACATGAAACGATATTATTTGAAGAGGAAACATTAAAAAAAAAAAAGAAATTAAACAGAAACATTACACAACCAAAGCAGCCAGTGTAGTAAAATAACCCCACAATGACATGCTTTGTTGCATCAGAGCAACAAATAAAAAAGTGCTGGAACCACAGCTGTGACAACAGTCCAAGAAGTTTCTGCCGTTTTCGAGGAAACATAATTAGTAGCAAAGATTTTTTTAGTGCAGGGACGTCGACCTCAATCACACAAGGGTTCAAATCCCAAAACACTCAAGCTGAGCAGGATAAAAACAAAACCTTAACACTGTAAGTATATATAGCAATACTAATGCTAGTGTGAATCCTGTAAGCTGAATTTGACCGCTGCTACTGCTGACAGCTGAAGATGCTGAAATTGATAGCTAAACATGCTGAAGCTGATAGCTGAAAACACTGAAGTCGATAGCTGAAATCCTTGAAGCTAATAGCAAAACACAGAAGCTGATTGTCAGCTAAAATAAGATAAGATAAGATAGTCCTTTATTCGTCCCAAGGAGGAGAAATTTCAGGGTTACGGCAGCATTACAGATAGAAAAATTAGACAATTTACGTATTTACAAGGAGAACAAAGTTATAGTGCGGAGATAAAATACAATATTATTCATATTATTATTATTATATATTATTAATAATATTACAATAGATAAAATATTAGCTGAATACCAAATTAGCGTAAAACATTTTTTTTAGCTTAGCCAAAACAGCTAGCATTTAGCTGAAATATTAGCTAAACTTCAAAATAGCCTTAAAAATGTTTATTATATTATAAATTGTAATTATTGTTGATCAATTTGAAGGAATGTGTTTTTATGGCAAACTTTCTTGAGGAATTATTTTTATGCAGCCACTGACTTTAGTTAATAATCACAAAAAAATGAATGAACCAAATGTGACATAAGTGTGTTGTGTTTTTGTTTGTTTTCTATTTTCTAATCCACACATTTCATTATTATTTTTATTATTATTTTTTTATTCATATACAAAACAAGTTAGAGTAAGCAAACATTTGAAATGAGCTGAAAAAAAAGAACAAAAATGGCATTGTACAAAAATAAGAACATCATTTCATTATTTCTGTAATGTGTTTAAAATAATTGTGTGTTTTGTCCTGTATTTTTCAATATATGCTTGAAATAAACCAACCAATCAATCAATCAATCAATCAAACACAGACCACTTTGATAGCCCAAAGAATTCCACAATGACTAATGGAACCGGCCCAAACCATGATACTACCTCCACCGTTTGATTGTGTTCTTATGCCTGAACTCTCTGCTTTTCTCTGAAACATTATGCTTATCCTCTAAACCAAAATAATCTGTTATGATCTCATCACTACAAACATGTTCACAATCAGGGGGCGCAGTCGTTAACAAATGACACGTGGGAAGCTGCGTCTTTTGGTAAATCTGGCGGTTTTTCTCCCTGCAGACCAGGCATGCACACTGTGGACTCATAAAGGGCTTTAACTGCTAAACACCCTCAAACCCTTTCTGACCTCCCAGGGTGCAATTTGCTCTTGGACTTTTCAGCAACTATACCAGGTACATAATTAAAAAAAAACAAACTTCTATTAATCCGCCATGTTTTATTTTAGTGGAGTCTCTTAATAGACCAGTTAACAAGGTTTTAAGCTCAATGAGCAACAGCAAAGCTTTAGGAATTCCACCCGTTTATTTTACTAATTTAAATCCACAATCATTAACCTTCTTTTAAAGAAAAATTTGCAAACTTTTTTGTTTTTTATACCATAATTTGAATTACTTTACACTGTAATTTCTCCCTTAAATTTCCTGTCATTTGTTTGACACTTTTGTCACAATTGTACAAATAAAAAAGTTTTTTTTTTTTTCCCCAGTTCCCAGCATATTTCAACTGTCATCAAATGCAAACGTCTTTAGATGCTGACTAAAACAAACTGGTGTGTAAAGCTGGGTCAACGGATTGATGCGGTCCACCTGTGGAATGAGAATGCTTTGGAAGATAAAAGAAATTCTGTCAAATGCAGGCGTGGCCAAAGGTCGCACATTAGAATATTGACGAAAGAGAAAAATATGAGTGGGATAACACTGTTTTTTGTCAAAAGCCAATCCAGGGGAAGAGATTGAGTATTTTATATGGGGGTGAAAGGGTTTACAAATAAAATGATTAAAGATATGTTAAAAAAGGGAACAAGATTTCGTTTCAAAATATTCTTTTTGCAATGTTTAAAAAAGTTTGTATTGATGATTTCTTAATCTTTGTCCATAATAATTTGAATATTGACTCAGATATTGGGGGAAAATGCCTCATCCAGCAACAAGACTCAAAGTTACTGACTCCTGTCAATCTTTCTGCCAATAAATCTGCTGCATTTGGATCCAGCCGTCTGCATGTCTATTTGTGAAAATTTAAATGTCAGCTCACAGGACAGTTTTACTCACTGTCACCATAACAAGTGACACACCTAACATGACACGACTAAAAATTATTAAAACATATACTCATAGGCTACAGGAAAATGTGCAAAAAAATAAAAAGAAACACTCATGAACAACCAAATGTTGAAGCAAGGTAGAGGAAGTGTTATGATTTGGGATCATTTTTGCTGCTTTAGAAACTGGAAAGCTGCAAATTTTCATTTTTTAATCTCAAGCGTTTAAATCATAAATTACAAATCTGTTTACACAAGTGTGCAAATTAATTGAAATCAGATTTCATTATTAATTCTGAAAAGATCCCAAAGCAGATTCTTTGATCAAAAAAAAAAAAAAAATTGACAGTTCAAATAAAGTTAAAAGTATGATGTCAGTTCCTGGAGCTGCCTCACTTACAGTGATGAATGTGTGGGCCAGTCAAAACTGACTGATAATCAGACCTTCATCAACAAACTGACTGGAGAAAAAAAAGAAAAAGAAGTCTCTTAATCTCCAGTGTCTCAAAGTATCCTGCAGCAGAGGACAGAGAACCCTTTGGATCCGTTTAAGGGTCCAGGGCCCTGTGTTCTCCCCAAAAAACGTAAAAATTCAGATGTTTTCCATTGCAAATCCTCCACCCAAGAGGGACCTGTGAAGCCCATAGAATGACATCAGAGTGAAAGAAAAAAGAAGGAGTGCGGAGAGGGAGGAAAAAATTCTTCAAGTATGAGGAAATTTTTTACTGCTCCCTTCCTCCTCTTTCTGTCTTCCATTCTTTCTTTCTTCTCCTCTCTGCTTCTGTCCATCTCCCTCCTCCTGCTGGTCAGTCGAGGAAAAGTCCTCGAGGCTGGACAGAAACAAGCAGATTGACTTCTGGATCAGCAGCAGGAGGAACATCTCCCATCGCTGTGCAGGTTAGGCAGTTTTCCACATTCTAAATGTTTATTATAAATAATGCATTTGATTGCAAATTTGTTATTAATCACTCAAATATTCTTCTTGTTGAAGTATTCAATAAAATAAATGAAAAAGGAGATTTTGCGGTAAATAGGATCCAAAAATGTTCAAACTCCAAATAATGAAGCAAATATTTCTTCATCATTGATTCAAATAGCTGTTTTTTCAAAATAAATTCTGATTTAATATTCCTAGATGTGAGAGTTTATTATTTTTGAGCTTGTTGTGGATCATTTTTCATCAATATAACACTTTCCCTGAAAAAGGAGGAAAATTATGTGAAGCATTTTTCTGGCTACTATCTGAAATAAAATGAATTGAATTTGCATTCCACAATTTTTTTTTTAGATTTTTTTGGATATTGAGGAAAATTTTTAAAATTTTGTCACAAATAAAATATAATTTATCTGCTTAATTTCTTACAAATTGAATGGAAATTATTGCGAAAATGTTTTTTTTTTCTCTTTCAATAATGAAAAAATGGAAGCATCTGGCATGAATTTCCCATAACCCGGAATTGCGATAATGTTTCTCAAAAGATAAAAGTGAAAATTTCACGTTACAAGCTTATTGTATGTGTAAAGAGTTTCTCATAAATAAGACTTTTACTGTCTGATATTTTGTGAGTCTGGCCTTTGAACGCTCAGTTCTGTGATGCTGACAGCAGCTGCCTGTTCAGACGTCAGTGAAAGTATTTTATGATGCACATTAACTCAGTATTACTACTCACCAGCATTAAATCAGAAGGAACTTTTTATTTTTTTTTTCTGGATTATGTTTCATAGTTTTTCAGCTGCGCTCAGAGCAGTTTATCGTGCATACTTGGGGTGTTTCTTTCAATGCCTCCAACTTGCCCCCAAAAGTCCAAACAGATGTGCTTAAAGGTCTGGGGGTGCATGACTGCAAACACTGGTTATGTTTTTTTTACGCAGTCCACATCTGTGAACGTCTTTGTGTGCAGTTTCTACCATAACATGTGTGGTTTTTTTTTTTAATAATATTCGTAAAAAACGAAGAGTATAAAAATGTTTTAAGTCTTTTTATAAATATTACAGGAGCAGGCAGATAACTGCATCAAATGACATTTAGTTCATAACAGAGTTCCATACAAAATGATAAAAACTTTTCAGATTTCACCTAAAAATTAATAAATAAATAATGCTAATAAAAGTTATGCATTTCAAATACAATTCTTCCTCTCTACAGGCTTTGTTTTAGATTAATAAATATTGAAGTGGAAGCAAAAAAATCTGACAAAAGCGTGTTTAAATATCAATAAACATGACTTTTATTGGTAACATTTTCAATTTGTATTGCTAAAAAAAAAACAAACTTAACAGACCAGCTCTTTGCTTCCTCCTTGTTATTGCTGTCAAGTTATTAGGCCAAGTTTGAGTGCTGACTGCCAAGTTTGTGTTTAAAGAGGCGATCCCAGGGAAGTTATTTTGGCCTCCAGATCGCACTGAGAAGAAGAGGGGGGAGAAAAGATCGCCTAAAACACAAAAGCGAAAGGAAGGTGAAGAGATAGTGGAGGGTTTTCCTGCTGCTTTCTGGGAAACTTTGTTGCCTTCCTATGATCCAAAAATCTGGCAGATATGGAACTCTCTTTCTGCTTTGACTAATTATATTTTTAGGAAAAGATAAAATATGGAAAAAAAAGATTAATATTAGTTTTAATCTGAAGGTTATGGTTACTCTAAATGCATAATCAACACAAATGTTCAGCAAAAACCAGCAGTGAGTCAACTTTTTTAACACTTGAAAGTAACACTTGATGTATTTTCTGGAGTATAAGTCGCAGTTTTGTTTCAACTGCTAGAAGGCGCTCCATCTCAATATTATTATTTGATACCGACAGTGGCAGAAAAAGTGTCGTCCAAAACAAACATAGAAGAGAATCTGATTCGTTTTCTTCTTAAAGGGAAACCAAACAGGGAAGTTGGACTCAAACAGATGAAATTTGAAAATCCAGTCAGAGGGGTGGGGCTTGGGGGCTGGACTGTTATCATCGCTGGAGCCGCAGGTCATGATGTGAGACTTCTGAAGCTTACATGATTTGACCAATCACAAAATTCAACTGTAATGCTCCTTTCCACCCATAGGGGGCAGCAAACGTATTTTCCAGAATTAAACAATTTCATTTTAATTTATCAAAAATTTAGCAATGACCAACATGTAGCACTTTTAAAGCCCCATTTATAGAGGTCAACAGCCAAAAAACTTAAACTTTGATCTTATTAAGATCAAAAGAACGGCATTTTTGTATTTGTTAATTTTTTTTTTTTACGCTTGGCTTGGCAGATTTAATCTGAAACGTCAGATTTTTCTCCCTAAAGTGCGACTTATACTTCAGAGCGACTTATATATGTTTTTTTTTTTCTTCTTGATTTGACATTTTTTTGCTTTTGCGACTTATACTTCAGAAAATACCGTAATTGTTTGCTCTACGTCTGAAATAAATATTTTTGAACTTGAAAAAAAAAACTTATTACAGTTTTATGTAGCTTTGAATAATAATAATAATTAATTTGAACAAAACTATTTTTCTTTTATCAACTTTTCCACTATCTTGTTTTTTGGAAGAACATCTTTTACTGATTAAAATGATCTTAAAACCTTCCTCTATTCAGGTAAATTGTTCGATTGATTCAATTGTTAATTGATTGAATCCTGATCAATCCATCCCGCAATATATTCATGTGTAAATATGTTTTTTATGTTTACCTCAAGGAAGTTTACCCTGATGTTGTTTTTGCTGCATATTTATGATTTATCTAAAAAAAATTAATTTGATTTCACCTTCTTCTCATCTGTGACTTGCATTGTTTTTTTGTTTAGATATTATTCATTGTTTAAATTTGACTTTTCTACTTGTAAATGTCTGTTCTTCAGAGCGATCTTCTGTTTCCCCATTTGTTTTTCATTTTCTGTTGTCATGCACGTTCTGTTTTCTGTTTTCGCACAACTCTAAGTTTCTTATTTTTTTGGTCGTCTTTTGTTGGCGTTCCAAATTTTCAGGCAGAGATGAACAGAAAAACCCAAAGTTTTGTCACATGTGACGGTCTGCGCTGAATTATTTACTTGAAAGAGATCGGTAATCTTTTCCAGTGATTGGTGATGAGCGCTGTTGCATCAGACGAGCAGGAAAGGTTTAAGTTTGACTTCAAGCTGAGGGCTTCCAGTGAGACAATGTGCATGTTTATTAAATTTTTTTTGCTGTTAAAAAACATATAATTTAAGCTTAATTGTGGATCTAATTTGACTCTAAGTATCATTTGTGCCTCTTTTGTATAGTGGTTGGCTCTCTCACCTCTATGTTAGAAGCCTAGTCCTAGTTGAGTCCATTCTGTGTAGTTCTGCATGTTCTCCTCGTGGATTCGTGTGGTTTCTCTGGATTCCTTCCATGGTCCAAAAGCATTCTTCATAGGTTATTTAGTGTCTCTAAATGGCCCCCAGGTTTGTGTTTGAGTGAGTGGCTCCCAAGTTGCTCAGGGTCTATCCCACTTTGGCTGAATAATTAGCGGGTTGGCTCCAGATTCATCAGGTTCTGTTTCTGGGTTGTCCGACCCATTGTAAGAGGAGCACAGGTGTGTCTTTCAGTTCCCTTAAGGCTCGTACAGCCACCTTAAGGTATTCATGAAAATGGAACGTACCATTGTCATGCATGTGGTAAATGCATTTAGTGCTGTTTGATGTTTTTAGCCATAAAAAGACCCCCTCCGATCCTCATGAGCTATTGTAAAAGGGTTGTTTTCAGCCCGAAAAAAGGGTATAATAATAATCCTGATTAATGGGGCTAAAGACAAACAGGTTGAGAGTTCAGGATAATTGATAGTTTAATGTTTGTAGGAACTGCATATTTCCATCATGCGTGAATCTTATGATTTAGGAGACATTTATGATGTGTGCATGCCTCCTTTAAGCTTAACTTATTTCTCCAGGAGTCAGAAAGCGCTGTCACGAGCTTTCAGCAGCTGCTTTCTGCATTCAGACCTGCTGCTGCTGCTGCTGCAGGGAGATGAGCGGAGGATCTGTCAGGAATTAACCAGCGCTGGCCTCCAGAGGTTAAATCATTCACAGTCGGATTTGTGTTTGAGGGTCGGCTACTGTAGCTGGACGTGTCAGGGGAAAACATGTGTAGTGGGATTTACCTTTTCCTGTTGTCGAACATAGTTTTGGGTTATTTAAGGTTTTATGATTTTTTCAGATATTGATTCAGCTTTTCAGCTGACCTGAGATGAACAATCAGTTATTAAAAAATATTTTCTCCCTTTTCTTTAGTGACTTTATTCCTGGGATTTTATGACATAAAAAGACCAACTTTGATCATTTTGAGATTTTATGAAAGACTTGTTTTAAGACCAAAAACAAAACAAAACAAATGGTGTGGCTTACTTGGACATAGTTTCTGCAGAGTCGCAGGAGTTGATTTAAAATATCTGAGTTGTGGGTAGGACTGTTGGGGTGGAGGACCCCACGCCCCCCCTCCCATCACCCATTCATGAGCAACTTACTCTCTCTCCCAACTCGTCATATATGGACGTATGGTTCAGACGGATACCCTAACCCGTTAGTGATTGGTGGTCACCACGAGTCTTACCGGGAACCAGTACCAGGACGTGGACCAAAATAAGTACCGGTACCCTAACTCAATGCCGTGTTAGGGTTTTGGTACTGGTCCCTAGCGCAGACCGGTACCAGGATGTGGACCAGACCAGTACCAGTCCACGTTCTGAGGGTTGGGGACCCCTGATTAGCATATGCATTTTTTTTTCCCTTTCTATGATCCAGTACCAAGCAGTCCTCAGACCGGTACCAGTTCATGACCGAGAGGTTGGTTATGACAAAAAAGTTGGGGACACATTAAATGTCAAATAGTGACGTGGATGGGACCTGAACCGTTCGTCCATATATGACAGTTGAAAGGAGAATGCGTTGACCTGAGAGCTCTCTGTTTGCATGTTCTCCTGCTAGCTTACACCCCATCACACCCCCTACCTGACAAAATTGGATCAATCCAGTCGTACAATTGAGCTAGTTACCTATTGAGCCAAATTGGGGCCAAAAATATTTGAAACCCAAATAAAAAATGTTGAAAAAAACGTTGATGTTTGGCCAAAAAAAAAAAAATTCCTAAACGTTTTGCTATTCTAAAATAAATGTAATTATTTTCAGCTTTGAATGTTATTCAAATGTTAACATTTTTTTGAGCAAACATCTGCATTTTTTTAATTGAAATTTTTTATCTAGATTTCAATATTTATAGCCCCAAAATAGTTCCATAGTTGCCCGCTCAGATGAGGAAAATAAAGACACACTTGAATTTATTTGCCTGCAAGTGGATGCATCAGAAAGAAGCAAAGCAGATTTTCCAGCATGTTTTCGGCGTTAGAAACAACATCTTTTTCAAACAAGATTTTTTTTTTTTCGTCTGCTCCCGACTAGAAATTTTGAGAAAAGAAACACTTCATTTTATTTACATATGTCTGCCATAATCAGAAAAAAAAACATGTTAAAACACCATTTATTGGAGTGGGTCTTTAGTGTGTTTAGAAAAGAGGAAAAAACACAAAGATAAAAAGAAATAAACTCCTCCAAAAAAAATATAATAAGTTGACACCTGAGGTATTCATTTCATTAGTATGTTCTTCAAATATTTCTGTTTGACAAAATAATCAAAAGTTACAGTGGATTTTTATTGGTTGATTTTCAGTAAATTCCTATTAATTTTAATTTTGTCAGTTAAGTTACTATTTTGAGTTTTACTTTCATTGTCAGAGGGATAACAACAAATATTCCCATGAGTACTTTAAAACCATGTTTTTAAAAACCTAATTAAGGATAACGAGCTTGTCTTTCAGACTACGGTACTTTTTCCATTATGTTTATTGGTCAGCGCTGTGCACTGACGGGGCCTTAAATAGTTATTGGTCTCTATTTGTCCTAATTGTGGTTAAAGTGGAGTCTGCATTAATCTCAAGGTGAGACTAAAATGTGTAATTTTCTTCCAGGGTGGGAAATTCCTTCAAGCTTTTTTTATTTTTTATCCGTGATGCTTTCATCTCTGAGAACGGTCTGAACACGCTGGGAAGAAGCGGTCCCTGATGCTCACACATCAACGACATCAACACATTTTGAGAATTTTTGACGCATTTTTCCCCCTCCAATGATGCTCCCACTCACCCCCTGCCTCGTATTCCTCATCATTCTGACCCAATCAGCAACGACAAAGCTGCAACAGACAGCAAAGCATGAGCAGGACTCTATTAAGGTTAGTTATGCAAGACAAGAGGCTCAATCGTTGACTTTCTATGCAGATGACACACAACAATTAATTAAAAACCACAAAAGAGGAGCAGAGCAAAGACAACGTCAGGGGAAAGGAGAATTGTTTGATTTGAAACAGAAATATTCATTTGATTCAGTTCTGAGGTCTGCTTATTTTGGCAACAAACAAAATTAAATTAATTTTATTATTTATGAACTTTTACGGAAACACACAGGAGCTTAAAGCGGTTTGACTATTTGCTTGTTTTTCTGCAGGTAGTGCTCTCTGTCGACTGTGCCACACATGGAAATTCGTCTGGTGGAGGAGAAGAAGGTAAAAGTTCACTCACTGTAAGAAGTAGTATAGTGCATAGATGCAGGTCTGTGACATCTCCATCTGGACAACATCAGAAGTTTGTCATCTCAGCTTCATCTGAGTTTGGTTTTATCCTTTACAGGGAAGGAAATTGCCCTGGCTCCTGGTTCTCCTTTGGTCCTGAACCATAAAATTAAACTGGTTCCCTCTGGATCTGGGTCTTGTGGCTGCGAGGCGGACTTTGCTGCCCTGAGAGAGCGTCTGGAGAGGCTGGAGAGGGAGGTGTCCGACCTTCGGGAGAAATGTGATGGAGCCGGAGGAAGCTGCTGCACCTCTGAGAGCAAAGGTTAAAGGAGTTTTATAAGTTTTTGCGTAGTAAGCGCCTGAGCTGCTTCAGGTTTTTGTTAATGAGTCATCTCAGCATCTACTGTAAGTCCACGCTCCAAGTTAGCCATGGTCAGCTTCTTTTTTTGTTCTTTCTTGTGTCATTTTGGTCATGTTTTTATTTTCTCAACTTTAAATTCCATTCGTTAAAGTCCCCCTAAAACCCTTTTTTAAAAAAAACCTTCGCAGTAGTGTTTTAATTATGAAGTTTTTAACAAAAATCCCACAACCTAAGTGTTCTAAAAAGCCACTTTTATGTTAATCTGAAGCATATGTTTGAAAATCTATTTTAAGGGGGTGTGGCTTTTAGAGTTAGGCTCAGCAGCTCCATCCTAGATCCCCCCCTGTCTGATTATAACAGCTCTATGTCTCACAAGTGTAAATCTTCACCGCCGCTACATAAAAATGTCAAGCAATATCGGAAATGTCCAGCCGTATGGTTCTAATCCGGAAGTCAGCTCGGACGAGGAAGTGAAGATCTTCATGGACCGAACTTCCTCCAAAATCCTGATTCTTTCTCCTTCCACTTCACCAAAGACTCTTTTAGTTCATTCTCCAATGTTTCTTGACGTTGCTGTGATCAATACAGTCAATCCATTAGTTTCTCAGAGCAGAAAATAATGAAAGCTAACATCAAAATGCTCTTTCATTGATTTATAATTCTTTACAACTGCGGTCAAATGAGCCGCCGTTCTCATTTTCATGGTCACATCAAGAAGCTCAGTGGAATCTCACTGAGATGTTCCTGTAAGATTTGATCTCTTTTATAAGCAAAATACTACACATACGTGTTAAAAACAAAAAAAAAACAGGATTTTCATCAGAGGGGGACTATTCTTTAATTCATCTTCCTTTCATTTAGACTACCGTATTTTCTGGACTATAAGGCGTACTTGTATATAAGCCGCACCTGCTCAATAAAAAAAAAAAAAAAAAGAATTATAAGCCGCAGATATCTATGTTGAAAAATAAGATAATTACTATAACAATGTGTACTTTAAATGTACTTGTATGTACTTGGCGTCTCCAGCGTCTCAGCATAGATTCATTGATGCTGAGTTTGTGTGCAGCAGTGCGGTTTCCTTCCTAGATAGCAAGCTCCAAATCTTTTAACTTAAAATGTCCACCACACAAACTTCTTTGTGTGATTTCCACAATTTCCACAAGGATTTTAAAAATAATTACCAGTTAATAATTTGTCACGAGTGTTCTATCTGCTGAAGAAAAAGTAGTGTTGGCTTGTCTGATTTGCATTGATTTTTTGTCTAGCTTGTTTTTGTTAGAGCTCCCCTAGCAGTGGAAGAAAAATCCACAGAATAGCCGCACCTTTGTATAAGCCGCATGATTCAAAACCTAGGAAAAAAGTAGCGGCTTATAGTCCAGAAAATACGGTACTTTATTAAGTTTATTTAATTTAATTCCCCTTCATTTTGGGCTTCCACACTATTTTTGATTACATAATCAAGCCATTGACCATGAACTCTGTTGATTGTCCTGTGTCTTCTGTGATGAACGAGGCTCAGAATTTTCTTTTAAATGTAAATGTCAGAAGCAATTTAAACCAAGCAGTTTAGTTTGCACTGAGGAATAATCCTCAAGTGAGTTTTTCTCATCATCAATTGAAGTTGGGACCTTCTCTTTCAGGTGCAGGCTGCTCCATCAAACCAGGGACTGAGGAGTGTCCCAACGAGTGCAGTGATCAGGGTCGCTGTGAGGACGGCAAATGTTACTGCTTTCCAGGTTATAGTGGGCCGGACTGCAGCGAGTCCAGCTGCCCAGAGAACTGCAGTGACAAAGGGAGGTGTGTGAACGGCAGGTGTGAGTGTGATCCAGGATTCACCGGTCCCGATTGTTCCCAGGCTGCATGCCCTGACAACTGCAGCAACAAGGGCAGGTGTGTGAACGGCAGGTGTGTGTGTGACAGTGGCTTCACCGGTCCTAGTTGTGCGGACAAGTCCTGCCCTGGAAACTGCAACAGAAGAGGGCGCTGTGTCAATGGACAGTGTGTGTGCAATCCTGGATTCACTGGCCCAGATTGCTCCAAAAAGGCTTGTCCGAATGACTGCAACAACCGTGGCAGATGTGAAAATGGTAAATGCGTGTGTGAGAGTGGCTTTACTGGTGCAGACTGCTCAGAGATGGCCTGTCCTGGAAACTGCAACAACAGGGGGCGCTGTGTCAATGGACAGTGTGTGTGCAATCCCGGATTCACTGGCCCAGATTGCTCCAAAAAGGCTTGTCCGAATGACTGCAACAACCGTGGCAAATGTGTAAATGGTAAATGTGTGTGTGAGAGTGGCTTTACTGGTGCAGACTGCTCAGAGATGGCCTGTCCTGGAAACTGCAACAACAGGGGGCGCTGTGTGGATGGACAATGCATTTGTGAGGATGGATTCACTGGGGAGGATTGCTCAGAAAGAACCTGCCCCAATGACTGCAGTGATGAAGGGCGGTGTGTGAACGGCAGGTGTGAGTGCAACACCGGATTCACTGGTGAGGACTGCTCCCAAAAAACTTGCCCTGACAACTGCAACAACAGAGGCCAGTGTGTTGACGGGCAATGCGTGTGCAGGCAAGGTTTCACTGGGCAGGATTGCTCGGAAATAACTTGTCCAGACAACTGCAGCAACAACGGGAAGTGTGTGAACGGAAAATGCGTTTGCTCCGTGGGGTTCAGCGGGGCAAACTGTGCCACCCCAGTCTGCCCTAACAACTGCAGCAACAGGGGGCGCTGCATGAGAGGAAAGTGTGTGTGCCGACGTGGGTTCACCGGGAAGGACTGCAGCCAGTGTCAGGAGGGCATGACGGGACCGGACTGTGATATGGGTGAGTTGAAACCATCAATATTCTTACCAGAGAGACATGCGAGGAAAACTGTTGATGCATTCACAGTTTTGGACTGTCCCCAATTTTCTGGGTTCATTACTATGTCTTGTAGTTATAAGGCAAAAAAAGAAATTCCCAGAGCAGAAAAGCTTGTAACACTCAGAGGATCACAAGAAAAGCCTTTATTCCTGCCAACACACTCATTTTTATTTTTCAGTACGGCTGTAATTATGTAGCCTCATTTGTGGTGTACCACAAGGCTCTGATCTGGTTTTGCTGCCATTTGCATTAAAAGTGTTTCTTCCTCAAGCAATACTTAAAGCTTTAGTCACAAATGCCCTTATAGTAGACAACAGGTCATACCAAACACTCATACAAAAGGTAAGGCTAATTTAGGGTGTGGAAGGCGGATTTTTTGTCATATTGATTTAAAAAAATTTTTTTACCCCCTACCAAGTCCCGCGAAGTGATAAGAGTGCACTCCTTTCACAAAATTAGAAATTAGACGATTAGAGAGTAGTCTTTGTAGGTGTCTTACGGTTGTTTCCACAGGGACTTGCTGTATTATCACCTGCACAGTCCATGCATGGAACATTTGTGCACAGTTTGGTAAGGGGTGAGTATGCACACCTTACTGACGACCTGAGCGTAGCATAAGGGCACCACACAACCATCATCCGTACGTCATAAGTGCCTGCAACTTTCATCCATCCAACCATCTTCTTCCGTGCTTCCGGCACCAGGTTGCAGGGCCAGCAGTGTAAGACTTCCCAGACTTCCCTCTCCCAGGCCACTCAGCTCTGTAGGGGGGACCCGCAAGACGTTTCCAGGCCAGCCGAGAGATGTAGTCTCTCGAGCATGTCTTGGGTCTTCCACAGGTCCCCCGCACAGTGGGACATGCCCAGAACATCTCCCAAACTTCCTTAGCCTTTTGAGTGCTTCACAATACACTGCCACATGCATTACAATCCCACACATGACCCTTCTCTGGCCCAGACAACCCGCAGGCACTCTTGTGAGTCAACCCCGTACAGGTGCATGTAACAAATGCTGTGTTCCCACTGAACGGAATTTGCATGCCAAATTTGCAATTTCTGCTTCTAGTAGACACACAGCGAATTTGCTAGATGTTGGAAAATGTTTTCAGCCTGATCGCTACTTGGAGTGATATGTATATTTGATGCATGGAAGGCACGGATGATGTTGAGAGATAAAATGTATTCATTTTGAAGAGTTCTGTAAAAGCGTATGTAAACACGTCTCCATGTCTGGGTTCAGGAGGTCATTCAGAGACTCTCTCAGTACGGTGAGCTTCACCATCTACTGCAGGAGCTGGGTTCAAATGACAGCCGCCTTCAGCGGTACTTCCGTCTCTGTGAGCCAGTTTGATTACATGCTGTCCCAGATTAGTCAGAGTTGGAAAAAAATATAAACAAGAATTTAATGTGGTGAGTTTTGATTACTGTCTTTATACAAATAAGAAAAGTATCATAAAGTTCAGGAGGACAACAATCTGCCCCTCTGTTGGTTTTGGACTACACCTGCTTATTGTGACATTGACCACATCAAATGCCCAAAGCTAAATCCCTGATTGGTTTGTGCAAAATTTTGTTTTCATCAAATTTCCAATTTTTAAACTCTGATAGACTTTGTAACTCGAGATGCTTAAATTGCAGGACTTCGCATCGCATCTACACATTGACTTCACATTAAAACTGGATGGGCACTTCATTAAGCAAAAGGCTTCATGAAATATCTATGTAGTCATGCAAGACTTCAATTAAGAATTTTCACTGATAATAAATAAATAAATACTCTTCAGAGAAATATTGGATACCCCCTTTACTCTTTATCAACCATACGGTATACTGTATATGTTGGTTATGATGTTTTCTGTTTTTCTGCTTCCAAATGTTTTAAATCACCCAAATTTATGCATTTTTCTGTATATTTTTGGCTTTTTCCTTCAATTTTTGCTTTAGGTTTTTTTTTAATAAAAACAAATTATTCTGAAAAATATTGACATAAGATATGTCAAAGATGCTGAATTTCAAGGACAAAACATTGTGATTTGATCTGTTTTATCTGATTTGGCCAACATTTCTAATATTTGCCATTTTTTATCATCTTCCTGCGAGATTTTGCATTACCAAATTTGCCAAACGAGTCTACCAGGCAACCAACCCCCATGACACGAGTTTCATGTTTTCGCAGCTGTGCCTGCTGTTGTTTTTGGTGTTTATGGCTGTTTTATTAAGAGAAAAGCCCGACTCCCCAAAACGCCATAAAACCTGAAGAGTGAAAGGACTTTTAGTGCTTCTCAACTCAAAACAGATTTGTTTGTTTTTAAGAGCAAAGTGTTTCCCCAAATGTAACAAACCACACATAAGAGTTGATGGTGGGGTGTCCCACACTGAATAAAAGAAGGCGAGTGGGCGAGAAAGTTTCAATAATCCACCTGTTCTTGTAGGTTTGGAATTTGTTCAAAATTTCCAGAACAAAAATGAGATTGTTATTCCAAAAAACTCAGAAATCTGAGATTTTAGATCTCCGTTAGTTAGGAGAAATCCTACAGTTTTGTCATTTTAGAAAATAAAACTAACTAGTTACTAATTAGACAGACTTTTTATGTTAACCCTTTCATGCCGCATGTCACTAATTTGCACCATTCCATTCAATCAAGGACTTAATTTAGCCTCACCTTGAATGATTTTTTTTAAACAAAAATAGAGAAATTCCTGGATGAAAAGATAAGATTAAATGTCAAGATTAAGATTATTTTTTTCCATTTATTTCTACCAGGAACTATTTCTTTAACTATCATTTTCTCTGGTTTTAATTTTTTTTTTAGTTCAGTTAATTATTATTACAACGTTTCAAGTTTTGATTGTTAAAACAGTTCCTGGCACTCGTATCTGGAGGATTTTTCTTGTCCAAGCAGCTCTTTTCTCCATGTATGTTGTGGGTAATCCCTTACAGGAGCTATGCGTCACTCTCTGAGCACCATTTTTACGAGAGACTCGGTGCTGTAAAGTTAATCTGTGAATTACAGTCGCTGTACGGCTTCAGTATGTCCAGTTAAACATCAGGTGTGTGGCTCCAATAGACTGACAAAATCTTTTTCTCATGGGTTTGAAACATCTAAGTGAAGCTAACTTAGCTCACCATTTAATGTTACACGCAACTACTATTGCACCAAAATCTGTTCTCATGATTTAAGCGGTTTTACTTTTATCCAGCGCACCAGCTTGAACAGTTTTTGTTGCAGCTCCAGAGAGCAGATGTTAAATTATTTGACTGTGGTTGATGCCAAAACTCTAATGCATACATCCCTCTGGATCTGCTAAAACAGATGTTGCGATGGGATCTACACAAAGATGACAAAGGTTTGCTAAATTGGTCGATTTGTTTCTTTGAATGACTAAAATGAGGAAAAAAGATGTCAGGATCATGTTTTGGTTCCAAAAGAGAAACGTTGTAACTGATTCCTGCAATTCAAACTGGCTCCAAACATAGCTTTATATATATAAAAAAAATCAGAAAGTAAAAATATTTTGATCTCAATGTTGAAAAAGTATTTTTTTTTTTAATTGGAGTAGTTGGGATAAAGCCTTTAAGATACATGATGATGTGGTGGTCACATTTGTCACCTGGGAGCAAAATGTTTCCTCATAAACTGAGCATGCTCTTGTGTATGATTGTGTTCAAACTTGTGCATCAAAAATCCATGTTTGACATTTTAATGGTGACTTTAAATTGCCCAGGAAGAATCAGCAGTCACGTCTCTCTGTTTCTGGCTCTGGAAGTTGGGTTACCTGTCTTAGGTGTGTCCTGACTCCGCCCTCCTAAAGCAGGGATAGACTGTAGCAACCACCATGAACTCCCTCATGATGTTGACAATGAGCTTATATTTCCTAAAAATACTGCACAGTGGTATTTGTTTCCATGATTTGAGATTCTGAGATTTATCTCTCAGATCTGAGATTTAATAAAAGTCTGGAACTTTTGAAAAGGTGTTTCAAATCCTTTATCCTTTTTTTTCTTTTACTTCGTTATGTTCTCTTTTCAAGCTTGTAGGTAGTTTCTTAGTAGATTTTTCTTCCCTTTTTTGTTGTTTTGTAGTTTATTTTAGTTACTGGAGTTTTTTTTTAATCTGATCTTTATTTTGTCTTTACTGCCTTTTTTGGTGATTGTCATAATTACTTTGCTTTTTCTTCTTTTCTTTGGGTTTTTTTTTACTTTTTTTTCTCATCATCTCATATTCATATCTATATCTAAATGTTGTATCTTAAAAATGCCAATGATAAGAAATCCTTTAAATTTCTTCCTTAATTTCCCAAAATACTAAAATGTTCAACAATAGTGCAAGGTTGTCCTGATATTGATCATTGCTTAATGCTAATTAGATTTGTGATGTTGACTCAAACTGGCAGAAAAATGACAGGAATGCTTGTTTTGTTTCAGCCATGTCGGGCGTCTCTCAGCTGAGAGCTCAGAACATCACAGATACTTCAGTCACTCTGGTTTGGACTCCACCTTCTGTCCAGTATGAGACCTACTACATCACCTTCACCAGCCAGGTATGTGGATCTGTGTCACTGGTAATCATAAAAAAAAAAAAAACGCACACATTTTTTTTTTGTTATCATTAGTAAAAGTTTTAACTGAATAAGCAACATCTACCCATTATTTTGAAAAAGAAAAAAAAGAATCTTCATGAAAATATTTTACATTTTTGTAAATATGTAGAAAAAAATGTTGATTGTTGATCGATTGTTGATAAATATTTTGGATATTTAGGGGACACGAGTTAAAAAATAAAGATTTAAGATACATTAGGTAATGAGTAAGACTTTTATATGTTTTATTTAACCAAAAAGAACACAAGGCTCTAAACTACTATTACAAAGTGTTGTGAACTAAAACCACAGATAACAAGAAATTAATCCAAAATGAGTCAGGAAAACTCATCGATGATGATGAACCAAAAGTGTAGAACTGCTAAAATTCTGTGTTTTAACTTTTGTAAAATTAGAGTGCCAGAAATTTTTTTTTTCATTAATTCTTTCAGCACCAATTATTATAGCTAAAAATGTTTTTTTTAGCAAATGTTTTTTCTTTTTTTTATTTTAATTTTAGTTAAGACAATGTGTTTGAATCTAATCTACCCTATGATTAACCACACCTGGTCAAAAGGTGACACTGTTTTAATGTCTTGTGCCACCTAGTGGTCAAAAAGTGCAAACAGACCTGGGATTCCAGATGTATTTAAAGGTCAAATAGATTTTTACCAAAAACAAGAAAGGAAAGTCTAATATTTTAGTTCTGCCCATAACTCAAAGTAAATCAATGGTAATAAAATTCTTAATTGACAATTCAATTTGTAATTTTAACATGGAATTTGAAAATTCCTTGCAATTGACAATTCAATATGTGGTTCAGCCTTGCAATAGAAAATACAATTCCGAACAAATTCTTGAAATATTCTTTAAGCTCTGAGTTTTTTTTTCCACATTACTTTCTTGGCTTCAGGATTTCAAATATTACAACTGAAAATGTGAAATATTTTCTTAAAACTTAGTCTTACAAATAATTTTCATTGTCAAAACATTTATGAATGATTCCACCAACATGTCACTTTAACTTTGCATTAACAAAAATATAACTGTTGGTTAAAGTGAGATCAGTGAAGCAGAAACTTTCATAATTTTTAGGAGCAGGGGACATGTTTTAGGAGTTGCAAAGCTGAAACTAATTAATACACAATTAGGCAACAATAGCCCTTTTTTTATATTTGGTTGAAAAAGTCAAATTTGGCTTAAGTTATGAAAAGAATATAAAACAGTTTTTATGTCAAACTTTTAATGTTCAGAGCAGATGTGATAAATTAAAGCAACAAGAAGAAAAACTTACAAGGTGGTTCCCATGGAAAGAAAAGCCTAAAAACAGAACATTATTGGGATTACTTCACTGTCTAATTTCAATATTAAAAAAAACGTTTTCTTGATGGCTTATCTGAAGACAGCTTTGCAGGCTGAGTTTTTTCTTTCCTTACACACAGTTTAGAAGATAATTGAGGGAGGCAGTGTTGTTGGTGATAGCGTTGGCTACGCATGCAGCCTCATGTCATCTGCTGCTCAGGCTGGGATGAATAAACGCAAACCTCCACATAGCAACAACGTTTCTGTAAAAAGAATTTAATCGGATGCAAATAGAGAAAACTTGTCGTCTCATTAAACTGCTATACTCCGACAAATTCTACTTTTGTTTTTAACTCAAAGATATCTGAAACAAAATTCCTGTAACACAAGATACCATACAACCTAATAAGTAAAATCTAATCATGCTAATCATGCAGATTAAATTATTTGATTACCTTTATTTAAGGTAATTTTAAAATAATTTATTAAAGGTTTTCACATGTTTGAGGACCCAAGTCAAGGTTTATGTTAAAGGATGATGTATGAGGGGCTGTACAAGACAAATTTCATTACGAACAACTCGCATGCTTATATTCTCACTCATATGTAAAAGAAGTATATATGTATGTAAGAGAAAAATATATCCATTTGTAAGGAAAAGCATGGTTGAAATGGAAAGCAGATAATTTGTTGTGATGTGATTGGCTGAGAGGCAGAATCACCTTAACATGAACAAACAAGTACATCACGTTATAAAAGAGCACTAAAAATATTATTTTTATTATTATAAAAACGATTCGTCGTTTAGATCTGAGAAATATTTTGTCATAAAGTTTGTTCTGAATTACTATTATGTCCATGTAACACTCACTTCCTGCTTAGGGCGGAACTTCTTGGAGTTCTCAACTAATATGGATGTGTGAGTAAGAATATTGGTCTGTGAGTGGTTCAGAGTGAAATATGTCTTCTACGGCACCTCATACCACTGCAATAATACTAATTTTAAGTACTAATTTTTTTGAAGGTCAAAATATTAAATGTATTTTAATTTAAATATGCATGCTTGTATGTTGTAATGGTTTAATGTGCTTATCATTGAACTGAAGCCTAACTCTTTTGCTTTTGAGCAGTTTTTGTGTGTACATTCACTTTAACATGAACAAAAAGTTTAAATTGGACTCCAAACAAAACACCATTAAAAAGTTCTTCACAGTAAGAGAGCAGCTGCACCCATTTTGCTCCGTGACTGACACAGCTTGACTTTCTCTTGAACGCCGCTCGCATTAACTGCAAAGGGGTGAAAGGTTTATTGTTTCTCAACAGCGACCTCTCATAACATCTCACTGTAATGCTTCAAAACCGACAACTCTTCGTGTGCGATTAACGTTGAGATTCAGCCAAACCAGCCTCATCATCTTGGAAATTGCTTTTTCCTGACCCTGAAGGATACAGTGAACCATCATTACCTCACAGACTTATTGTTAAATTCTCGTCTCTTAAGGGGGAGGGGTCACAAAGGCTGTTAAACCTGTCTGTGTTCATTATAGCATTCAGGATAAATGTAGTAATACAACAAGATTGTTTAAAAAGAGATAAAAATCCATTATATTGGTTGTAAAATGATGCAATAAAACTTAAATGTTGGACATTATCAGCATTTTGAACATTATGAGGCTCTACCTGCATTATTTTCTTTAAAGGCAAAAATCTGTTTTACATTTTTCACCATAAGTAAAACAGTCAAGCTAATTATGAATTTTTCCAGGGAGTTTCTGTCTGTGTATCTCATCCAGACGCCTTAACGAACACGTGCGGCCAAATCACTTACAAACAGTTCTGGTATTTTTGTGAGTCGTGTTCTGGAGACAAACCAAAGACAGCTTAAATAAAAACAGAAACTTCCAGTCGCTTGTATCAAAATAAAATAAAAACAAACAGTTATTACTTTAGATTTCAGCATATTTTCTCCTCGCTTTGCAGTGAGATCATTACGATAATGCAGCAGCTGTAGGACTCTTTAGATTAAACCAACAAAAGGAGAAACTAACTACACAAATCCCACAGGGACAAGTGTCCCGGAAAAAAAATAATCGGAACAAACACACAAAGTGATAAAACTGGAGCAAAATTTGTAGAAAAAGAAACTTGTTAGTTGTGAAAAACAACAGGAAATATGTTTTAGGATGATTCAATTTTGACATTTATTTCCTCGAGGGCCTGTTTAAGTGAATGTGACTGTGGGGATTATAGAAAATGTGCAATTATGACACTGTGCTTATTCCTTTAGTGTCTAATATAAAAGTGTGCAGCTGCATCACTATGCATCTGATTTGGATCAAAACATCCAAGAAATTGCCTTTTTTTTTTCGACTGAACTACGTTTAGCGCCGCTCTAATCATCTTTTGATCTTTTCCAGAGGTATTTGTACTATGATCTTGCCTTTTTTTGCCCCCAAAAAAGCTTAAAAATTTGTTACCTGGGGCATTTTTTTCTGCAGAGTGGCAGGATTTCATTAGAAATTCACCTCTGAGTTGTGGGTGAAACTATAAGCCAGAGCAACCCCACCCCCTTTTTCCTCCATGTTGCTGCGAGCTCAGAGCAGCAACAGGGAGTGTATTGTCTGTCAAAAATATACTCTTTTACAAACTGCATTTTGTGTCAGATCCAGAGTCACAACGATTCATATAAAGAAATACTCAGAAATGCTAAATTAAGCTTAATTTTTTTCAATATACTGTATGTTCTCCATCATCATAAAAAGGCTACAAGAAAATGTTAGAAACATAATTTTTATCCGTTTTTTAAGAATCAAAAGGGTTTTTATAGGTTGTTATATTTATATTTATATTATATTGTTATATTTTATATTGAATATTGATCGCTATTTTTGTTGCACCAGTATTGTTAGGTAGGGGGTTTGAGGGGCTGTAAGCTAGCAAGAGAGCGTGTAAAAAGACAGGAAATAGGGGGTGGGCTTGCTCTGCCCCAACAGTCCCACCCACAACTCAGTGGCTAATTTCTTATGAACTCCTGCCCTCTGCAGAAACTATGTCCTAAAAAAACGACAGGATGTTTCACTTTGGCTAAAAATCCTGATTAAAAGACGACTGGGAGAAGTTTAAAAATGGATCAAAAGATGATGGGAGTGAGATTTTAAACAGAGAAAACAAAATAAGAAAAATCTACAATTAATTAGACAGCAGAATAAAGTCATATTTCCTTAGATGTGACACTTTTATGACTATTCATAAAAATCTCCAGTAAACTTTTTCTTTCAGTGCTGCCATGTTGTTTTTAAACAGATTTCTTTCACAGTTTCTAGATTTAGTCTGAAGCCAAAACAACGACAAACAAGCAGGACAGACGAGCAGAGGTCAACTTTAGACACAAAAGAATAAAAAAAAAACAACAAGAGCTGCAAACGAAACAAATTTTAGGATGTCCGGAGAAAAAAGATGCAGATGTTGGACGCTTGTTGTCATGGAAACGTGTAAACAGTTAAAAACACAGCAACTCCCTGCAGGGATGACATCACTGCAGCTGTGACACTGAGAGACAGACGGACAGACAGAGAGCGTCGCTGTTTGGAGGAATGATCAGCTGCTGACACGAAACAGAGAGACATCAGTTTATGCTGATGAGCTGCTCTCCCGTGAAAGCAGTTATATAGTTTTACACCAAACATCAGGCTTGGTTTATATTTCTTCCAGTAAAGAGAAACTAATGTCCAGAATGCTGCAGGGGCTGTAAAAGTTACTTCTGATTCTTATTTGAATAAAATGAGGATTTACTCTTCTGCAAAACTAATAGATTCAAAAAAGTAATCTTAAGTTTGTTTTTTCTACCAGTCAGCTGGTACTTTTTATGTAAAAATATTAATATTTCTAAAGCAAAGCACCTTTATTTCATAAAATACTTGAGCCAGAGTCAAGTATTAACTGGTTTTCTCAATCTTTACTTCCGGCGGTAGCATTTAGAACAGCAAAGCTAACAGCTGAATGATGTTTGACACAATTTTACGCAAATAATTAAATAAAAGAATTTAAAATCAATTTTACTTAAATAATAAATACCAATTTCAAAAGAAAAATATAGAATAATTATCTTATAAATGTCCTGACGAATTGTATTTTCATTTCCTCTCTCAGAAATATATTGAAAAAATGCTTGACATCCTTCAAAATTGCCTTTTTTTAATTAAAAATATCAACCTTTCATTTGAGCAGATATTGGTGTAACTGGTGCTATTTTGGCTGATGTTATTTCCATGTATTTTAAGTGCGATCAGCACAAAAGCTGATAGAAATTCATGTTGGCAACATTTAATGCCGTCAGCAAAGACGCGCATCTCTGCATGTCTGCACGGATTTTAATCACTTCCCAGGATAAATTTACTTGTTGTTCCACTGGATCTTTTAGGGATAGTTGTAAATGTTAAGAGCAGCTACCGAGCCACGTAGTTTTGATCTTTCAAAATAAGAGCGGCCATGTAAGAATAGAATCTCTGGGTGAACATATTTTATAACATTACGTGCAAATAGTCATTTTCATATTTTTGGAAACAGCTTCCAATTAATTTAATCATGTTTTACCTTTATTTTCCCGCCGATCAGACACAGTTTTGAACAAAAACAAAGAAGAGCGACGATAGAACCACGGCTGAGCTAACAGCAGATGACCGCAGTAGAAAACATTGCAACAGTAAAAAGTTTGACTTTAATGTCAGACACGCTAAATTGTTTTGTTAGTCTCGTGCTGTGTTATTCTGTAGGCAAAGCTGACAGAGCAGATTCTTCCTGGAGAGCTGTTGGCATCGATCTTACGTCAGCACGTTTCCAACCGCGAGTTTTCGTGGGTGTGGGAGGGGCTGCTGCAGACTGTGCAGGTTTTTAGAGGATTACTCTTAAATGCTTGAACGGATCAAATTTAGGGTCTTTATAGTGAGGAATGGACAGTAAAACTCATTTAAAACCTCAAAAAGTAGAATTTTCATGTCTCTTCAATATTAATTTTAAATATAAAGGGTCAAAGGTCACCTGTCAGAATGAATTTGATGGAAAGTTTATTGCTTCTTAATGAGGTCGGCATCTGAAACAAGGAACTATTTTTTATAAAGATAAAGTTTTGGTGTCACTGACTGAATAATGAAAAAAGTAGAGGTTTTGGTGAACACTGACGCCATATAATCTAAAGTAACGACTAATCGACTATTAAATTAGTCGTTGACTATTTTAATAGTCAATTAGTCGACTAATCGTGGCAGTTTTAGCCTCGACACATTGCATTAAATGGCTTTGTGAATATTGGGGTCAAATATATTTTTTTATTCTCGCTAATATAAAATATCTTAAAAAAATATATATTTTTTTTTCTCTGAAGTCTCTGCTTGCATCCTCAGTTTGATCTTAAGCACTATTTAATCATGTTTACTCTTTGAACATAAGCAGCACTGAAGAAAAAAATAGAAGAAAGCACAAAAATGCAAAACAAAAAATAATGATTTTCTCAAAGAATTTAGCTTCCCTTTCTCCAAAAGAGATCATCAGATCATCCCTGTGAGTCGGTAATCTGTGAGTTCTGCTTGTTTTTTTTAGAGTTACTGGGAAAAAAAAAAAAACAGATGTTTGGAGAGTGTTCATGATGAGCTGTGCTCAGCTGTCGTTCATTTCCTCCATGGCACCAAACGGCATGACTTCACAAACGGGTCTGCCCAAACATTTACGGGGTTAACTGACTCTGTCTGTATAAATGGACTTTACTACTGGAGCCAGCACCAGATCCCTGAGAACTCCAGAGAAATGCCAGCATCGACTTTTTTTTTTTTTTTTCATGCATTTGTTTTTTAATTAGACACGGTCTTCATGTTTGTTACTTTTGTGGACTGTTGATGTTCTCTTTCATCCCAGAACATTAGAGCCAATATAAATAGATGTAAAAAATTCAATTATGTGGAGCATGTGACGTATTAATGGACCAACAAGCGCTGATATCGACAATTTATCAAATTGGGGAACAGAATATACAATATACATTTGTTAATATGAAGATAATCTATAGAAATCTAAACATCTGCATTTTCATAGTCATCTCCTGGACTGATCTGCGCAGCTATACAGATCTGTACTGGAAGTCATGATTTAACCATCAGAGCTGTTTTCCAGTGGTGATTCTATGAAGGTTTTCCAAATAAAGTGAAGCCAACACAGAATGACATTACTGGCTTTATTGGAGATTTTCTTTAGATGATTCTTATAAAGTTAAATGACTGTTTTTTTTTAATTTTGATGAGTTTTTGGGGATTTTTTTTAAATATAAAGAAATAATAGTAGTTGTAGTTTGTGCCATTGGTTTCGTCTTTCAATTGTAGATGCTCTGTCTGAATCTTTTTAACATATAAGATATATAGATCTGATATTGACTTTTCTAAGTAAGATAATGATCATATTGGGGACTATATTTTAGTAGAATAAAAGATCCAAAAGTTTGTCGTATGTCTGCCTTTCACATTACCCTCATCAGTTCAAACGTCGCAGAGCGTCAGATTGTTTTAAAGTTTGCTGTGCGTAAATCGAATGCTCTTACTTTTTAATGACGTTCCCCTCATTCACATGAAAATGAATGGACGGGTTCTGACATGAGGGCACGGAGCAGTGGTCAGCACAGCAACCAGCTGTCCTTCATTCCCATCGTGGAATCCATTCATTAGCAAGGCACGCACTCATGGGAGAAACAAGCTGCAGCTTTTGAGTCACGGAGCACTTCAAAAATTCAAATTCATCAATTAAAGAGGAAGTCGGTGGCTTTGTGAGCAGGAAATCACCCTGCAGCAGAAAACCATCTGGACGTTAATTATAGAATCAACCATCATCTCCATAAATAGATGACATTTTTATTTCTGCCCATATTTCTGTAGTTTTGGAGAGTCTTTTTTATGTAAACTTGGGGATCTGTCATCAGATTTTACCATCGGCAGTGTGACTTGAAAGGTTTTGAACAGGAAACGACAAATGACTGGTCAGCTTCACATTTCTGCGCTGTGAATCCACATTGGTACAAACATGCAAACTTCACAGACAACCAGTAAAATATACAAATTATGAATCCTTTTCAATCTTTCCCAACATCCTGGCTCAATTAAAACAAATAAAATTGATTTTTTTTTGTTGTCTTTGATTGATTAAAAATGACCCCAGATGTAAAAACTGTCACTCGTGAGACCAATTTCCTCCAGTGGGGCTCCCACTGATTATTTTTGCTGTCATGCGGGGAATGTGTTTGTTTGCTGAACTGTCTAAACTCTCGTCAACACACAGAAACTTTAATGATTTGAACAATCAATCAATGTTCCTTGTGAAAGCAAATATGCCCCGTGTTGGTTGTTGTGCTGTGTATAATAACTTATTTTTATTTTCATTGCGCTAAAATCTGTTCTCATCAACCCCATGTGTTGCCTCTTGAATTTACTAAAAACTTTTGTTGAGAGGCTGTTGTTTAAGATTAAACAACAGATCAAAATAAAAATAAATTAATGCTTTAGGATAAAAAAATGTTTTTTTTAAGACGCATGTTCTTCTGGTATTTCTTTTATAATGTTGGAGGACATACTAAAATTAAGCTTAAAATTGCATTTCTGAGCAGACAAAATAATTGCAGTTTAGATCTTTTATAATTGCAATTCCCTCCTTCGCTCCATTGTGATGCATCCACCTGTAGAAGACTAGATCCATGTGTTACAAACAGACAGGCAGACTGGATCCAAGTCTATAGAGAGAAAATAGACTTATTTGAATTGTGTGTGCATAATTCTTAGAATTATAATTCATACAATACATTTTGTGCATAACTTTATGCACTTGCTATTATGTATTCACATGTACAAATATACTGACAATATAATTTACACACAACTTGCCTCGAGGGAGTGAAGAGAATAGAGAAACGTATTCATTGTTGAGACCTTTTTTAGACCTTTCTTTATTTTAATTATCGGGGCATATCTTTTTAAGAAATGTCAAGATTTCACTAAATATTATTCACAATCTAATTTCAAATCGACTGTTAAGAAAACTCTAATGACCCAGCATTCTATCAGCCTTTAAACACATCATTTATACATGAATCTTGGAGACATGAAAGGAGTCTCACACCTGATTTGTTTGTAAATGTTGTCATTCATGTGTACAGATTTGTGTGTGTAGTTTGCTTTAAGCTGTTGTAATTTTAAATTGTGTGTTTAAATTGTATTTTGCATTTTTTTTATTTAGTCATTTTTGCATATGAGTGCACACAGTTACACAAAAATGTATTGTATAGTCACAAATCAAGAATTACACAAACACAAATCATTTCTCTCCATAAGCAGGAGTCAGACACAACTATAAGTCAGTGAAGCTATAGCGGGGTCAATCACAAGGATAGAAGTTTCAAGAATCAGATTTCAGGAAACATAATTCAGGTGTGGGTCGGGGCAGGCGGCAGACAGGCATTGTTGAAGCAGATTTAGGATCAGGAAAATAGAATGTCAGAATAATAATGCTTGGTTATGCAGGTAATGTGGCACAAAAAACACTTTGCACTTAGCAAGGTTCGGTGTGCTGTTTGAGATTCAGGTGGATGATTGTCAATGGGAATCAGGTGAGAGGCATCTTGGAACTGTGCGCTGAGATAGCTGGGAGATATAGTGAGTCAATAGTCCGGGGATGGCTCCTGCCACTGACCACAAGAGGAGACAAAGGTCTGACACCACGCATGTCTTGGTTTTCCTCATCCAAGCTGATATCTGGCTCAATTTTGCCTAAAAATTACATAATCATAGTTAAAAGATCACTGGGGACACTTTTAAAGTAAATCAAAGATGATCAGAGCGGGAAAGCCTAAGAACAATTGTTTCATTTATGAAACTCTTAACTTGTGACAAACGTAAAAAGTCGTACATCTCAAAAGGATCTCATAAGTGGCACTGCATTTTTTTTTTTGTCCTTTAGAAAGAAGGTGACCAGCAGATAACCCTGCAGGTTCAAGGACATCTGACCACCTTTACTCAGACTGGGACTGGCTGCTGGTCAAAAGTACAGCGTCACCATCACTGGAGAGCTCAACGGCAGACGGGGAACTGAGAGCATGACTGAATTTATGACGCGTGAGATTTTACCATTATTTCTACATTTACTGACTGTTGCAACTGTGCTTCTCACTTTTATTCCAAACAAACTGGAAAGTTTTATGGCAAACGCTGAAAATGATCAGTTCTGATGATGTGAATTAATTTTTTGTCCAAATCTGGATACAGTTTAATAGAGTGACACAATTACTAATCCATCTGAAAAACGTATTTCCAACAGTCTGTAAAAAGGGAGAATTGGATGCAGAAAATGGCATCAGTTGATGACAGGAAACAAGAATAATGGATTTATTGAAAGGTTTCTGGCACGTGTCGGCAAAAAATAAACAGATTAGGACCCCCTAATTTTTTTTTTTTCTCTGTTCATCATCAGTCATTTCTGGTCCAACCAATCTTCAAGTTGTCAAGACGACCTCCACCACAGCAGTGGTACAGTGGGAGCCCTCCCAGGGGGACATTGATCGGTATCGTTTGACCATTAGCCCACACGAGGGAGCGGGGAGGACTCGAGAAATGACCGTAGGCCCTGGAGAAAACTCTGCTCACATTCAGCAGCTGGAGGCGGGGCGTATGTATGACATCATGCTGGTGGCAGAGAAGGGCCAGAGCCGAAGCCAACCAGCAACCACCCAGGTGGTTCCTGGTGAGTAATAAACTACCAGTAAAATTAGCTGGAGTTCCCGCTGTTTCCAGGTTAACCAAAACAAAAGAAGAATTATAAATGACATTAAGCGTGGTTAGTCATATCTATAAAAACTTTATGTCCTGCTCATTAAAATTTAGATGCATTTGAATGTTCTTGTGATTCTCTGCATTTTATCTTCTAAAAGATAATAGGTATAATGAACTTGGAGACCTATTTTTTTTCCAACCCCTGCTGAGTTCAGTAACGAAGTTTACTTTTCAGAACGGATTTAAACTACAATTTTCTCCCTTCAGGTTGTACATGGACTCCTGTTTTTTGTGTTTTGTCCCTCACTAACTGAAAAGTTATTTTTTCTAGTTTCCTTAAGGTGACGGACACTAAAACTTATTTTTTCTTCTTCTAGATACGATATCTCATGATTAAAATTGATCATTAATGCCTGATCCATTTATAGGCAAGACAATACCGGGATGACAAGAGAGGATTTGGCCTCACAGATCCCTCAAGCACCTGGAGAAGATGTTAGGAGCATGGACCAGGAACTGAAACCATCTTCTAAGGAGCAGGTTTTTGACCCGCAGATTAAAAATGAAGATAGGGATGAAGCTAACTCAGTGAGAGTCAAAAGTCCCAGTGACCCAAACTTACCTTATTCCTCCACTGTGATAGCGAGAACAAAGCCTTTACCTGGTCAAAATCTGACAAGAAGTGTCACTCGTCCCAAAGATCTTGCACGGCCTACGGTTTTAAGGACACGGTTTCCAAACCGGTTTCGTAACAATGGCACAAGAGTTGTGCCTGGAGGGAGAAAAGCTTTTTCTGCACATCCAATAAAGCCAGCAGAACAAGCTAAACCAGGTTTTGCCAGTGTCAAAGACTCTGAAGGAGACAAAAGTTTGGATCTACCAATTTCTGTGGGGAGGGATGCCACAAATCCAGCCGTAATTCCTGCAAATGAATCAGAACGTCAAACTCCCGAGGAACCAACGTCTGAGCTTGGCTCAAATGAACAGCCACAAAGTGCTGCTGCTGAGCTTAGAAATGACACAGGGGTCTTCCAAAACCAAGACAAGAAGTGTGTAAATAGGATGAAGGTGAAGCACTTCAGATTACCCCAGAAGGACAAGCTCAATGGTTGTAGAGAGAATGGGGAGGGGCTGAGAGAAAACTCAACAACCACAGGAGCCTCCCTACAAACAGGAAATGACCAAGACACTACTCCAGATGCTTTACACCAACTAATTAGAAACACTTTTGACAGAATGAATATCACTACTATATCTGTTCATTTATCCGAACCCCTGAACCTCTCAGTTGATGCAGAAACAGTGAGCAAGCAGATTATAGGGGAATGAAGCCCTTTTCTTCATTGTCTTCTGTATCATATTTACAACCATCATTGGACTCAGTAAATACTAAATCTGCGCCACAAACTCATTTACTTTCATTGTCTTCATCACAATCATCCTCCCCATCCTCAATACCATCCCTATCATCATTGCCTCAATCATCATCCTCCTCCAGTTCAGATGACTTTGATTCAACTGGGAGCAATGAGATGAGTATGGTCAAAACCAAAACTCCAACTGCTCCTGTGTCCCATGAAAATAGAAGAGTACCAGCCTCAGAGGGAGGGGCTTTAACACCCCAGCGCCGCATACCTCATCGTGGGTACATCCGGCACCCACCTCGCAACTTCAGGATACCTCCGAATAAAACCCACCAAAAACTAAGAGCTCCCCAGGACTCTGGGTTGAACCAAACAAATGAGGAATCATTGCCCCCATCCTCTCCAACCAACTTCCATCCAGTGGAAGATGGTTCACTGGCGAGGAATAAGATGACTAACAGAAGTTTAACAGCAAGACTTGGCTCTTCTGGAACTGAACACACACCGACAGAAAGAAGAAGGTTTCCTGTTCAGCATCCACCACCAAGAAGAGGTCAACCCAATCAGTCTTTCACAAGAAGTCAGACTCAACCATCTACAAGCGTAAGAGTTTCATCTCCCCAAGAGACTTCTAACCCCAAAGATCCCTCATCCCATGACCCTGAGCCATCAAGAGAGGACAGACAAGAAGTTGGCGCGAGGAAACCCACACCCAACTTTTCAACTGCATTTAATCACACCACAAGAGGAAATGGTGTCCCTATATCCCGCTCTCCAAACTTTCATCGCCCACAAAATAGAACAAACACAAGACTTTCCCTTAATAGACGACCCATGCCCAAGTTTCTCCCAACCAAAATGCCAAGCAGTAGCAGGACCATCACTGAAAGACTAGATAGTGAGCTTGGAAAGCATAGCACTCCTGACAACCAAGCAGGGGAACAGAGTCTCAACAACTATGGATCCCAAAAGACACAGTCAGGAGAAAACGACACAGTTCCAACTGTTGAAAACGCTCAGATAGACGGGGACAGCACCAACATTAGAGCACAAACTCATGAGGTAGGAAGGGAAGACAATTCACTGGTTGAAACTGAAAAACTTCTGAGTCTTATGTCCATGAACAGATAGTCAACACTGGCAGAGGTGTTGGTGAGAGATACAAAGGTATCGCCTCTCATCAAACAAATGACTCGGCTAACACTGACTCTGAAAGACTGTGGATGCCACTTCCACTGGAGAACCTCTGGAGTTGGTCAGAGCGACAAACCGAACCTCAGATGGATTCACGCTCACATGGGGCGCGCCAGAGGGGAAGTATGAAGAATTTGTTGTGAGCTCAAGAGAGACTGAAAAAGCAGAAGAATCGCCAAGGAAGGAAGATCATTCGACTCAAGAACCCAAAAATGGACTTATTGTAGATGACAACAACGTTGGTCAAGTGACAAAAATCCTGAGCAGCAATGGAGCCAAACCAACGGAAAGTAAAACGGTGCTGCCTGGATCTGCTCGATTGCACCAGTTCAAGGATCTACCTTCCCAGACTGAATACACCGTGACCTTGCTTGGAAAGGGTCCTGGCCTTCTGTCCAGTCTGCACAAGCTTGTCATCAGTACAGGTACCAGCAACTGTAACAGTAGATGTTATCATTCAGGGTAATGTTCTCGGATTACTCAGCCAAGTTTTATCCAGGAATATTTGGCTCCTTGCTTTCATTCTTCAGCATCCATCCAATGTTTTTCCATTGTAAAAGTCCTGCCAGTGCCTTTCGTCTTCCCTGCACTTCATGTTTAAATGATCATAACATACTGTTGCGTTGTTAACTAATCATCACCTGTCTTGAGTGCGAATGAAAGTGTCTGTTTAAATGTTTGCTGCATTTCAATTTCAAGAGTCCGGACGCTGTTCTACTCTTGAAAAAATTAATGCTTTAACTTCACAGTTCCAGAATTGCCGCCCCACGTGCTTTGTGTTTCAGTGTTTACTGTTAATTGATCAATTTTTGTTCTGTGTGCTTTCAGTCCAGTCGTCAATGTATCCATTAAAAAACAATGTCATTGCTATTTATGTTCACAAATTGCATTGTATTCTTCCTTACTCCGTTCAGAAATATTGAGATTTTTTTCAGATTTATTTATTATTTGATGTCAAACATCAGCTGTGAATCAGCCCTTCAGTCTGTAGAAAAATGTTCAGGTGGAATTTATTTATCCTTTACATACAATTACAGTTAACTCTTTAACACTAGAGTGTTAGCACCAGCGTTGACTCTTTCGACTACTACAACTATTTAACCGATTAATGTAATTCCAGCTGATTCATTTGCAGAGAAAAGCAGCTTTGTCCCAAAATGCAACTTTTTATCTCAGAAATGTTTATCAAATTCTTGCAAAGCTGCCGCAAAAAGTCACTTTTCTTCGCGCCATGCTGCATTCACACTGGACGTGATTCACAAATTCGAATCTGCCGCCTCTCCTTAGACGCACGTTTAATTTACTACTCAACGCCCTCCCCGAAATGTCCTTGACGCCTTGATCCTCCGGCTGTGTGTGGGAGGAAAAATCGTCACTGTTTTTCTGGACTTCAGTCATTGAGACAGTATGGAAAACATGGATGATGTTGAGCGAGTAACTTGGGTATTGGAGAGCTCTACAGAGGTGTCGGCAAACACTCCGTGTCTGGGATCACTGGATCCTTCAGAGACGCTCACAGTAGAGTGAATTTCACCGTTTAAAGCAGGAACTGCGCCAAGATGACAGCCGATTTAAACGTTACTTTCATCTGTCTGAGACCTAGTTTGAAGAATTTCTGTACCGCATGAACCCAAGAGCCAAAAGAAACAAAACAAAACTGAAGGATCTTTTTATTATTGTCTTAATGAAAACAAAAAAAGATCATAAACCCACGAAGCTGAGGTGAACACACCTGCTACAACTGCACCTGCAGCGGCTCTCCATCTATCAGGCAGCCAACTACCTACATAAACCTGTCTAGGGTGCATCTCGCCTTCGCACGACACTAGCCGGGAAGTCCCAGACAACCCCGCAGCCTCGGCAGGTTAAGAAAAACAGATGGAAGTCCAAGACAAAAATTCTCACATTGACATATTGAATTTTTTTTTCTACACGCTTCAAATCACTGAAAATGTCACATGCCCAAAGCCGAGTCTCTGATTGCCGCCTCGTCTACCACCCTTATCGCGTTACTTTTGGACTGACGCGGCGTGCATGATCCCCAAATCACACCACAGGACCTCAGATTGTGTCTGGACATTGACTTCGACATTGCAAATGCAACATCAGAATGAGCTGATTCGCATTAATCTTATAAATGGTGGTAGAGTTAACGTACGTTGATCATCTCAGGTGTTTAAGAGTTAAAGCAGAGTCAGACAGAGGATTCATTACTTGTGTTCCTGTAGCAGACACACTGACAACTGCATAGGGGTTATTTCGATTAATGTGTCAGCCATAGTTGTGGCGGATTCTATTATACTTGAAAGAGACTTAAAAGAGGTTGGAAGTATTTTGCAGGAAAAACTGCAAGGTTGTAAAGTATTTATGGCAGAAAGTTTATCATAATTTTATGGTGCAATTTTTTTGTTTAATTTTGTTTAGTAATAGTGCCAAAGTGTCTCTTTTGATTTAAAGTCTCATGCTATTTTCGGTGTGTCCTGCATTTGAGACTTTATGGTACATTTAAACACCTGATTTCACGTTTTGGCCAAATTGAAATGGCTTTGCCTAAAGAAATAGGTTTGGTAGGGACTCTAGAACAGAGCCCTGAGGCACTCCCACAGTTTAGAATGTTGTTCATACGTTTAGCATAAACGTTTTTGTCCTGAGAATCCAACTTTGAACCCAATCCCAGTTTTTCATTTGCTCAGTCCTACTGAATCAGACAACTGAGTTGGCATCAAAAGCAACACTAACAGCATAACACCTCTCATTTTGTGCTGCTTTGGTCTTCTCTCATTCAGGGTAAGCTAACAGCCAGCTTCACTGACACTCATCTCATCTCTCACCTGTCCAGGGTAAGACCACAGCTGGTCACTTTATGTTTGGTCTTGTCTTCCCCGTTCTAAATGCAAAACTTGGCTAAAGTCATCCAGTTACAAGGAAACAAAGACGTACAAAAGAGTACAAAAACATTTTTGTGTATTTTTCATCCAAACACTTGAGCTCACTTTATTTACAGTATGTAATTCTATTGCCAACCCTGCCCATTGAATATCTGAATGGTCTCATTTATTCATGTCTAATATTCTTTGAACTTGTCTGTTTGTCCTCCTTTGTTTTGTCACCATTTATTTCTGCCACCCTTTTATTTTCAGGTATGACTGACAGTTGTCATCTTTCCTTCTGTTGCTGCCCAGGACCCATCATCCACATTTAATTTTTCCACTGTATATGACTTGTATACTGTATATATGTTTGCACTGTACATATATACATATCCACTCGCAGGAGCACTATTTGTCTGAATGAATAAATAGTACTTTTCATTCTTCCAGTGGCCATTTTGGTACTCTTTATTTTTTTTTCTTTTAAAAATTCACGTTTTTAGTCCTCTTTTGATTAAATGTCTTGACTTTCTCTTTTCATTCTGATGTTTTTTCCATCTTATGTCTCATGTTAGGCAGTAGGTTCTCCTGAATTCCACGTTTTCTTGCTTTTATTGAGCTCTCCTGTTGTGCTCATCCTGCAGGCCCAGAGCCTCCAACCAATATAGTCTTCAGTAAGGTGACAAAACTCTCTGACGGTGTCGTGGACCAAACCCAGGAGTTCTGTTAGTGGGTTCAAAGTCACTTATACTCATGCAGATGAGGGTAAGAATTTTTGATTGTTGTAAAACAGTAAAATATTCTTTTTAATGATAAATAACTTGGATATCTTCTAATTCCCATTTGACTGTGGAATCTGTTTCTTATTTTTTTAATATAAAGATACTATATGAAGCAGCTGGAGTCATCAGATGCCAGTCTCTGTTATTCACATCCATATAATACACAAACAAGATGTCAGAGACAGCAATGCATGCTTTATTTAAATGAGCATTCAATGTCTGTTTGGTATTTAAATTAAAGAGTGACTTCTTCTTTCAACACTCTCCTTTCTTTTATATTTCCATTTTTTTAAGCTGAGGTTTTTGAATTTTAATGAAATACTGATTCAAACTCATTTTTTCACAAAAACATTTTTTTTTTTCTCAAGTTATTATTTTTTTCATAATTTATGTATTATTTTGAACATAAAATTATTATTTTGGCTCTAGAATTAGAGAGCATTAGGATAAGTCTTATACAGGAAGTTATAATACGGATGCTATAGAAACAGGAATTGAGTACATTTGAATTTTGTTGATAAATTAAAATAATTTTCAACTGTAGAATATTCAAACATATAATCTACAAAATCAGCTAATTTTCTTTTGGCTTACCACACTACTTTATTTATGTTACTATAGAATAAAATCATCTACATAAATGTTTTATACACTTTTGCATGATGAAAAGAAGATTAATTTAAATGTAACTTTTACAAAGACAGACTTTAATTTGATTTTAACTTTTTAGTTCATATAGCTTTAAAAGAAAAAACAAACAAACTACATTTAAGAAGTGTTTTATTCAATCCAAAAATGACAAAACTTTTTTTGGGGGCAAAAATATTTTGTTACCTCTGCCTTTGTTTTCAGGTGAACTGTAGTACAGACTCAGGTCCACTTCAGCAGCCATTTTGTCTGTGAAGCTACGTACACATCTGTTAGCAATGAACGTTCAATTAGCTAATTCCATTAAAAGTCTATGTAAACTCAAATTCATGGCTTCCATATTTAAAACTCACAAGTCTTTAAAACAGTTTTCTGGCTCTACATACAAAATTTAATGTTTTAAAATGAAAAGTTAATCCAGATTGCACTTTGACCAATCAGGCATATAGATGGCGTCCCTTTTAATTCACAAAAGAGCCAACCATTTGAAATTGATAATTATGGCTTGTGCTCAGCTGGAATAAAAAAAAAAGCCTTGAGTAAATAGTAAGATTCATGAGATTTGCATTGCTTCGACATTTTGCACCAAGCCTCTTCCAGGTGGTGGACATCCGCTAAAAACGAAAAAAAGAAGTAGCCCCTCCCTGCTGGTCCAGTGTGAACCCTATGAGCTAAATGCGCATTTAAGAACCTGCATTTAGATCACATGCCTTGTGTTCCTCATAGGTGAGCCGGTCTCAGTGACGTTGGACTCGGGTGACTCCTCCCTCGCCCTGTCTCGACTCTCTCCTGGATCCACCTACGAGGTCACCATCATCTCCACTCTTGGCTTGGACGAGAGTGACCCCCTCAGAGATTCTGTCATGACGCGTGAGTTTAACGTCTTTCCAAAGACTTACAAAAATAAAAAATAAGCATGAATAATTGGAAGGTTGGTGTTTTCATATTCTCGGGCAGGTGTGGCTGGAGGAATTCACTTTCCTCCGAGGATTTTCTTCCTGGCTGCGTTTTAATGTTTGGATGAATCAGTCGATTCTGTTTCTCTTCTCCTGCTTGATGATCTTCATCTCTCATAACTTTTGCACCTTTCAGTTCCGGACCCCCCCACAGACCTGCGTGCCATAAATGTCACCGACTCCACAGCCTTGTTGTTATGGCGTCCAGCCTTAGCTGCCGTCAACAAGTACGCCATTGTTTACGGCTCAGAAACAGGTGAGCGGCGAACCCTCTGAACTGCATTTCCAGCAACTAAACACACATCTGTTTCTGTATATTGCCAAAAACAAATGAAAAAAAGAAATATTAGTCAAAGCATATGAAGCAACTTCCAAATTCTGCATTTATCTGTCTTTACATGTGTATATTTAGCTACATTTGTTGTGTCAAACTGCTAAACTCTACAACTGAAAACATATTTACCTTATTTTAGTCAAGTCATTTATTATACTTGATGTAAGACACAAAGATTTAGTGAGACCAAATGATTTTTTAGAAAATGTGCATTTTATTCTTTGAAATTTTCAATTATTCTACTGGTAGCAGTATTTTCCTGCAACTTTTGTTTATTTTGTGAATTTTGTAGCTTATTCAAAGATAAACTAACAACAATATCCAACCTCATCCTGCTCAGTGGCCTTGTGGTAGAGTGTCTGCGCGGAGACTGGGAAGTTATGAGTTTAATTCCAGGCTGAATCATACCAAAGACTCTAAAAACTCCCTGATTTAGAATTAAGGTTTTGGATGGAGGATAAACCTCCAAATGGTTCCTGAGCGTGATTGTGCTTGCTTCTAGGTGCATGACTGCAAGCGAGACTTTAACGTAACCTTTACACTATATGTTGCTAGTTTGCAACATACCATTTACAGTTTTTCTCAATCGCTTTGGTGCGTTTCTCAGATCAGAATTGAAATTCTCATAACTATTAGTTCAACCTCCACAACACTTAGTCATTTGTGCACATCATAGTAGCAATTTCTGCTCTCTCTGAACAAACTGCAAATGAATTTGGACATGAATCAGTTGCTTTCATACATTCTCTGCTGTTTTTTGACATTTTCATTTGCTTTTGTCATGTCAGTCAAAATCAATTATACTTATGGATGCTGAATAGTCTTTCTTAGTAAAACTAATAGTCTTACTTTCATTGCTTGAGTCATTACACTCAAAATTGTTGAACTTATTATCAAATGTCAAATATTAGCCATCTGTCAAGCAAATTCTGTACCTTTCTTTATCATTTTTTCCTGAAAATGTCTCCTAAATTGAACATTTGATCTCAGGGGAATTTCAGCTGTGACTCATGAGGAGGTGTGTGCAATTTTACAGTAGTTGTAACCAACGACAAACAACTTGTTCACTGTCAATTATGGATGAATCCTATGAATCGTCAATGGAAGAGGGGTGAGGATGTGGGGAGGAAAGGGAAGGGGAAGAGGGAGAAGAGGCAGATATAGGCAGATTCCTAATGAAATAAGGGCTACAATTGTGGACCATGTTGTCAATCACGGCCTCACCATGGAGGAGGCTGGTCGAAGGGTGCAACCCAATATTGGAAGAACTACTGTCAGTTCAATAATTCAAACATTCCGTAGGGAAAACAGGTATGCAAACAGTAATTTACTGTACTGTTACATGTGCTGTATATTGTTCACAGCTCTACCAAAAGAGTGATTTTATGTTTAACATCTACAGTGACTTTACTGCACATTTCAGATGGCTGTACAAGTAGGCCATAGTGCTGTCTTGAGCATTTTCAGGTGTCACCAAATATTTTTGCGATGGAAAACACTGAAATGATAAACTGTCATAGTGAAAACATGACAAAGTCATTTGACTATCTTGTTCATAAAGATGGCGTCAAGACTTTTCATTTTGATGGCACTGACAGTTTCATTGACATGAATACTTGCTTTTGAGGAATGGATTATCAGTTTTGAGCATGTGACGTGCTTTTGCAGGATATCCACTAGGTTTTGCAGTTTGCACTAATTGTTTAGAGAAATGCACTAACTGTTGTGCAAATGTTAATAGTGTTCTGAGAAAAGCACCAAAGCGACTGAGAAAAACTGTAAACCAAGACTTCATAAACTTAGCATCACAGTGAAAGAAAAAAAATGTTAACAAAGTCAAGCATTGAGGAGCAATATTCCCAAATAATTTAATCCATATTGACAGAAATAGTCACTTCAATTTTCATTTTATTTATTTTTTTTCAAAAGTAGCATCATTAATAGAAGTATTGACTGACAATAGTCAAAGTTCAAAAATGGCTTCAAATTGATTTTCCAATTCAATCCAAACTTCTCCTTTTTTTTAAAAAAAAATGAGCACATACACTGAAAACAATCAATTATGGGTAAAAAAAACCATTAATGAATCTTGTTTACTCCCTTTTGTCTATTTATCATATTGTCCTTTATAGTTGTTTGGAATTTTTTTAATGGATTGACCATTTTTAATGTCTTTCCTGCAGTTATTCAGTATCAGAACCTGTAGTGGAGATACAGTGACATTTAACATTTGTCCTCTCAGATCCTCTCAAACTCAATTTATTATCTCTTTAATGGAATCGTGTTTTATGTCAAGGGTTAACACAAAAATATCAGATAAACTATTGAGTTTCTCCAGCATAAAGCAGTAATTTGTTTCAAAGAAAAGCATTTGATAAAAAAGTATTTGATGAAATTGGTGAGATCACTTTATATCAAACAGATACAAGACAGTTAATTGATCTGAAACTTGTATTTCCTAAAATAAAGGAGTCAAATATCTGCCCTTTAAATGAAAAGTCAACTATTATTAAAGCACATTTTCTTTAGTTAATTAGTATGAATAATTTCCAGCAATTAGTTTGTATGAACATATATGTAAAATCTGAAGATTTGATGCAAGTGTTATCTTTGACCATCTCGTCAAATGGTTGTTTGCTGGAGTTGAAGTGTAATTTCTTGCTGTTTTGTGCAGATTCACCGGTGCGGGTCATGGTTTCTGGAAATGCTGCCGAGCAGCAGCTCAGCGCTCTGCAGGAGTCCACCACCTACACCGTCACCATCATCAGCCAGCTGGGCAGCCTGGAGAGTTCTGCCGCCACCACCAGGTTCACCACCACCAGTGGTCAGCAACAGCACACAAGATCACACTTCACTTCGTAGCCTCCTGACTACCACCCATCATAATTTGTAGCGGACATTTGCTTTTCAGCGAAAAGGGGTGGAGCTCTGGCAATTGTAGTTTTTGGTTGATTTCAAACCTGACAAAATATTTTTTTCTGGTAGTCAGGAGAATAAAGCATTGTTTTTTGTAGACAGTATAAAATTGTAAAATCGAGGGCAAGTATGAAAAATGTTTAAGAATTTTTTTGTGGGTTCAGGGAGGGATGCTGATGGACCACGAGACCTCCTAGCCACCAACGTAACACCTCGCACGGCGAGGTTGTCATGGAAACCACCATCAAACCCTGTGCAGAGCTATTTACTGACCTATCAGACAGAAGGCCAGGATATAAAGGTGTGAATTGTCTGTTTTATGAGTTTTATTCCATCACTTTTGTCTATTAACATCCCAAATTTGAGATATATTTATTCAATATTTTGTCTCTGAGTAAACTTCGGTGATATTCACAACAGGAAGTGATTGTGGATGCCTCAGTGACCCAGTACAACCTGACCCGGCTCCATCCGGGCTCTCTGTACTCAGTCGAGCTCATCGCAATAAGAGGACAATACAGGCCCTCCATCTCCACCAAATTCACGACCGGTACGTCTGTTTTCTTCTTACAGTTGTGTTGTTGGTTAGAGTTTCTCTCATGCTCCTCCGTCCATTCCCACCTTCAGGCACCCTGAAGTTCCCCTACCCCACCGACTGCACACTGGAGTTGCTGAACGGCATCCGCACTTCAGGAGAGGTGGAGATCTTCCCTCAGGGGAAGCTCGGAACGCCGATGATGGTTTACTGCGACATGGAGACGGATGGCGGAGGCTGGATGGTACATTTCCTTCTATCAGATTCATAGTTGTCTCTATTTGTCATATTTGTGCTCTTAGACTCAAAACTGTCAATCTGTGTGTTTCATGTGCAGGTCTTCCAGAGGAGAAAAGACGGCTCCGAGGATTTCTTCAGAGGCTGGAAGGACTACGTGAAAGGATTTGGAGATCTGAGTAGAGAGTTCTGGCTTGGTGAGGAAGGATGACTGTAATTATCATAAAAACTAAAAGGACAGGTGTTTGGGAGCTTAAAGCAACACGTATTGTTTCAAAAATATTTTGTATATTTCAACAGGGAGCAATTTAATCAAGTTTAATAAAGAAGTAAAATTTGAAAAAACTATAAATGTACTTTTTTGTCTTTTTGTAGAATGATCAATCACTCTTAAACAATCCTAAAATTGAAGCCTCAATTTTTTTCATTGTTGGCTTCACAGCACTTTACCAAACAAAAATAAATAAATTGCTTTGTAATAGTTATTTTTTTGTCCTTTAAAAAATCAATTCAAATAAAGCCACATAACAATTTGTCATTCATTTCTAATCTTGTTTTTCTGTGTAAATGATGCCTCAGTGTAATGTACGGTGGCCCTGAAGTACATATTACATCAACAAGTCACTCAAACACATAAAAGATCACAACAATAGTTTAAAAAAAACATTTCATTTTAGAAATCAAAATTTTACAAGTTAATGAAACACATTTTTCAAAAAGTGACATTTAGGACAAAAGTAATTTCCTGAAATCAAAAATGAAATGTTGAAAAAATGAAATCAAAGAGGAAACCGGAATATATAGGTTTTATCGAACATTGCTGATTGAACAATTATGTTTGTTTCCCTTAATCTGAAGTAATTTGGTGATATATTTAGTCAGAAGATATTTTTTTAAGCTTCTGGCCACACCCACTGCAAGAATTGTGTTATTGCTCAAAATATTCTGCTACACTTCAAAGAAAACTTTCTGGAAAATAATTTTTTTTCTGAGTTTTGGTTTTTTTAACACTTTGTTTTTCTTTATTCTGATTGATAAAATTCATTGTTCCGTCTTTTTTTAATCTTTAAGATCTTTAAAAGGTTTTTGCATTGAATTAACAGTGATTTATTAATGTGATTGACACTTCAGGGCCACCGTACTTATGATTTAACAAGTGAAATTCATTTCTTTTCTTTTCTAATATTTGATCTTTATACTAAAAAATCAACAAATCAAACAAAAATCACTTAAAAATTATAGAAAACGTGCTTTCTTTCAGTTAATACATTACATTCCTTTTTTTTTCTATCTTTACAACATTCTTAAAGACGTTTTTAAAGAATTTAGATGAAGCGACATAAACTCAAAGCATAAAAACTGAGATTCGGGTTTAAATCTTTTAGAGAATCCCAAACGCTTTTATTATTTTATTGACGAGGTTCAATGTTTTTCAGGTCTTGACAAAATCCACAACTTGTCAACGATGGCCAAGATGATCCTGCGTGTCGACCTGAGGGACGGAGCCGAGTCTGTATTTGCTAAATACTCCACCTTCGAGGTGGCCAAGCGGAACTACAAGCTGAAAGTGGAGGGATACAGCGGCACTGCAGGTGAAACTGGATAATTCAGGTCGTTATTGGAAACTCTTCTAAATCTAAACTAACTAAACTTTCTGATGATCTTGGCTTCAGGTGACTCTCTGACTTACCACAACAGTCAAGTCTTCTCCACCAAAGATCGCTACCCGACCACCTTCATCACCAGCTGCCCCATGTCCTACAGAGGAGGCTGGTGGTACAAGAACTGCCACGAAGCCAACCTGAACGGCCTGTACGGCTTCGACTTCAAACACCAGGTGACCCCAGCACATCTGCATGAACGTTTTAACCCCTTAATTCACTTATGGGTTTCATTTTTGCATCGATGCTAAATTAAGGTTGTCAGGAAACTGTTTCATACCCAGTTTTCAAAGTCAAAAACTGATCTTTTGAAGTTTTATTTGGAAGTAAGGAACAGACGAATGATGGTTACATTCAATCTGTATTTAAAAAAAAACCCACAAGAGTTTCCCTTACCAAGAAGAAGTATACTTCAAGTATATTTTTTATTTGTACTAAATTGGCCCACTTTTAGTTTATAAAAAGTACACTAGACGTATACTTAAAGTAAACTTTCTGGTATACTTCTAGTTTACTGGCAATAAACTTCAAGTTTACTTCAAGTTTAGTATAAGTAAGCTCAGGTTATGAAACTTAAAGTAAACTTTCTGGTATACTTCTAGTTTACTGGCAATAAACTTTAAGTTTACTCCAAGTTTAATATAAGTAAGCTCAGTTTTATGAAAGTATACTTAAAATAACCTTTATGGTATACTTTTAATTTACTTTAAGTTTATGAAAGTATACTTAAAATAAACTTTATCTATACTTTTAGTTTACCATTTGGTATTCACAGCAAATCTAACTTCTTGGTACAAACCTACAAGATAGATTACTCAACATATTTTCTATGAAAAACATGAAAAATAATAAAGCTACTGTCAAAAAGAAAAATACTTGTACACCAATAGCTACACTAAAATATATCTTGATAAAAAGTTTCAGGCTAAATTCATGTAGAATTGTAGTGTAATTCTAAGTATAAACAATAAACTTAACATGAACTTGTAGTTTATCTCCAAGTACATAAAAAGTAAACTAAAAGTATGTGAAGTTTAGTTTTGAAAAAGTTTACTTAACATAAACTTGTACATTTTTTCCATAATAAGTGCACAAAAAGTATACCTAAAGTATATTATCTTAAGTTTAGTTTAAAAAAAAGTATACTTAAAATAAACTCGAGTATAATTCTTTTTGGTGAGGGTTAGCCTCTCCACAGCTTAAACTTGAATAAATTAAAATATGTTATTTCTCAACAAAGGTAATTTTATATAATTTCATATTTATATCAATGTGTATAGGAGATAAAATTCACAATGTAAAAAAATAAATCAAAGTACCTAAGGAATATTTACAATTGTCTGTACTGATGCTCAAAAAGTGTTTTATTTTGTTAGTTTTTTAAAAATATGTATTGATTTCTAAAATGTAATGTTATTTTATTCTTTTAATTGTCGTTTTTAATATGTTTTCATGTTGAGTGATTTGCTGTTTGGACTTCAGGGCCACCGTAGTCGTTCATATTTAAGATTTTCTTCAGTTTCATGATCTAAGTGTGACTCTGCGTCTCGGTGCCAGGGCATCATCTGGACCTCGTGGAAAGGAAAGGACCATTCCATCCAGTTCACTGAGATGAAGATGAGGCCAGCGGCTTTCAGACCTCCTGCCAGAAAATGAAGCTGAAGACGAAGATGAACTGTTAAACACACGCTTAGACAGCGGAGTGTCCATCCGTATGCACACAAACAGATTTTTAAAGAGGAGATCTGCTTCTGAATGAGGAGAGATCGAGAGTTTTTGGGTTTTTTCATATGTATAAAGTCAGTTATAGTGTATTATTGTGCAGATTATTTCTCTTCTGCAAAATGTAGAGTTCCTCTTGTTTAAATTTGGGCAGCTCTGATGTTCTTTAATCTAAAAATCTTTTGCTTAAACTTTTCTGTCAGACCTTTTTCTTTTTTTTAAATATATAATAGATGTTTTATCACAACAGCTATTCATATTGATCTCATAATTTCAACATCTCAGTCATTTTTGAGTGTCGACAATTGAACAAAAAGGCAAAAAAAAAAAAGAAAAAATGTAGGAAAAATACGTCCGAAATTACATTTTCTGCTTGTTTTTCCTTAACGTTCCTGTAAGTCAAACCATATTTAAGACTTGGATTTTTCAAATCTTAAATTCACTGTGCTGTAGAGCTCAGCAGCGCCCCCTCTCTGTACTGTGAGGTACCACACTGTGCTGCTCCAACAACCAGGTAAATGATGCTTTCAGGTCTGAGTTCACACCTGCAGGGGTTTCCTCACCAACCGTCTTTCTTTGTATGTTCTCTCTGTGTTGCTTTGTTTAATACAGTTACCAGTTATCAGTGTTTTATTTCTCTTTTTATGTATGGGACCTTCAAAAAATATAATAAAACAATTTAAAGTAAAAGGTAAAGAACTGATCCATGTTGAATATCAACTAGTTTGATGTGGACTGACACTATATTCTGAAAAATCCTTCAAACTAATAAAATATCTTGATTTTTTTATTTAAAAAAATAAAATTATAGGAATGGAGAGGAAAACACGCCTTTTGTTTGATTCCTTTCTCACCTTCTAAATAATCTTCTAAGTTAGTTTGTCAGTTTTTGAACATTTATTCTTGTCAGAACTAAAAAAGGAAAATAATATTTTTAAAAGGGACAAAACTTGACTTAAAAATACATTTATAATAGAAGGTTTGTCCTCAAATAACTCCAAGATAAATGAAAAGGATCAAGAAATAAAGTTAAGCTTAAATAAAACATCCAATTCTGATCATTCTGTTATTCAAAAGATCCAATTAAGACTCATTTCTGATAGTTGGAAATGTTAATGTTCATCTATGTTATTTTTAATCAATGCCCAATATATCTTACAGAAATCATAGACTTTCTAGATTATAAATTGGAAATCTTTAAGAAGTTTTCATACAGTAAGTTCATTGTCTTTAATGAAAAATTGATCTTTTCAAAATAAATTGTCGGTGACTAAGAAGGACGTCCAGCGTGTTTTATTTTTTGTTTTGTCTTATTATAATATAACATTTAAGAAAATTCAACACCATGTCAAGTGTGATAATTAGAAGAGAACAGAGTTCTGAAAAAACAAATTGTTGTTTGACAGTTGTTTATCCTTTAACTCATTATTTTACCAAAAAAAAAAAAAATGTCTGAAAAATGCAGAACAAGCAGAATCCAAAACAATATTCTTGTCATATTTGGTTAATAAACAAATTCATTTAGACGTTTATTCATTTATTTTTTTTAGCTTATTTTGACAAAAGAATTAACTTTTACTTTCATAATAAGGTCATCATTAATCAGCTAAAATATTGTTTTCTGATCAAAAAGCTGCCTTAAAAGATGATTAAAATGCAAAAGTGTAACTTTTTTGTGCACTATTTCCATAGGAAGAGAATTATGCTCCACTAATGTCAAAAAAAATATATTTACAAAGTTATCAAACTTGTACTTGGAGTTTTAATCCACTTCCTAATATCTTAAAACAACATTTTTCATGTTTTTAATCCCATAAATTTAATTTTTTTTTTTTTTTTTGTTGTATGTGGTTTTTGGGGGACTGTCCTAACTGCATCTACACGCCTGGTTTTGGACACTCAAAAGCTTTTGTGCTCTTTTCTTGGACCTCATTTCAAACAATATCCTCCTCCCTGCACACCTGATGCCTCATTGAGTCACACCTCTAATTTTGCTCCGTTAGATTTTGTTGTAGAGAGTCAAGAAAAATAGCCTTCCGTCTCTGATCCTCTGATCCCAAACGTATTTTTAAACACCTTCTGTGTTTTTTTTAATTGGCCCCTGGGGTGCAACTTACACCTCATCCTCCCACCTGTTCAGCACAGCCAATCACAGCGATCCCACCTGCTCCCCAGGCCACCTGAGCCTCTTGTTTACAGGTGTGCCACCTGGGACGGCCTTTCAGATCAGATGCAGTGAAGGGGATGAGGATGAAGTGGTTTTCAGTTCAGGGGAAAGTGATAAAAAAAAACCCAAAAGGTGGCAGAGACACCCGAAGGAGGAGGTGAGGGTGAAAAAAGACGATTCCAAATTTTTAATACAAACATTTTAAGAAGAAAGAAAAAAACTTGACCGGATCGGTTCATACAGAGAACGCTCAGTGGAAACGTCCAACGACAAGATCGGTAAGATGAGATGTCTTTACCTGTACAGGTGATAAATTACTCTTGAGTATTTATTCTGTATTTGTATTTATTCATTAAAATGGCTTAAAAGTTTATATTTCCTTTAATTTAATGTTTTATTAAACACGTAACCCTAATAGGATTAGAACAAGCAAAGAAAAGAAAATTTTTTAAACAAATCATTTTACATGTTTATGTAAATTATTTTAAGTTACAAGTTCTTTTTTTCTATTTTATTTTCTTTTTGTAAAAACAAATTGAAGATAATTTTGAGTATAGAATTAGACCACCATTTAACTATATGGTTTTATTTCAAAAATGACATTAGATCAAACATTTTCATAACAAATTGATACATTTACTAATAATGGAAAAATGAATTTGGATGAAATTTAAGTGAAGATATTTTGGAATTTAAGACTCTGTTTTTTAAATAAAAAAATTGAATAGATTTTCTCTTCATATTGGCCAAACAAGGAGTTTTATTCATTACTAGTTTTCATAGTTTTGCTTATAGATTCTGATTCAATATGAAAATGCCATCATTTCTTAATTATATGTCTAGAATACATTTTTAAAAACTGAGATTTTATTAATTAATCTTTTGGAATTATCAACAATAAAGGACAAAAGTGTAAATTTTACATTAAAAAAATGTGTTTAATTATAGAAAGATTGAAGACGTTAATATGAATTCCGCTGAGAGCCTTGTGACTGTGGAGATGACGGTAATTATGTCTCTGTCTTCTCAGGACAATGATGTCTCCCGACGATGGAGTCCTGGAGGAGCTGCTGAACAGCAGCAACCTCAGTGAAGAGGTGGAGGAGCTGGGAGACGCCGCAGCGCCGCTGGAGGACACGGATGCTGGACAAAACGTAACCATTTAAGGCTTTAATGTGCTTGAACGTTTAGAAATCACCAATGTTTAAACACTTACAGACTTTTATGAGTAAAATATTCACTATTAAACCTCCGTTCACAAATTAATTTTAAAGTGTTTGGCTTTACAAAATGAGATAAAAAATGCAAAAAATGAATTTAACTAAAGGTTTTTTATGTGAAAAAAGTAGAAATAATGCGCCATATCGATTAAAAATGTTAAATTAATTAGAAGTGAATAGTTTTTCATTAAAATGGTCTAAAAGTTAAAAATAAATAAATAAATAAAAGCTAACATTTTAAAACTTGGAGAACCCAACAGGAACTTTCCTCTAAAGTTTTTAAGCAAATTTGATTATTTAAATATTTATTTTAGTTTGGATGGCAGCATATAAAAGAGGCTATACATTAAAAATAAAAAAAATTGTTTAAAAATAAAGAAAAAAAGCGGTCAAAACGGGGTTAAGAAGTTGATATTTCAAATATATTTAGAAAAATGTTATGAAGCAAGAAAGTAAGATACAAAATAAGTAAAAAAAAAAAATACAGACACACAAATCTCCTATTACAAGTATGAAATGTTTTTCATAGCCCGACGAATCTAATTTATAGAAACTTCTAATCATTCTGTTTTGGGTTTGTCTAAAAAAAAAAAAAAAAAAAAAAAGTTTTGCTTTACATGCTTAATAAAATATTGAAATCAATTATAATAATCAGTCAAAGGGGACTTATTACTTCCTAACATTTTTTTTCTCTTCCTACATCATCATCATCACACAAAAGCATCACTTCCTGTTAGAATATATAGGATAATATTTCAATGTACACATGAACAAATTATATCCTACATGACTGTTATGAAAGAAAAAAAGCTAAATAGAGAATTAAATAATCCTTTTGTTTATTATTAATATTTAGTCAAAATATATTACATTAGGAATAAAAGGTTTAAGTTTGCTAAATTAATCAATAAAATATCAATCATCCTTTTATGAAAGGTCTACTCTTGCAACCTGAATGAAACCGGATGTGTTTCAGGCCCCGTTCGCCGTGTCCGTCCAGGACCCCATGGTGTGCGCCGGTTGTGCCGAGCAGGTGTGCGACCGCTTCTTCCTGCTGGCCGCGGGACGGGTGTGGCACAGCGTGTGCCTGCGCTGCAGCCTGTGTCACTGCGAGCTCCAGACACACTCCTCCCTCTACTGGAGGGACGGAAACATCTACTGCCAGCAGGATTACTGCAGGTGGAAGCAACCGTCCAAAATCAGCTTTAAATTTTATGAACATCTGTGACGTTTCTGTTGTATCTGTACCGTCTGTCAGGATTTTTGGAGGGGGTCAGTGTGCTCGCTGCTTCCAGCCAATCCCACCCTCCGCTTTGGTCATGAGGTCAGGCGATCTGACCTTTCACCCTCAATGTTTCTTCCCTGCCAGGTTAGCCAAAAATCCTCAAATTTGCTGCCATAAACCCCCCAAAAAATACAAATGTTACAAAATGTTTGTGATTGTTTCGCAGCAGAAACCTGTGTGAGTTAGCCGGGGAACCTGTACTGCATGCAGGGGGCAAACCTGTACTGTGAGTCCCACTATCAGGATGAGGGGGGCAGCGGGCTTCATCATGACCCCTCGATGAGACTCAGTCTAACAGAAGGTATGTGACAAAAGAACTGGGTGTGTTTGGTGCACCATTGGACCTTTAACCTTCAAACTATAGCAGTATATTTAAATATTCATGTCACGCTAACTAATTTAACAGATTTTTATATTAAAACGAAACTTAAAATAAAATAAAACAAACTGGTAAATAAATAATAAATAAGTGACGAAAATAATCTGTGAAATTCAGAGATAAATTGACATTTTATCCGGATTTTATTGACACAAACAGAGGAATTACCCAGAAGGATTAGCTTTCCAATGAGTCAGGTCTAAATGATTTGGGAATTTGTACCTTTATATATGTGCAACAGGTTTGTTTACTTAGAGCATTATCATTGTGTGATTGTCACCAGAGCAAAAGTTCATTTATTTTTCTGGATTTTTTTTCTCAAATTCCTAATTTTTTTTTGTCATTTTTAAGTATGTTTTTAGGATCTTCCTATGCTCATATTTCCATTTTCTTACATAAACCACAGTTAAAAATAAAAGAAAGCTACTCTAATTTATCATATGTTGTCGTATTTTGATCTATTTTTTATGACAAATACTTTTTATTGGGTATTTTATATCAGGTAACAATTACTCAGCAAAAAGTGATGGTGTAACTTTTTATAGTAAAAGTGTTCTAGGGTTAAATATCAAACATGAGTTTATGTTTCTTCACTAATAACCTTATGAATGTATGAGGAAAATACTTTTTTGACTCATGTGGCACACACTTTAGCAGGTGAACAACATGGGCGGTGCAAAAAGTTAGTTTGCATTCACAAAATATTGGAAGATTTAAAGAAGTAGTGACGGAAGATGATTTAAAATTAAAATAGAAACTCTTTTTATTGGGAGAAACATTTATAAAGTTTAAATTTTATTTGAAATTGTATTTAGTATTGTTCCCTTGCTTCTGTTTTTTTTCCACATGATTTTATTCTGCTTGCAGCTTTTTATGGTTTTTATTATGAAATTTTTATGGTATCTGAAGCAGCTTTAAAGTTAAATCTAACATATTTTTGTTCATGTTTCTTATAGTGAATCCATTCAACTGTAAGTTTTCATTCAACTTGAAAATTATTAATCAAAGCATTACAAACTGTACATTTATAAACCGTGAAAGTTTGAGGTATTTTGTAAATTAATTACAAAGAGATTAAAAAGACAAAAACTAAAGAATTCTAATGCTGCTTTTACACCAAACACGATTAGCTCCCCTAATTTTATTTTTGTCTTACTTTTTCCCCTCTCTGATTAATGCGGGAATTGAACCGTGCAACTCAGTAACAGAGACACAGAAACACAGTGGAAACGGCTTTCATAGAAAACTCAGCCCCTGGAGTGAGAGTGAACTATCACGAGAAATCTCAGAATGATCTCATGAACCAAGACATGTAGATGTGTTTTTGTAGAACTTTTCCCAATAAATGTTCTAATTGAGATATCACAACACTCCATGTCAGGCTTAAACCATTAGCAGGTAGCTCCTCCCACGTGCGGCCGCGGACTCAAGCTCAGGCAGGCGAGGAATAGCAAGTTTGCGAATGGCGTTTGCTGTGAACGCATCATAAGAGGCCTCTTTCTTTCCTGTCAGAATCAGGACTGCACCATGTTTCAGGTGAAGGGGAAGACTCCGTCAGCAGTCCAGAACCGCGGTCGGATGACAAGGCAGGAGGGGGGAGGAGCCGCAGACGCACCAAACGCATCAGGACGTGCTTTCGCCGTGAGCAGCTGCGAGCGCTGGAGTCCTACTTTGCTCAGAAACACAACCCTGATGGTAAAGACTGGACTTGTCTGGCACACAAGACTGGCCTTCCAAAGCGAGTTCTGCAGGTATGCATCAAAAGTAGCAGAAGTTACTGCAGTTGTGAGGAGATTTTGTTTAAATAAACTTACTAATAGTATAAAAACAAGCAACAATACAGCAGGATAATGTAGTAAAAGCTACATTTAGTAGTTGTAGAAAGTTTTTGATTTGAAAAAGGTTTTTTTTATGTTTGCTTTTATAAAAAACAATAAATAATAATAAGAAATGCATACTTGAACAGTGGATTTTAGTTCATAAGTTCTTAATCGTGTACGGTCAATTTCTAATTTTTTTTATTGAATTTTGAAATTATTTTTTTTTTTATTTGCACATTTTGTTGTCTAATTTTTACTATCTCTTTATCTCTTTGATTGATTTATAAATGATTAAAATGAAAGTATTTTTGTGTATTATCTTTGTTACTTTTGTTTTGTTCTGTTTTGTTGCCTCTTCTAAGAAAACTTTGTTGTTTGGATCTTCGCATCGTCCCCCTGCGATTTCTCTCTCAGGTATGGTTTCAAAACGCTCGAGCCAAACTCAGACGCTCCCTCAACTCAGAGTTTCCTCAGGTCCACTCTCCCGGCACGCCCTTCCCAACAGTTGCCGTAGCAACCAGCTCCTCTCCGCCGGCCTGCGCCATGTCGGATCAAGCCCAGCCCTTCCCCGCCAGTACCATCGACCACCTGCAGCTGTCCCTGCTTACGGCTCCAGTCAACGAGAGATCAGAGGTCGTTGATCTGTCGGCACGTCATCTGATGCAAAGCTCCAACTCTATGGACTACAATTCCCAGAGTGCACCAGGATGTTCTTCTCTTGATCTCCAGGGGAACTATGAGGTCGAGGGATTGGAAATAGATCGGAGTGATGGTTCAGATGCTTTCAGACTTCATTATTGTTGAACTTAAAGCAGCAACTACATACATTTGTACAATTATGGTTAAAGACACACTTCAATCATGTTTTAAGTGATTTTAAAAACATTCCCAGTGGTCTTCTAATCATAATTATGCTATTTTTAGCCAAAATCAAAAATACCTGTCGAATTCTAGGACATAGTTTCTGCAGAACGGCAATAGCTCATTAGAAAATTTGTACCCGAGTTGTGTCACTGAGCAAGGAATAAACTTATTTTGAACTGCCATGTTTTTCGTCGGCTTCTGATTCACAATAATTTGTATAAAGAAATAATTTTAAAAAAATCCTCCATCAGAAAAAACACCAAAAACTAAATTATCCTCAGAGTTGGTCTTTAAAACTCTAAATCAAACATTTCCTGCCCAAAATGTATTTAGCTCCTAGTAAAAAAGGATAGTTAAATGTGAAAAAAAGCAAAAATTAATCTTAGATAATGTCTTGTTTGTCAAGAACCTTTTTTTTTTCCAATTTCAGTTTATTTCATTGTTAAAAGAAAAGTAATTAAAACATGTGAACTTTTAGATCAGGGGTGTCAAACATACGGCCCGCTAGATGATTTAATCCGGCCCAGTTATGAAGAAAAAAATATATAAGAATTTTCCAAAAAGAAAGCAAGTTTCTAGCCCACTCCTGTGGCGAGTTATGGTTCTTTTAAGAAATGGATGCAATGCGCAATTTAACCACTAGGGGGAGCAAAGACAACTCAAGAGATAAAGAAATAAACAAACTTCCCTCGTTTTGGGAGACACAGGGACCAAAATGTTTGCAAGTTTAACCCAATGGAACCAACGACCTAAAGCTCTGTTTTTTTTTTACTTTTGAATTTACCTCCGTATTTTCAATTTAACATGCTTATTTGATATCATTTTAATCAGGACAACCCTGCGTTTTTTAAAGTAATTTTCCATGTTCTATTCACACATCAAACATAAAATCATGCAAAAAACAGAAATTCCATCTGGAAAAATAAGATTCATTTTGCTGTCGAAACCCCCAAAATGTTTAACAAACTGCTTTTACAACATAAAATGAAAGTTTGGGTGTAATTTCATAAAAACCACTAAACTAAATTTAGTCAACAAACTAATCAACACATTTTTGACTGAAAATAAAAAAAAAAAAGATTCCTTTTTTGGGCCAAAAAATCTGAAGAGTTTGTGTTGGTAGAGAACATGACAGACCTCCAGCTCCATGATGGACCTTTCTATGTTGTCATCCAGACAGTAATAGTTCTTCAGTCTGTCTGTGTGGCTTCAGCTTCAGGCAGACCAAAGAAGAAGTTCTCTCCTCAGAGCTCTGCTGTCCATTTGATGTTTCATGGAAATCTATTTTTCTCTTTTCTTTTACTTTGTTTCATCATAAGCTTTGCCTGTTGAGTTTGTGAGGAATAATAAAGGTTTTAGGGAGAAGTTTTGATCCAGCTGGACTCCAGGTCGGCTGGAAATCTGCTCTCAGGTGGGGGCGTGTCTGTCTGCTCTGTTGCTCGCCTCTCATAACAGTGGTGGGCGGGACTTTCTCAGAGAAACAGAATTTTCGGGTGGTTGTTAATGTTGTAGAAAACTCATTTACTGTCCCAAAGCAAAATTAAGATCACATTCCTCCTCGTGGGGTTTCTAATACCGGACAGCTCTGGTTGGCTCCGCCCCCCAATGCAGGTGAGCTGACCTGCATTGCAGCCGTCTGATCAAAGTTCATCTTCCGCCTTATTTATTAAAATCAAAGATTGTTTGTTCCAAAAACTACAAATAAAGGCCATATTTTGCCTTTAATTCTATAATTCAATAAAATAATCACGTTCTCTCACAGCTGCACAGCAGGACGTCTGATGGCGTCCGTCGGTTCCAGAGGGTTGATTTACTTTAACTTTTAATTGATTAAAACATTTATATTTTTTCCGTAGCCCCTCTTTAGTTTACTATCGGGATAGCTTTAATGTCAGATGTAAAACATTCAGTCTGTATAAAATTAAAAATAACCTTTTTTTTTTTTTTTTTTTTTTAGTGAAATCCATTTTATTTGACATACTTTGGACTCAGTGAATGAAAATGTAATAATAAGTGATTACACTATTAGGTTGTTTTTGCAACTAAGAAATAAACAAAACAAAAATAAAGCTAAAGATAACAGGTTGAACAAAGGTTATTTTGCTGTTATGTTTCTGGTCCGGCCCACTTGAGATCAGACGGGTTGAATGCGGCCCCCGAACCAAAATGAGTTTGACACCCCTGTTTTAGATGAAACTACCGTATTTTTCGGACTATAAGTCGCGTTTTTTTCACAGTTTTGCCAGGGGTGCGACTTATATTCAGTAGCGACTTAAATGTGATTTTTTTAGACATAAATAGTCTCAACATTGTCTGTATCTTTCGTGTTTTTTTTAAGCGAGATATACAGTCAAACCCTCCATCATGTAGCGATGAGGCTAAATGATAGCTTCTCCAAACGCAATAGAAGCATCTTGTTTGTGAACACATTTTTGGCTGAACATTGAGGTTTAAATTTAACTCACGTCAAAAGAGGTAATTTGACGCATGAATGGCGTTTGGTGTCAAATGCAATGTTACGTCGGGCTTGTTGAATTTGTTCATAAATGTTGAACTTTTCTCTTAAAAGTGCGACTTATACTCCAGAGTGACTTATACATGTTTTTAGTTCTTAATTACGCAGTTTTTGGCTCCTGCGACTTATACTCCGGAGCGACTTATAGTCCGGAAAATACGGTATATATATTTTGTAATAATTTATGTCTTTTGCCTAATAGAGGTGGACTACAAATTATTTTAAAGTAATAAATTCTTTATACATTCTCTTCTATGAAATTGTCTTCCTTTACTTATTTTTTATTCCCATTAATAAAACATTTATTACTCCGATGTGTTTATAAGCCATAGAATTCGTTCATCTATTTTAAATGTGAGCTCAATTTCCTGAAATGACTCAAACTATAACAATCCCCTCGTCCAAACAAATCTAAGCATTTTGTTTGTTTATGTATTATCAGGAAATAATAAAATATTTGTAATAAAGGGCCTGGTGTGTTGCTGCTCATTTCGTGGAGCATAATTGATGGTATGTTGCTTCCGGAGGCGGCATCATTTGTTTTATGAGATGATTACCAAATTCTTCGACAAGCGTCAGTGTTTTCCCAGTGATACAATCTTTATTTATTTTGAAATAATAAAAGCAACATGCCTCTCTCCCAGAGAGTCTCTCCTCACAAACATCTTAATGAACAGCCGTGCTGTAAGAACCACCTGAACCCCCCCTGAAGGACCCTGATGTTTCTCAGGTGAAAGAATGAAGGTTATTGACTGGGATGGAAATCTCTGTGTGCGTCAGACGGCCGCCGGACCAATGGGCGATGGCGGGGTAGAGGGGAAACATGAGGAGTTTTTATAAAAATCAGAACATGCAAATGTCAGGGAAGATAGACGACTTCTAACTGAGCTCAAGGTAAGAAAAAGTTAAGATGAGTTTGTGGAATTACTGACATTTTTTTTTTTTTTTGCAGTTTTTCCTTGAAAATGTGAAAATTGTGTTGATATTTGAGTTTTCCTTTCTTCTATCTTCAAAATGTATTTGATCTATTATTTATTATTTGATAATAAGAGTATTAGATAATATATATCACTAAAAATTAATAATTATTGTATAATTAAGTTTATTTGTAGTGTTATTTTTAACTTTGTGCTGGTTTTTAGAGCTATTGCAGTTAATTTTAGGTAATTTTAATTATTCTATTTTATTTCAGATTTCTGTACGGGATGTTAAAGTGTATTGTTGTTTTTTTTCTATTTTTCTTAGTACTTCTGTACGAAACGCCTCTATTTATTCCAGTAACATTTTATAAACTTGACTTAATTCAACTTATGAATAATCTATGACATGGATGCATGTTTTAGCTCAAGTGGAAATACGGATATGTATTTATTGTTTTTCCTCACAAATTAGTAAATGCTAACTACCTCCATAAAGGCTAAATCTGCCAAAAACATTTTTTTGTGTCAGATTTAATCCTATTGAGTTCAGCATCCCATTATGTAATATGTATTGCAACTCAAAGTACTTTTTTGATGCAATCAAAGCTTTAAGTTGTTCCAGTTAATAAAAGCTGCAACTAAAGTAAACCCAAACCATAATGCTTCCATCTCCGTGCAATTTCAGTGCAGTGGAGCAGTTACTACGTCTTGCCAAAGATGTGATTGATCATTTCAAGACAAACTGTTCTTTTATTATTTTCCTTCATATTTTTCTGTACATTTTTCAGGATTTTTTTTTTTTTTTTTTTTTACATCTTCACACTGTATGTCGCTAATTAACAACAGACCATTTTATCCAGGACTTTAAAATATCTTTAAATAAACATTAAAGAATATTTTTCATATAGTTGGAAACAAACTTAAATTTTTTTTTTTTTTTTTACATTTGGTGTTTTATGTAATCAAGTGGAATTATTCTTAATTTGTCTATACTCGTTTCTCATTTCTTTCTTTTCTAATTTTACTAATTTAGTCCATCTCTCTGTTTTTCTATTGTCCTTTCTAATTTTTACATCATTTTGTGCTAAATTTGCCAATATTTGATCAAATAAGATTCTCATTATATCCATTTGTATTTCCAGATGAGGCCTAATTCCCCTCTTGGAGGCTTACATCTCACCTTCCTCTTCCTCGCTCTTCTCTTCTTACCGACAACGGTGGACACGAATCCTTTACCCTCCACCCCTCTCCTGCCCACAGTGGACAGACCTCAGCTGGAGTCTGCCCTGCATCATCTCCAAGTGACTCTGGAGGACTCCAGAGACTCAGAACCTTTAGAAAGTTGGCCTCAAGACCTCCACTCGGTCATTTTGGAGCCCAAAGAGGCCTCTGACGAAGAGGAGGGTGACAAACCCTGGGTGGAAGAGGTCCTGCTCAGGGCACAGAGAGGGAACCTCGTGGATAGGCCAGTCGCTCCCTTCCCTGGAGATAACTCTCTGGATGGTTTGCATTATCAAGAGGATGAAGGAGAGGAGGGGTGGAAGAGAAACGATGCCCTGACCTCCATCGCCGGAGGACTCCAAGCTGTCAGTCGGGAGAAAGGAGGATTTGGTTTCCGCTTTGGGAGGAAGAGGTGGACGGATCGGGGATGGAGGGACAATGAATAAGAGAAGGAGAAAAGAGAAGTTTTGTTTTCTCTTCCCCAATGAGAAAATCAAGAAATAAATTTGACATTAAGTCAAAAATACATTAAAGTGATATGCAAAGCTGGGGGAAGTCGTCTTTTACGTCACTGCTTCAAATCATTATTTGTTATAGAAAAAGTTGTGAGACAAAAAAATCTGGATCCGGAAATTAAATTAAATCATAAAACGGAGCACGAAAACGATAGTTTCGCTTGACTGACTTTTACAGATGAATTTTCAGTCCGAGTGCTTGCTTATGTAAACAAGTCACTAACCTATGACTGGTTTTGTTTGCTATCTACTGGCTGAGGAGAACAACATTCTTTACGCGCACTGCAACATTCTTAACAGCAATGAAAAAGGAATTCAAACCCGGGCAGGGCTGCATACTCACCCACCAAACATTTCTTCTTTTTTAATTTTGTTTTGTTTCCGTCTCAGATGGAAAAAAGGTTGATTCATAAAGGCTCTAAGATCATTCTCTTTTTTCGGGATCTCCAATTTCAAGAAACTCTCATCACTGTAATGGGTCACAAAAGTGAAATAAATCAATTGTAACAAATGTTAAAAAGTAAAAGAAGTGCAAAACAGAGAGTGTGTTGTGTTTAAGCTGACTGTGCTCAGGAACTTACATCTGTTTTCACATGAAACCCTTATTTTCTGTGTTCAGACGGAGGAATATGTTGTTCAGGTCAATGAAAATGATATTCTGTTGTGATTATTTATTAAAGTGTCTGTTCTAAAGCAAATTGTTGTGTTTTCCCAATGTTTTTAATCAAATCAAAGTCTTTTTGGTTTTAACTTTACTAAATAGGCTTTATTATGTTGTGCAGCAACCCAAATTGATGTTAGAGACCACAAAAACAGAAATATAATTCCAAAATTTCTATTTAAGAAGACATTTCTTAGTGTTTGAGATCATAATTAAGACTTAATGTGTCGGGAATAAAAATCTAGAAAAACCTAAATTAACCCTATTTACAGCGATTAAGCTCAAAGAGTCGGTTCATGAAGGTTCCTCGCTCAGTGGCCTTGTGGTAGAGGGTCTGCTCCGAGACTGGAAAATCATCAGTTCACATCCAGACCGAGTCATACCAAAGACAATAGGACTCAGTTTCATTAACATGGAGATGACAGCAAATCACAGCAACCTGCTGTTCCGCCAGCTGTGGAATGTGTTCTAATGTAATCTGCCAAGCAACCTGGATGTTTGGCTTTTTTTGCTTTGTGTTTTGATTGGCTGTTGCTCTCAGCTAAGAAAATGTAGGACTGCTTTTATACAGGTGAGGTCTAAAAGTAACATTTTAATGGATCGGTTTTATTAACAGATAAACTAAAAAAATAAAGCTGTTTATCTAGTTTTACTTTTAATCTACTAAATTATTGAACAATTTAAATTGTACTATTTATGCATATAAAGACTGGAGACTCATTGTACCTAATCATGATGATATAATTTAAAACACCTGTGACGGTTTCCATTATATTTAAATTATTCAGTTCCTTAAGAAACATTTTTACAGCTTTCCAGAGGAGGATCCTACCTTTCCCCCCTAGAAAGATGGGAGGATACTAGAATCTGACAGAGTGACTTATCATAGTGCAAAAAGTAAATATAAGAAAACAATGAGCAAAAGAAGAAGCAGCAACTTGAACCCTTGTGCTATGTGGTATGTTGATGTTGGTCATTTGGACTTTTTTTGAATGATTTTTGATTGTCACTAGTGTCCGTGGCAGCCATGAAATCCACCTTTATCCACATTTGTCATGGGATGGATAACACGTCAATGTAAGGCTGGGGTCACCTGGGCCCCATAGGATAGCACAAGGGTTAAATGAAGCAATTCTAGAAAATGTTGATCAAGAGCAGGGATCTGAAACCTGTGGCTTCATTATGGCTCTGGTTAAAGAAAAATAAAGTAAACTCACTTAAAGGTTTTACAAATTAAACACAAACAATCAAAAAAAATATCTATATCACTAATCAAACCAAGTGTGTAGAGAAAATTATTTGGCGATCAAGTGAACACATCTAGAATTAAAGCACACTTGAGTATTGTCGAGTTCTTTGGTCTCCTCCAGCTCCTGCCTGACTCGATAGGCTTTCTTTTCCAAAGGACATGGAATCAACTCAGTCATTCTTTCATTTTGCTTTTCTTTCTGTTTATTTTGGCAGAATGATATGATAGATAATGATAGGTTGAAAACCTTAAAAGAAAGAGATGTATATTTCAATTGAACATTTCAACAAACTCAGCATGTCAAACACATGTCAAAATGCTCTTGGGTTTAACTCAAAACTGACAAGCAAAACAATCAACACAAAACAACAAATTCTTATAGTTCATAGATTCAATTAGTCCATACCGGTTGTGTCTTTGGTTCAGATTCTGGAGCTGGAGTGGAATCAGATCAAACAGAGATGCAGGTGTGAGAGTTCTTTTCAATGATGAGTGAGGTGAGGTGGGTGTTAGTTCTTTTTCTCATGGGGATGTCCGGCCCGGGTGGAGTCAATGTTTGGCCCGAGTGGAGATGATCTCTGACTGAACGTGACACCTCCCACTTGAGCTCCTGGTTCTTGAACCAAGGAGGTCAGACATTGGTCTCACCCCTATTTTGAAGCACCCAACTGTTCCTCAACTGGTAGAATCACGATGATGCGTCTGACATCTCGATGTAGAATTGTTGCAGGAATGTTTGTTGTAGCCCTGCTTTCCTTTGGTTTGGTCTTTGTGTTTGAAACAGGATAGCTTGGATGAGTTCTTATATTCACATCTCTGACAACTCCAAATTTGTCACTGTTTGCTTTAACAACTCTGCCAAGCCTGTATTGACCTCTGAGGGCATTTGAATCCGCAATCCACACAACATCTCCGACAGCCACGTTTCTTGTCTTGGTATGCCACTTGCTTCTAATAAGAAGGTTCGGTCCAGCAAGTTGGCTCCATTTCTTCCAGAACCTGTTCACTTCTGTTTCGATGACATTCAGTCTTTTTAACGGATATCCCGCAAAATCGAAACTGCCGGAGTCACCTTTAGGACCTGCTCGTCCCAGCAGTAAGGTGTTTGGTGTTACGTAGCTTATGCAGTCTTCTTGACTCTGAGTTCTTGCATCTATGGGTCTTTCATTGGTTAGGTTGGCTGCCATGTAGAGAAAGGTTTGGAACTCTCCCCAGGTAAATATGCCATCTCCACCCAGATTATGCAGGGCTCTTTTCAACAGTCGGACAGCTGCTTCAGCCGCTCCGTTTCTGTGGGGTGAATCAGCAGGGTGTATTTTCCAACTCCAGTCGGTTCCATGCATTGCAGCTTTGCTTTGAATGTCTGACTTTCTCCAATTGAATCAAGAACAGGTACAAATTTTCAAGAGCTGGTTTTGCTCCTATAAAATTGCTTCCAGGATCTGACCAGAGCTTTTTTGGGTGACCACGGATGGAAGTGAACCTCTTGTAGGCTAGCAGAAAACTTTCGGTTGACTGGTCACTCACAACATCAGCATGAACAGCTCTGGAAACCATGCATGAGAAGATGATCCCCCACACCTTGAGTTTCACTCTTTTCTCACTTCATCTTTCACTTCATAATCCAAATAGATCAACTGTGGTGTACTCAAAAGTTGTGCTTGATGTGTCCTTTCTGGAGGAAGGTCAGCCATGATTTGTTGACATTTTTTAGCTTTGTCTTTCTGCACTCCACACAGCTATCAACCACTTTCTTAGCCACTCTTCTGCCTTTAATAACCCAGGCTCTTTGTCTCATCCTCAATAATGTTCCAGCAATGTTTTCATGGTTTGCTTCGTGCGCTTCTCGAGCCAAGAGCGTTGATACCCACCCAAAGGAATTAATGCAAAAGGGGACTGCTGTCTTGTCCTCATCAAAGTTTTGGATTCTTCCACCACAAACTTGAAGTCCTGTTTCTTATCCTTGTACACAACAAGTCTGTTCAGAGTGGTGTCTTCGAATCTCACCCCTTCTTGTGCAGCGTGGAACACGTCTCTGAGAGCATCTTGGTATTCTTCCACAGTAAGAGTGAGCTTTCTTATTTCATTTCTCAATTCTTCTTTTGAGAGGGCAACTTTAATTTGTTTATTTTTTTGTGTTCTTCAGTGTTTGTTTCCATGCTTCAACAGCTTTCCAAAGCCAAGCAATAACTCTGACTAAACGCGAAACTACTGATTTTCGTAACATCTATAAGATTTTTGACTGCTGCTCCAGCTGAAGGTCTGCGAACATGGAGAGTATCTAATTTGGGCTCACATGACGCTTGTTCTTGACCTCCTTGATCCATCTCGTGGAACGTGTGTCTTGATTTTTGCCTGAGCTCTCGTGATGGCAGAAGAGAAAGATTTTCGTTGGAGTTTATTAACTTCCTCTTTGAACTGGCAGCAATTTCTTTAGCCGACTTTACTGGCCATTCTGTAATAGGTTTACTCAAAAACTGTGGTCCGTTTTGCCACTCAGAGTCCTCATGAAGGTCTTCAGGTCCAGTGCCTCTTGTTATACAGTCTGCAACATTGACATTTCCTGGTATCCACCACCAATTTTCGACAGGTGCAGCCCGTTGGATTTCACCAACCCTGTTGGCAAAAAAGGTTTGGTACCCGTAACTGTTTCGTTGGATGGCTCCAAGGACAGTTTGACTGTCCACCAGGTGATACCAAGTGTCCACTTTCATGCGGCTGTGCTTTTCAATGTACTGTCTGAGTCGAGCTGCAAAAACAGCTCCACAGAGTTCGGCTTTAATTGGATCTCCTTTTGGTCAATAGGAGTAAGCTTTGCTTTTGATTCAACTAGTCTGACTTGAGCACCATTGTTGTTTCCCACCTGAAGTATACTACAGCCCCGTAACTTTTGTCACTTCCATCAGAAAATGTTATTCCACAGGGGTTTCCGACCCAGCCTACTGGTGTGAGGCTCCTGTGGAACGTGATGCGACTGAGACGAATGTAATCTTCAAAAAGCTGTATGCTTCTCTCAGGAGGTTGGAAAGGGGTTGTCCCAGGTGTCTTGGACTTAGCGCCACTCCAAATTCTTGAAAGGCTTTTCTAACAAGAATCACCCCCTTCGTGTTTGATAGGCGTAACTAAACGATTGGGTCGTACAGACTTGCCACCTGGCTCAGTAACTCCCTTCTTGTCAAAGGGTTTGAGTTTTACTTCTTACTTCCTCTTCTAGGAGATCTTGTTCAACTCTTATTCTGTGTCTCCTTTTGAGAAGTTGATAGCAGTCATTACATAAATTTGTCCTCTTTCACCAGGTAACCGACTCCAAGTGCTTTATTCTCCTCTTCCTTCATCTGATTGGGTAGTATGAGGACTTTGGTTTTGCGGAGGGAGAGGATTTGGAAATCTCTGTTTGCCTCCCACTTTGGCCAGACCGGATCCATGGCTTGAGAAAAAACCCTCCCGCGTTCAGAGATCTGTTCAACAACCTTTAAGTTTTCATTCAGGTTCTCCAAGGTGTTGCTGGATGTCAAAATGTCATCGACATAGCTGTCTCTTCAACAATTCGTCGTTCCTCTTCTAGGTGGTGAACATTTGAAGGTTTGCTGTTTCTCGCATAGCCAGTTGAGCAATACATCCAGCTGTTCGATCGCCATGTTCACTCTGGTGATGGCGTAATTCACCAATATCTTGTTCTGGTTATCCCTCCAAAGAAACGGTGAAAGATGCATCTCCTTTTCGTCCAGCCACACGGAGTTTACATTTTCTTGATATCACCCAAAGCTGCGTGTACTCCTCTTCTGAACCGTAGTTAAAACTGCTCTTATGGGATTCAGAACATCTGGTCCTTTCAATAAGAGTTTGTTCATGCTCAAGCCATTTGAATTTCTGGCTACTGTTCCAAACCAGGCGACAGGAGTAGACATGGAATTTGGTTTGGTGCGACTAGATGGCTCACATACCATACTGGTACTTTCCAGGCGTTCAAGTCTGTGTAACGTTGTTTTGTTTTTGCTCTCCCCTTTCACCATTTCATGGACTTGGGCGGCGTAAGTTTCCTTCCATTCAGGTTGTTTGTTGAGTCGCTTTTCTGTTTTCAGAAATGTTTGCTCCACTCCTTTCTGTTGTTTGGAAACATGATGGATCTATATCCAGGGTAGGTTGCATCCCAGTTGTGGGATGAGTTGCTATGAGAATCTGAGGTAACATAAGTGAGGCCTTGCTTTATAATTTCAAGTTCTTTTTCCTCCACCAATGACATCTCTTTACCGCCAGGCTGACACTTGCCGCACCGACAACCTCCACACTTTGGATCACAAAGCAGCACCAATACTCTCCCACGTCCACCAGTCCAGGAAGTTACTGGTAGTTGCTGCACATCTATGCTGGGAAGATACTTTTGAATCGGTACTTCATTGTACTTTACTGCAAGCTGTTCTCATAGAACGAGCAAAATGTGTTTTCAGACCTGTGAGTTGTAACATCAACATTCTCAAACAGGTCAGGGTGGGCTCCCCCTACAATTTTTCTAGAGGACTGTCCCCACAGGACAAGATCACCCACCATTTTGAGCCTTTGTGGGACAGACGCCCTTCTCTGTGACTGATCAGCAGGTCGATGGGTCTGGTCTTTTCAGGTGTTCTGGCCTCAATCTCCGGAAAGAATCTCTGTAGCTGCTTTGGCGTTACAACTTGATGCACTTTTGCAATCTCATCGAGACCATAGCATATTAACTGATGTGCCCTTTACAGTGCCTTGAGGGTTTTGACTCTTATCTTTAGTAGTACCTCTTGACTTTACTTTCGTTGACATCCCCCCAACACCAATGAACAATCAGTGTGATTTTCTCACTTTCTAAGTCCAGTCTTTGGCTGCTCTGTGAGTGATGTAGTTCGTATCAGAAGCCAGATCTATTAGAGTCCCAATTTTCTGACCCTGCGTTGGCAGTAACTTCTAATAACATCAGGATGACAGGTAACTCTTTAACTTTGACTTCACTTTCATCAAACAAAAATTAGTTTTGTCTTTGTGACTGCAACAACATTTGAGAAGGCTCTTTTAAACTTTTCTGCTATTTCAGGTGAAAGTCAAGAAATTAATTTTTCTGCTCTTCTGTGAATGTTGATCTTTTCTTGATTCTTTTTGCTCTTTCGACTTTCACTTTGTTCTTCTCCATTTGACAGAGAAAGAAATGATGATTTGATGAAACCATATTTCTTGCAGTCTCTTTTTCTACAAGGTTATTGGTCGTCAGACATTCTTCATCCTCAGAGTGAATCCTAGACATTTTTCGACAAGCGTCCTAGTTTCTTCACTGCATTTGATTTCTCTGATGGTTTTAGTGCTTTAAACTGTTTACAGAAAAATAGTTTCTCTTTGTGTTTTCCATCCCACAAACCACACATCCACCATCCTTTCTGGTCGAGCGGTGGAGGCATGTTTTCTATCCGGTCTCACTTCTGGCTTTTCAGATACTCAAGCTGCTCCAACCTCTCAAAGATGTCCTCTTGAGTTTTCAGGAACTTGAGAAGAACTGTCGAAGTGGTTGTCCGGGAGACACTGTTTGCAGGGTTAACCATGAAGACGAGCCAGTCCTTTTTCACAGTATCTGGCAGTTACTCTCAATGGTTTTAATAATATGAGAGGGTTTTTGAGGGGCCCTGATTTCCAAGTTCAGTGAGGTCAGCAAGAGCTTTCTCTACAATCTGGATTAAATCGATTACTTTTCTGGGTTGGTTAGCTTTTACAATTGGTATCTTGTCTAGTTTCTTCAATTATTTCCAGAGCAATAGTTGCTTTGTTGCCGTATCTGTTCTCCAGTACTCTGAAGATGTCTTCTGCTGTGTTATAGATTGACAGGCGATGTTGATGGCAGATTTTCTCATCTATGCTGCCAGTAACTGGAGCCTCTTTACTTCCGGGGAGCCGGTGGTCTCCTTTTTTTTGTAGACTGCAACAGTCCTTCTCCAGCGATTGAAAACTTTCTTTGCAACCATGAAATCTTGGTAAGTTTGTTGGTTTTAGTTTTAAATGGTTTGTATTGCTTGTACATTTTGCTAAACTTGCCGCTGCAGCCACTGCTTGGATGTACGATTTTTCTTTGCGATTGTTTGAGCGGTGATAACTCAGATTGTCTTGCCTCTAGAGTGTTGATCATAGTTTTCAAACAGTTTCACTCTGGCTTCAAAATCCCTTTTCATCTGTGTATCCATAGCTCCCAAGTTGCATGGCTTCGAATTGATCTTGGACAAGCTTCACCGAAACCTCAACCGTGCTTCATATCCAGCTTTGTTCACAGAAGTAACTGATATAGCAGAAACATCGTCACAGGCTCTCTCAGCTTCTTGAATAGCAATACTCATTTCATCAGAACCATATCTTGACCAGAGAATTTAGTTGAACTATGTTTTTCACACTGTCAAACTTTGAGTCACATTCAGTCATTGTTTTTTCTAAATCTTCTTCTTGTCGCTTATCAAGTTCCCCGTGCTTCGCAACTCAGCAAGTAAACCAGCTCTGTAGTCATCATTTGCTTCACTTAACATTTCTTGCCTCCTCTGTAAGCCTTTGAACTCTTCTTTAGTTCATTTTTTCTCCATGCTTCGGGCCCTCTGCTCAGGTAGTTGGCCTGTTTAGTGAAAGCATTTTTTGCAATGGTCTTTCTCTCTTAGTTGTTTAAGGTTTTTTCCAAAAAGCTTCTTTTCAGCCATCTTGCTGACTTGCTCTTGTGAATTTGTAATTTTCCAGCGTCGACAGGATGGTTTCTCTGACTTTATCAGCTTTAGTTCTCGTTACACGTCCGGTTTTCAACTGTCGATTCTTTGGTCTCTCCAGCTCTCTGCCTGACTCGATAGGCTTTCTTTCAAAGGACATGGAATCAACTCAGTCCATTCTTCATTTTGCTTTTCTTTCTGTTTATTTTGGCAGAATGATATGATAGATAATGATAGGTTGAAAACCTTAAAAGAAGAGATGTATATTTCATTGAACATTTCAACAAACTCAGCATGTCAAACACATGTCAAAATGCTCTTGGGTTTAACTCAAAACTGACAAGCAAAACAATCAACACAAAACAACAAATTCTTATAGTTCATAGATTCAATTAGTCCATACCGGTTGTGTCTTTGGTTCAGATTCTGGAGCTGGAGTGGAATCAGATCAAACAGAGATGCAGGTGTGAGAGTTTTTTCAATGATGAGTGAGGTGAAGGTGGGGTGTTAGTTCTTTTTCTCATGGGGATGTCCGGCCCGGGTGGAGTCAATGTTTGGCCCGGGTGGAGATGATCTCTGACTGAACGTGACAGTATAGGGTATTATTTTTTAATCAAATTCAAGGATTCTAAGTGTACTTTATGGTTGGGGAAAAATACAGGAATTAGCTCTAATTTAATTTTGATTACTGGTAGTTACATTTACTATATGTCTAGCACTACATACAGTAAAATAAAATAATGTATTATTTTTGTTTTTAATTCATTGCTGATGCCACACTACCAACTATTTAATTTGCTGCATTGATCGTGTGTGGCACAGAGTCTTTTATTTTGAAAGGAACCTATAAACTATATATATTTTAAAATTAAAGTAAAGGGTTTAATCTACTGTCAGAGTCGTTTATAATCAGTGACATTATCTTACTGCATTTACATGTATAGATTTTAAAATAATTTGGATTCCACACTAATGTTATGTTTTCATTCACTAGTAGAAGAAGAAAAAAAGGATGAAAGAATACAAAAGTGAATAAAAGAAAATTTCATGTTTCTTGATTTTTCATTGAAGTAAATCTGCAGTAGCTGGAGGATCTGATTAAACACAGGATGTTTTATTTTGAAAGGAACTTGAACGTGCTGTTATCAAAAGAGAAAGAAGTTATTTGTTGACAAACTCAACCATAGAGAACATTTCAAAGCTATATTTTATAAATGAATGGTTTAATGGCCAGAAAACATAAACAAAGTGGATTTTTCTGACTTTGACGTGAAACTTTGTGGTTCTCTCTGTAGTTTCAGTCCATAAGAATCTCGACCAAATGGCTCTTTTAACGTTTTAAAATAATATACAAATACCCCTGTGTATTTATGTGCAAGATGTTAAGAAACCCCTCCAAAAAAAAAGTTTCTTATGGTGCAGCTTGCAGCAAAAAAAAAAAAAAAAAAAATCTGTTGTTTCCTTGTCTGGTTTGTTCAGTTCGTTAGAAATTTGCTCAAAGTTGTGGGCGGGGCAATTGACGTGGGGCACCGCCCTCTTCTGTTCCCTGAGAGCTTGTGGAGACCCCTAGTTTTCGTTTCTGTTACAATATAAAAAAAAAATTGTCACCTTTATATTCACAACGATTTGAATTCAATGAAAAACTCAGAAAAGACATTTTGAGAGAAATCTTTTTTTTTATGTCATCCATCATAAGAGAAATTCCACACGGAAATGTTTAAAACAAAAACAAATTTTTCATCGGATTGGATCTTGGCATCTTTCCACACGCCAGGTTTAGAAACCGGTCTGGCTGGAAATGAATCAAAAAAAGAAAACAAAAAGGTTGGTGCGGATGGTGTGTTTATGGTCCCTCGAATGTTTGAGCTTTCTCTTGATCTACATGAAAACACTACTAATATACTTTTTCTACTTCAGAAATCTTTTTTACCTTTTACTATCACATTTCAAAACATTTATTTTTTTGTTTAATCTGTTTCCCACGTTTTTAACGCTGCAGCAACAACAAAGATTGACTAAATTAGGCTAAATCTGATTTTTTTTCCCTAAATTAATTAAACATTTTTAGGTCTATAGGCCTATACATTCAATACAAACATTCATAAGGTGTACTGCTTGTGAAGAGTTTTCAAAACTCGTTCAGGGGTGAGAAAATGTGGGCGTGACACGTTGATCACTCTGACGTACGAGCCAACCTGAAGGCATCTTCCTGAAAAAGCATTGAGATGAGGAAACAAACAGCAGATGGTTTGTAACACCAAGTCATACGAGGTTAAAATGGCTTTCCTCGCTGCTTTTCTCGTTTTGGGGACCATGACAACCGTGAACAGTGGTAAGTTTCACATTTTTAACAATATTATAACTTTTAAAAAACGTTTTAAACAACACAATACGTTTTAAAAGTCACAATGATATGAGAACATAGTTTTTTTTTAACCGAATCAGGGTTTTTGTGTTTGTTCTCCAACTATTAATTTACTTTTTTGACTTATAAGGGGGATTTGACCCCTCTTATAGTAAACAAAAAGGTTTTGTGGCATTGTGGATGAGCTCTCTTTGTAAAAAAAGAAATAATGATTGTATATGTTTATAAGGTTTTTAAATAAAATAATTTGGTTTTTTTAGTCTATGTACTGAAACTTCACACAAATTATTTTCAGATCAACTTTTAGGCTTTGTAATATTTTTATGGAGTTTTGTGTAGACACTCAAGAGTCCTAAACAATTAAATAATGTTCATGTAGGTAAGAAACTTGAGTTTTTACAGGAAAAAGATCAGTGTTAATATATATAAGGGGAAAAGAATGAGGATAAGAGGACTTAAGAAACTTCTTTATTTTCTTTTCTTTCTTTTTTTTTTTTTGAAAATTTCCGCATTGCTTCATAGTCATTTGATCTGTGGTTTCACTTCCATGATCCTCATTGTTTAGCAAACCGGTTTAATCCAATGCAATCTTTACATCTTTTTTGGTTGTGTGGCCTCACAACTATGTTGTCTGCCAGTTATGAGATTTTTGAGCTTTAGAATTCTTTCTGAGTTTGGGTTTCGTTAAATCCTTGTAAACCTGAAAATGATCACTTGCAGTTAAAGTATGAGTACTGTTGTGTGTTTTAAGCAATTGTCTCCTAAAAGTATCAATAAATTAGTGCATCTTTGTTAAAAAAAAAAAAAATCCAGAATTTAAAGTTGATATGTACAACTGGGTTTAAAAACCCCTAAAAGTAAAGAGATTCAGTACCTTTACAAAATGTCCCGCTAAAATGTTAATTCTTATTTCTAGTCGAGCACTCCCTGACCTACATCTACACGGCCTTCTCCAAGCCTGTGAAGCTCCCAGGCATCCATGAATTCACTGCTATGGGTCTGCTGGACAACAGAATGATCGACTACTATGACAGCTCTGTGCAAAAGAAAATTCCTAAACAAGACTGGATGAAGGAGCGACTAAAGCAGGAATACTGGGATAAAGGCTCACAGTCCCGGCAGAGCAAGCAGCAGTGGTTCAAGGTTAACATCGACATCCTGATGAATCGAATGAGACAAACTTCTAACGGTGAGATTTGAAGGTTATTTCTGACAGGCACGATGTCTAATAAAATCATAATTTTCCATGACTTATGATATTATAAATTGAATATATATTCTTTATTAGCTGAAATAGAGTTTTAATGTTTGTGTCTTCCATCAGACACTCACATTCTTCAGTGGATGCATGGATGTGTAGGTGAAGAAGATGAAAACGGAATCCTCCAGTTTAAGCGGGCATGGACATGTACAACTATGACGGAGATGACTTCTTAAGTTTTGATGATGAGTATCAGGTTTGGGTGGCTGCAGCTGATGCAGCATTCCAAACCAAGAGGAAGTGGGATGATGTCACAGCTCTGAAAGACTACACCAAGGGTTACCTGGAGAAGGAGTGCATGGAATGGATGGACAAATTCTGACTTATTCAAAACAGCAACAAAAAAATGCCAGTATGTACATGTTAAACCTATGCTGCCTTAGGTTTAGTAAGTTTGGGATCATTCCTGACTAAGTATTCATTATGAGAATTAACGCACTTTACGGAGGCCTGACTTGAATTTCATTTTTTAGCATAAGTTAATAAATCACAAAAGGGAGAACTTGTTAAATTTAAATCTTTTTACACATTGTCAAATGGAACTACTGCCAGCAAAACATTGTTTTCTCTTTACAGAACCACCGGAAGTGTTCATGTTTGCCACTCCAGCTAAAGAAAAAGGCAAACATTGTGCTGACATGCTTCGCTACCGGCTTTTATCCAAAGGATATTATTATGGAGATCAAAAGAAACGGCCGTGTTCTCGCTCCAGATGATGGTCTGGTGTCGTCCGAGTTCGCCCAAATGATGATGACACTTTTCAAATAAGGAACCATGTGGAGATTCTGAAGTCAGATTCTGCACGTTACACCTGCAGAGTCATCCATAAAGCCACCGACGTGGATGTTGAGAAGGCCTGGGGTAAAAAAACAATCTATTTTGATATTTCTTGAATTTGAACAGTTCTTAACATGTAAATACTGTTACACAAAGTATGATAAGTACTTTTTATAAATAAAGTTTGATTAGATAAAGTTTTAAAATAGATGTCAGCTTCACACAGCAGATATATTGCATTACAGTTAAGCTGAAAGTATTAGAAATAGATGATACACACTGGTTTCTTGTCATCTTTTTAAGCATTTTTAAACATAATTTACCTTGATGTTATAATCCAGATTTCACTAGAAGCTTGTCAAAATTAAGAAAATTTAAAAAAATATATATTTGTTTAATTTTAGATCACAAACTTCCTTTGGATGATGGAAAAGGAGTGATTATTGGTGGTGCTGTTGCTGGGGTTGCAGTCGTGTTGATTGTCGTGTGTGTCGCAGTGGGGATTGTGTTGGTCAAGAGAAAACGTAAGCATTGCATGTTTCATCCCATTTTTTTATAACTGAATAAGATGGACATTCACTTGATGATCCACCAATTTTTAAAGATAAAAAATGATGTAAATTTTTAAAAAAGCATTTGCTATGTTTGGTTTTAATTTAGCAAATTCTGAATCTGCTTTATGTTTGAAATTTGTTTTTCTGTAGAAGCTGCCAAAGAAAAATCTTGTCCTTCTTTAAAACCTTTGATAAGTAAGTGTCTCTCTTTTCTGCTGTGAGATTTTTTTGTTTACCTATTAATGAAGAGTTTGATTTAAATGAAAAAAAAAAACATGTTTCTCTGCAAAATAGTCTGACATTTCTTAGAACCATTTACCTGCAATACCCCAAATTATTTAATGGTAATGATCTTAAATGTGAAAGAAAAGCCTTTACATTTTGAAATCATTCCATTCTCTAATCTGAACATTGTTTAAACCAAGCAATAGTTTTCTAAAAATTGGAACGTTTAAAAAAAATAGGTGGTAAAAGTGACGTACTGTTTTATTATTTGACCATTTTTATTGGTGGAAGATGTCGGTTTGATGTGTCCTCATGAGCACAGTTTTTTTTTTCTATCAAGCTAAAATAAACTGAAGGTTAACAAAAACATACCTTATATATTTTTTCTTTGTATCTAGGTGGCTTTCCAGGGAATATCGTTCAAACTTGTAAGTATTTATTCTTTTGTTATGAAGTTGAATGTACAATCAAAAAGTGTACAGCAGATGATCTGAAATATTTCTGTCTTTGTGCATTTGTAGCCATCACCTCCTCCCAAGACAGCAGTCAGCCCCTCATGAAGAAGAGCAATGTAGGTTATGTCATTAATAACTTCACAGATAATTTTCATTGATATTAATGGACATATCTTCGCAGCTGTTGTTTCTAGAGAATTTGGCAGAATACTTCATTCCTCTAACATTTAATGTCTAAGCATCATTTTTTGCCATTCTAACTTCTCAAGTTAGAATAAAAGAGACCAGAAGTGATACAGTCACAACGTAATGTTTATTTTTGTGGGTTAAACTGTATATGACAGGATGTGTAGACTGTATATAAATCCATGACTTCTTCTTTATACAGCTTTAATAAAATACTTAAGAATTTAAATTTATGGAAGGAAAATTACAAATTTCATCTTAAATTACCAATCCTTTATTGGTGTTCTTTTCACCTAGATTAGCAAACTCAAAGCGCTAGAGAAGGATTAGATGAACAAAACTTTTTAACATTTATTTAGGAAAATACAAAGTTTTCAATCTAAATTAAAACATGATCTCTTACATTAAAAGACATTTAATAATATTTGTCTATAAAGGCATTGAATCACTTTATTACATTTGTTTAATGTTTGTGCCACGTCTGATGTAAATGTAACATTATATATAAATTTTATTTTTTTTTCACATTTCTTTTTTAATATTTCGTTTTTTTCTCACTTTGTTAACATGTTTTTTTTTCTTTTTTATCTTCTTTATTGTTAAAATCCCCATCTTTTTTCTGAATGTTTTATTTATATATATATATATATAATATATACATATATATCTTTATCTTAATTTTTTTTTGTAAAATCTTTTGGAAAACTGTCAATAACCAGAATTTTTCTTGAACAGAATCTCTTCACTCTCAGGACTCTGCTATTGGCAGTAAGTATCTAATACTCATGTTAAATACATTATACCACAAAACTGAATTGCTTATGTCAATCTAATAAAATTACCATTAAACTCAAATGCTTTTATTTATTTGAAATATTTAAATTCCTGTTTACATACACCATATTAAAAGCCAGACCTCTTACTTTTTTTGTTTTGCTGTCTGACATTTTAAAATGTTTTTGTAGTTTTAGAGAAATATTTGCCACAAAAACACTTAATACAGACAATAATATTTTTAAAAGCTCTTTTTTTTTAAAGTTTTTTCCAAATTCTATTTAATACAAGATAGCTTTTAAATTATGTGTAACAGGATGCTGCCACCCTTCATTTTTGCTTTTTATATTGACTCGTACATCTATTAAAGGACATTCATCTCTTTCCTTAATGACAGGATGTCTAAACATTTCCATGGTGTCATACCTGTCCATGAGTCAGGCAAATAGAATAACATCTGTTTATTTCTACAGGCACTCAATCTGAAGGAGATGATTGTTCTACGTCTTCATCTTCTTTGTCTTCAACACCACCATCTCCATCACCAGTCAGTGTCCCATAGAGGAGTGATGAAAGTGAAATTTGGCTTTTATGTCTCTGTATGGTAAATTGTGAATTTTTTTTTCTAAATCCCCTTGTGGTTAAAAGTTTACATATGACCTCAAAATTTTAAAGGTAAATTTTATCTGTTTTACAGAGTTTTTCACACTCTTTGCACATATTTACACGCAACCAGTACAAAAACTCATTGAAATTGATGTTGGCCTTTTATAATCCATGCAGCTAAGATGCAAGTTGCAACAATTCCCAAATGTATTTTAAATGCATCCAAGGCTGGATTTTGTTTTTTGTTAGCTAATTTTTTTTTTTAATAGAAAGTGACTTTTTGCACAGCATTTTTAACAAACATGCGACCAGTGTTGAACTCCTTTCTTGGCCGCACAGACTTGAGGAACGGATAGGATTGTGGTTATGGTTAATACACCAGAAGCTCGTCGTTCCCCCCAGGGAGGGATCACCTGTGGAAAACACATTTACCACACCTAGGAGCACAGCTAAAGTTTAACACAAAATACACGCAATACTGCAGTACTCACTCTCTGCCTGTTGACTTAAACTGTACACTGAAGAGAGCAGCTGTTATTGAAGGAGCTGTAGCCCAAAACTTTAACCTTACAAACCATTTACAGCTATTATCTGTGTGGTTTGTGTTTTACCAGTTTGGCAAATGTATTTGATGTTTACATGTTCTTAAGTTTAACATATGTTTCTTGTATTAGCCAAAGATGTCAGCTGACAGGAAGAGACTTATTATTCTTTCAAGATTATGAAATTTTGAGTTTTATTGAGATGCATTCGCCATGCAATGCAAAAAATAAATACAATTTAAAAGTTGTGGTTTCTAAATATTATTTTTTAATTATGATATGAGTTGTTACTTATGTAGTTTTATTTGTATGTGTGGTAGAGGGTGTTTTTCTCCTTTGTTCAGCACTTTGAAGTTTTTTAAAAGGTCTTTGTTACTTAACTTTGTCAAGTTTATCAGCCATTAGTACAATTGAACTTCCTCAATCGCCATCCTTTCTGGGCAACAAGCATTTACAAATATATAGTTGCTGGCATATAGGCAAAATTAAACATTATGGATATTTAAAAGCTGGTAATCTGACAGCAATGTGTTACCTGTAACCATTGTAATACACATTGATGATGTGTGTTTGTCATGGATTAATCTGTATTGTTCGTTTTGTCTATTTTGTTTCACTTCTGCTGGGCCTTCTTACCAGGTCATTACTGTAAATAAGAATTTCGTCTCAATCAATCCTCATAAAATAAAGGTTAAATATATACCTGCAATTTTGGTGTTATGTGTGCTTTAGTACAACATAAAAATGTATAAAATGAAACCAGTTGTGTGCACAGAAGAGCATATCTGAAATCAACCGAAAAGCTAATTAACAAGACTAGCCTAATTAGCTCCAAAACTTTATTAGCCACTCGGCAAATCGTCCTAAAGCTTTACAAATTCACTTTGATATAATTCTAGTACGTTAATTTTAAAAATGATCAAATATTTGTCAATTTGTTTTGAAGCAGCCGGTTGTGTGTTGTGTAATCCTCTCCGTACCCATTATGTCCACAGGCAAAACTGTCATTAAAAAAAAATGGCGGGAAAGTGTGTGGTGCGTTTGTGATCCTTCTAAACTTTGCGCCTTGTCTTGATCCACATCAAGTATTGATCGATTCATTGATGCTTTAAATATGTGAAAAATAGACGTAATGACAAAAATAAACTTTCAGAAATGTGATCGTTCAGGAATAGAAAAAATAATACTGTACACCAAATGTGTTTTTAAGTAGAAAACATGTGAAAAATAGAAATTGCCTTGATTAATTGATTAATGTAATGTTTTTTTATTCAACTCAAGAACACCTTTGATGGACAGTAATACATTTTTATTCTTTGACGATCACCTTTGAGAACGTTTATTTTGTCATTATGTCTTTTTTCACCCATTTAAGGCAGCAACAATAAGAATTAGTTCATAAAGATGACTTTTTGCTAATTTATTTAACATATTTTTAGGTCCTTTGCATTCAGAAAAACAAGTTTTATATAATATTTACTGCCAATGAAGTGTTTTCAAAAGCATTGAGGGGAGTGCCAGTTAGGAATTTGAACGTTTGACTAGGTGATTACTCTGACATATGAGGAAACCCGAAGGCATCTTCCTGAAAGAAAACATTGAGATGAAGAAAGGCGGGTCAGACAGTTTTCTGTTTTTGACACAGAAGAGGATTGAGTTTACAACTATGTTTTCCGTGGCTGCTTTCTTCGTGTTGGTGACCATAACCTCCATAAGCAATGGTAAGTTCCTTATTTTTAACAATATCATACGTTTAAATACACATTTTAATGTATATTTATAGGTTTAAAACATCACAGTTGGTGTGAGAAAAGATTAACGGGGTTCCCGGGAGGTCTTAAAGCGATCATCATCGCTAATTATTATTTTTCAGCACTTTTGTAGCAAAAATGATCTATAAACTATTTTTAAACATGTTATAACATATTAAAATGGAAAAATATGTTACTCAACTCTTTTTCCATTTGTAATATTGAAATCCAAACCATAAGGCGGTAGGGAATTTGACAAATATAAGTCCTTTGAGGATCTACACTTCTGTGTGGATTTGTGTTGTGCTGAAAATGTTAAACAGAACTTGTACAAACTCGTGGCCTTTCCAAAGTCTCTCAATCTGCTGGTGGTAAACACTTCTGCCACGGATGACACGCCCTCTTTCAGCCCCACAATACAAATTCATGAACAACCAGACGCTGTTATGTTCATGATCAAATGATCGCATGATGGCACATTGTGTGATTTCAGCTTCAACTAACGGTTCAAAATCTGCAGGACACTCCTGTTGTTGTCTGATACATATAAAAAGAAGACAAGCCTGCTGACCCCAAACATACCACCATAAATGACGATTCTGCATCTGTGAAAAAAAAAAGACATATTTCTGAAATTATAATTTTAAAAGAACGGGTATGTAAACAGTTTTCAGCATTACTTTTGTCTCATGCAAGGTTCGTGAGTGGCTTTCTTTTAAACGGTTGAAGAAAAATGTTTCACAGATGTTACAAACTCGTCAGCTGCTGCACACAGCGGGACGGGTCGCAACAAGAAACCACGCTAAGAAAAATAAGCAGCAGAAGGCCCGTTTACAGATATGCAAGTTTCTTCATCCCCCTCTTATCAGCCTCCATCATGTCTGACAGAAAAAAGGTGACAGCTATCCAATCAGCTGATCGACCCCAGCTGACCCCCCTCTCCGGTGTTCTGAGTCACTGAAAAACAAAAGAGAAGAAAACAAACAAAAAACTGGAAAGTTGTGAAAACAGATCATTTAAAGAATCCAATAATCTGCTAAATTGTTATTTTTATCTTTTAATATGATTCTGCTGTGATCAAGTAATTTCTTGTTGCTGTTTAATAATTGTAATGCAACAGCTATGACTTGATGAAATGACAATGAGAATTGATTTTTTTTTTTGTTTTCTCAAAATCAAAGTAATGACCAGGCGCTACCTAAGAACTTAAGACATGCATCCACGTACATGTACCTTTACTGTTTTACCTTCCTGTATCTTTGTGTCACAGTGTTTAATAACTTTTGGATTTCAGCTTTTTTTTCTGAAATCTGGAGGAGATCCAAAAAACTCAGCTGTCCTTCAGTTATGGAAAAGAGCTTTCAAGTGGAGGTGTGTACCCAGGCATGTCTGAAGTGACCAAAACAAAGAAACACATCATGAAATAAAGTGAATTGTCTTGCTTTTGCCATCTGTAAAGAATCTATACTCTATGACAGTGGACTCAAACTCAATTCACTTTATGGCAGAAGTCTGTGAGTCTATAGCCTGCACCACTAAGGAATTTTCCTTTGATCACTAACCAATCATATATATATTTATTTATCACCTGAAATGCTTAAATTTATAAATTCTTAACTCAGAAGTAAAATTTATGAGCAGCAAAACATATCAACTGTAAGACCTGTAAAGACTTACATAAGCTGATATATAACCAAAGGAAAAAAAGACATTGTTTCTGCACTTTAACTGGTACAGGAGAATACTTGATTCTGATTGGCTGCTGCTTGTAGCTGCACACCTAAAAAAAAAAAAAGCCCAAATATTCTATATCACTGTACAGGCAAAAATATTAAATTTAACTTGAAACTTATGGAGACCCTTTTAGTGCAGTTGTGGATCCGGCAGACATTTTCAAATGCTTTCATTTTGTCACAAATGCATGGCTCTGCCTCCATTTTGCCTTCCGCAGTGCTTCTACTCACTCGATCTGTGGTTTCACTTCTGCAGTTCATGCTGCAAGGTGTGTACTGGTGCAAACCGGTTCAGCTGATCTCCTGCAATCTATTGCAATCTTTAAGCTTCAGAATTCTGACATGGAGTTCTCTTGATTCTTTGTAAACCTAATATGTAGTTTACACATTTTAGCATGTTTTAAGCTGCAATACTTAAAAGTATCAATAGTAAATCTGTACACCAAGGATTAAAAGCACTAAAAGTAAAGAGATTTTTGCCTTTGCAAAAAGTCACATATTGCTAACATCGATTGTATTCTAAATTTTAGCTAATACTCTTATCCGTCTGTTATTCCAATACCCATTCCTGTTAAGGAATGTATCCATTCACCATCTTCGTCCAGCAAACACAGTCTGATCCTTTGGTGTTTACAGATTTTTTTTAAATTATTATTTCCAGAGAAACACTCCCTGACCTACATCTACACGGCCTTCTCCAGACCTGTGGGGCTCCCAGGCATCCATGAATTCACTGCTATGGGTCTGCTGGACAACAGAATGATTGACTACTATGACAGCACTATGCAAAAGAAAATTCCCAAACAGAAGTGGATGAAGGAGCGTCTCCAGCAGGAATACTGGGATAAAGGCACACAGTCCCGGCAGAGCAAGCAGCAGTGGTTCAAGGTTAACATCGACATCCTGATCAACCGAATGAGACAAACTCCTAACGGTGAGATTTGAAGGTTGTTTATGGCAGATATAATACCCAATTATATCATTCTTTTCCTTGATATAAATGAATGTAATCACGTGTTTTATTATCTTAAAATACAGTTTGTTTTAACGCTTGTGTCTTCCATCTTCCCTCAGAAACTCACGTTCTTCAGTGGATGCATGGATGTGTCGGTGAAGAGGACGAACACGGGAACCTCCAGTTTAAGCGCGGCATGGACACGTATAATTATGACGGAAATGACTTTCTGTCTTTTGATGATGAGCATCAAGTTTGGGTGGCTGCAGCTGATGCAGCACTCCCCACCAAGAGGAAGTGGGATGAAGTCACAGCTCTGAAAGACTACACCAAGGGTTACCTGGAGAAGGAGTGCATAGAATGGTTGAACACCTTTCTGGTTTATACAAAACAGCAGCTCAAAAATGTCTGTATGTACAATTTAAACCTTTTGCTTATGCTTGAAAATTTTTAATTAACTGATAGCAATAGAGATATATCAAAAAAGGGAGGTCTTGTTTGATTACTTTTAAATCTTTTGCATATTTGGCAATCCAGCAAACAAAATTTCCTGTTTTCCTTGTTACAGCTCCACCGGAAGTGTTTGTGTTTGCCACCCCGGCTAAAGAAAAGGCCAACATTCTGCTGACCTGCTTTGTCACCGGCTTTTATCCGAGGGATATATCCCTGCAGATTGTCAGAAATGGTCGCGTTCTCTCAGCAGATGATGGGCTGGTTTCGACTGGGGTTCGCCCAAATGAGGATGACACTTCTCAAAGAAGAGACCATGTGGAGATTCTGAGGACAGACTCTGCACATTACACCTGCAGAGTCATCCATGAAGCCACCAGCAGTGTGGTTGAGAAGACCTGGGGTGAAAAACTAACAGAATTATTATTATTTTTAATATGTGTTCAACTTGAACACTTTTGCCATTTGATTTGACTTGTAAAGCACTTTGATCTGTGAGAGGAGCACTATTTGTAAAATAAGTTTTATTTGATGTAATAAATTTTGGAAATAGTTTTCACAAAAGAAAAACAACAAACCGCTTTTTAATTAAAATGAAATTATCATGTTTTTAAAAATCTTTTTAACCTCGATGCAATAATCAGAATGTCATTGGAGGCTCGCCAAAATTAAACTTGAAATATTAAATACAATTCATATTTTCTTAATTTTAGATCGCCCACTTCCTTTGAATGATGCAACAGAAGTCATTATTGCTGTAGTTGGCGTTGGCGTTGGCGTCGTCTTGATTGCTGTGTGCGTCACATTGGGGATTATGTTGCATAAAAGAAAACGTAAGCAAAGAAATGCTTCATCCTATTTCATCTTTTTAAGATGGAATTGCAATGGATGATCTCTTAATATTTGTAAATAAAGTTTAACGTACATTTTTCTTAGTTTCAGTTTTGAAAACTCTGACTCTGTTTTCTATTTTATCTTTTTTCTGTAGAAGATGTCAAAGAAAAACCTCCTCCAGCGACATATTTAATAAGTGAGTGTCTCTCTTTTCAGCTTAGATTTTTCCTACTCATGAACCATTTAATGTGAATGCGAAAACATGTTTTTTAGCTTAAGATTAACCTTGTTTATTGAAATTTTTGAATAGTTTTTAAAGATTTGAAAGTTTAAAAATAAGCGTTAAAGTATCAATTATTCTGATATATTTATTTTCAGGTCCAGAACATCTTGATTTGACACATCTCATTAGCACTACATGTTTTTCTTACAAACTATATAAAGTAAAAGTTTGCTAAAAACCACTTAGGCACTTAGGTGTCATTCCTATGAGGAACTATCAATCTAGCATGTATTTATGTGTTCTTATATTTTATTTTAAGGTAAATCTTCCATTTAAATATCTTGCAGCAGATGGTCTGAAATGTTTGTGTCTTTGTGCATTTATAGACCTCGCCTTCTCTAAAGATTATTACATTTTTGTGTCAACAAATTCTGTTACCTTTGTTGTAAATTGGACTTTGCAGCACCTTGCTTATAAATTAATTGAAATAACAAATATAAAATGTTCTTCACTTTTGCTTTGTTGTTTTTAAAACACTTAAAGTTGCTTTGTATTTAAAAAAAAATCTTGGTTAACACATCTTTTTCCAACTTAATAAAGAATATTAGATCTCCATTTTGAATACAAATGATTTATTAATGTTTTCAATTAAATCAATTGTAATTAACTAAAATGTTTCTTGAACAGAATCTCTCAGTGATGATGGCTCTACTATCAGCAGTAAGTATCTACTTGTACTTTTAGATACATTGTACGCAATGCTTAATCTTTTGGGATATAAGCCCAAAAATTTTTACAATTGAGCTCAATTTAATAACATCATATTAAAAGCTAAACTTATTTATTTTTTGGCTGACTTCTGGTAAAGGGAGATGTAGAAAAGAGAAAAATATCTGTTTTTACAAAAGTCATATACATATATAACACCTTTTGTTTTTATTTACAGGTTCTAAATCTGATGAAGACTTTCAGTCGACTTCGTCAACTTCAGCTTAAGCTCCACAGCCAGTCGGACGTCTCCTACAGGAATCCTGATTCTATCAGTTGGTGTGGGAAAGTGAATTTAGGCTTTCATGTCTCTGTACAGTGAAATTATTTTTTCACGTCCTTCTATGGTTAACTGTTTACTTATCAACTCAAAATGTAAACAATCAGTTTTATCTGAAGGCGGTTGACCCTTGATCGGAAAATTACAGGTTCGATTCCCAGCCAAAGTGCCCTTGGGCAACACACCGAAGCCCACTTTTCCTTTGGCGTTTATAGGCTGGCGCCAGTGTTCAGCAGTGGAACTGCCATTAGTGTGGGAACGAGACTGTGACTGTAAACCACTTTGGGCCTTCAAGGAAGGTAGTAAAGCATCATACAAGCATACACCCTTTACCATAACACTTATCTGACCAAAACTAAGGGTGTATCCACACTGGAAATATGATTTGATCTGGACCAGGTCCACTTCATTTGTTCCAGATCGAGTCCTAAACCATGTTTTTGGTCTGTATTCAGACTGAGATCTACTGGAGGTTTCTGTTCCGGAGCAACACCTGCAAACAAAACCATGAGACTAAAGATCTCTTCAGTCATTGGCCAGCAGTTACAAGGGTGGGTCAAAACAAGGGAGTTACTGAGAACGCTATGACAACGAGGTACGGTGATAAGTGTTTATAACGTATAAATTGTCGGGTAAAGCATTGTGTATCATGTTAAAAGTTGTTTAAATAAGTCTGTGTTCATCCAACCACATTTCAATGAGTTGCTGTTTTGCACCACGTTGGTCCACTAATGACCGGCTGATGTCCAAACACCCTTCCCCCCCCAACCAACGTCCTACATGTCTAAGGTGCAAATAAAACCAAGGGGAGGGGCGAATCCACGCAGCGACCACAGGGCACTGCAATACAACCACCCTCCCCTTCACCCTAATGCATGTTTGTATGAGGAATGGGGATAAATTGGGGAAAGTTATCAGACTTACCCCAGATGGTGGACCGCCGTCCCCCCGCCCCTCCCTAGCGTTGGACCCCCCCAGAGGCCCTACCCCTGGAGGGCCGACCCCCCAGGAGCCAAGAAGGAGCCAGTCCCAGAGACAAATCCAAGCCCCCACCCCCAAGTACCTCCCCTGTGGCTTATAGAATTAGGACGTTGAACATTATTTAATGACAAATTTTCATTTTGAGTGTTAGATTGTCACAATGTCACATTTTTTGCCTTCAGCAGTTCTGTTGATCCAATTTTCTCTTTTGTGAGCACTATGGGCACATGGCAAGGATGTTGATGTTGTCAAGTATTATTATTTTTTTTGTTTTATTTTTTATACCTCATTATTTACGTCTATTAAACTTTTTGAAAAGATAAAAGAAAGCATGATTATGTTCCTAAAAGGAGCCCATCTGAGTTTGAAAGAGACATTTGCTCTTCGTTCTTATTGATCATTTTAAACCATGTTAAGCTCCAGCTGTGGTATCTTATATCCTTTTTTTTTTTTTTTAAATATATGTGAACTTTTACTTTGTTTTAAACATCCAACCCATTCCATGAATCCACACCACAAATCGAAGAGCACATTTTTCTTTAGTAAGAATGTATTGTTTGTAAAGTTCATTAGTTTTCTTAAATTATTTTTAACCCCCATCTCTGTCCTTTAAACAGTTTTGTATGTTTACTAGAAGTAAGTTGTTTCTGGCTTTAAAAACAATTAGTTCTGTCATAAGTTTAAGTAGCTCCAATAATTTCACTAAACTTGATTTTAAAGGCAGTTATATCTGCTCCATAATTCACATTAAAATTATTCCAATAGCTTTTATTTTTTGTAAAATGAACAGACTGTAAGGATTTTTTATAAATACTTCGTCAAACCTCTACATTGTGCTGTAAATATAATAGCATTATTAATGAATATATTAATAAATGTGATATGTGAGGGAGTGCATGCGTGTTTTTCCCAACCCTTCTGCCTTTTGCAAGTTTGGCTCTGTTGCGACTTTTACTTGTAAATCTGCAGCGATTTACAAAAATCCTGAATTTTGTTTTGTTAACATTGAGAGTTTATCTGTGTCAAACCAATGTTAGTTTCAGTAGCTAAAACTATTTTTACAACTTGCCTGAGATTCATCAGATTCATCAGACTCATTCAGATTCTCCTCTATAGAATTCTGTGTCGTCTGCATATAAAAGTATCTGAATGTATTTACTTACATGTGCTTATCCAGTGTAAAAAAATTGTGTGTGTTGCATCTGAACACAGCATGAAATCAACGAGTAACCTAAGATAATTAACAAGACTAGCATAATACTGTAATCAGCTGACCTTTATTAGCACTGTGACAAATGGTGCTCAACCTTTGGGCCTGTAAATCATTTTAATGCAGATTTGTTTTTATTATTTTTGTCTTTTTTATGTTTACATAATCCAGTAAACTCCATAAATTACGTCAGGTTTATTGATTAAAAAAAAACAAAAAACTATCAATTTGTTTAGAATGTGAGTGTTCTCCCCTCCATGTTACCTGCTTTTCTTCTCAGAGTGAGAATACCTGTTCACAGTTTGGGTTGACACCCCTCAGCCTTACAAAAAAAGTGCTATCACTAATGTGACTGCCACACCGGTGTGGTGTCAAGGTGCGCTCCCCCTGCCGAAATGTGTTTCCCCGGTCTCAGGCATTGTTGATTTGTTTTGTAACATTCAGACTGTGTTCCAAAAAGAATAAAAAAAGGTGGATGGTTACAACGGATTCTGGGTTTTACTTTTGCTGATCCAGCCTGTCAGAATCTTTGCTGTCAAATAATTTGCAGTAGAAACAAGAAAAGTTTAAAGGTGCATTAACACTACACGACAGATTCGCTGGTTGTCACCTGTCAAATGTGTTCCTGAGTTTATTTATTGTGGATGGTTCTACAAAAACATCAGTAATCATGTCTTCATGTTTGAGTTTATTTGATTATTATTAAAAGATTTTCCCGGTACAGGGGGCTCTGTCTGTATGACAACTGTTTCAGATAGAAAATTCAAAGATTAAAAAAAAAAAAAAATCAGGAACAAATTTCAGTGGTTAAAAAAATCAGAATAAAATGATCACATCTGACACTATTCTCCACCCATTTCCCTCTGTCTTACTCCAGCTAATCTTCATTTCTCTTTCCAAGAAATTTTGGCACTTTAGTAATAAAAATAATGGATATGTCTTCCCAAATCAACTTAGGTGTTCTTAGGAAAGTCTTATTTTTTTAGGTTTGGTGGATGCTGAGGCTACACAGGCAGACTGATCACTGTCTGTATAGCAGCATAAGAAAGGGTCACATCATTCACCTCTTTTTTTTATGAAATTGCACATAAAACCTTCATTTCTATGTTGTGAAAACTAGTTTGTTAAACATCCACAGCAAAATGAATCCTTTTTTTCCAGACGGAATTTTCTGTTTTTGTATGATTTTATGTCTAGTGTGTGAATTCAACATAGAAAAATGACTAAATAAGTGTCACATAGAAGAAGTTGTTATGATTAAAAGGATGTCTTTCAAACTGATAATACTGAGGCTAATTTAAATGTAAAAAAAACCTGAGCTTTAGGCTGTAGGTTCCAGAAGGTTAAACTTTGGTCGGGGAGCCAGAGGCGATAGGATTACTGTATGAGGGAGCGGCACTCCTTCTCTACTTTCAAACCTATCAGGTTGAAAGAACGAGTGTGAGGTGTGTTTGTGATACTTCCACTGACTTGATTTGCCTCAAGTAATGTCATTTTTTTCTATATTAAAACACTATATGTAATTTTTTATTCAATTTTCATTTCAAAAAGTTTATTTTATTTAGTCTATTTTTTACATTATTGAAGCAACAACAAAAACATGATTAGTTTAAACAGATGTTTTTTTCAAAATTTACTTTACATATTTTTAGGATTGATATATTTAAGGATAAGATATCATTTATTTAATCTTTATAGTTTAGTTTTTTCTAAAAGAATTTAGGGTGTGTCTTTAACCTGAAGGCGTGTCCTCCTAAAAAAAACAATGAAACAAGGAAGCAATGAATCATTTAGTTTTGTACTGTCAACAACAACACTATGCTTTACTTCAAGATTTATTTTGTGTTTGTTGCCATAAAAACTGCAAGCAGTGGTAAGTTTTGACATTTTAACAAAATCATAGGTTTAACTGCAAATTTTAAACTAAACTAAAAGCTCACAATCAAGCTGTTTTTTTATAACTTTAGTTTTATTAGTTTTTGTTACATAAACACAAACCGAAATCACAATAAAGGTCAATTCTAGGTGCTTCTCAGATCTATCTATTGTACAGTGACCATTTTTTCCAGTTTCGGTGTACTTGTGCCTCTTGCAGTTTCAGTCTGTGTGATATTGTTTCCATTGAGTAGATATTGTTGATTGTTGATATGCATTGCTCCTTTGATGGGATCGTCGTGGTGCGCCAGTTCCTGGTTAATGTTTTTTGGCAGCTACTGACATAATTTCAATAAGTGTTTGCCACTTTGGTGGATTGAGTTTCCTGAGAACATGTATAGATAAAATAGTTCTGGTACCAAAGGACTTGTAAGCACTTGGCTTGTTATATCACCCACCATCTCCCATGAAAGCCAACATTCATTTCTCCACATCCACCCCAACAGCTCTGAATTGTTTTTAACTGTTTGTTCTTCTGTTTAAGCGTAATGAAAAATCTTATAAGATTCTTTAAGACAAACTCTCTCCATGTTCGAGATCCAGTGGTAGTATGGTGGTGTCTCCACATGTCTGACCAATCCTGTTCAGTTATCTTTATGTTTAGTTCTTTTATCCCAATTATCTTATACTTTAGAGTTGTGTTTTTATCATACTCCATGTTACGACCAATTTGGCTACGCCCTCCAGCACCACACCTTAAAGAAATCGAAAGGAAAAGATACAAAGATCCATGAAACACACAGGAGTCCCACTCTGATAGAAATACACAGAACCAAAAAGAAAATACAAAACCAAATACGGCCACAGACGTAACACTCCATTAAAGATTTATATAGCGTACTAATACATTTAATGCTGTTGTCTTTATATGCCTTTATTATTGTTTGAACTATCCCACCCTCACCTCTTGAGGAGCTGCTCTGTATCACTGTCTTAAAATAGTTTCTCAATTGTAAATATCTAAAAAAAAAATCCTGTTTTTCAAGGTGAAATTGTTTAGTCAAGTTCTCAAAACTCTCCAGCTGTCCGTCTTTTTCTAACAAGCACCATGCTGTTATTCCTTTTGTAGTCCAGCATTTATAAGTTTGATCATATTCTGCTAGTTTAAATTGCCTGTCATATGCTACCCATTTTAATTTTTTGGCACTATTTAAGGATTTATATTTTTAAAGTAGATTGAACCATACAGTTAATGTATGATTTGTTATGGGGTCTAGATGCATTTTTCTTTTGTTTCATATAACTCTTTATCTCCAATAAGGTTTTGAATAGGTTCTTGTAATGTATCACATTCTATATTTTTACCATTTTCCGATACAATGAGGATTACACCAACAGCATTTGTATTGTAGTTGTGAGGCAATGTAGTAATCTCTCAGTTTTGGTAGTACCATTGGGACTCTTGTCCTCATTCTGATATCCTCACTTGATGTGTGGTTTCACTTTTGTGTAGGCTACTGCTGAAAGCCAGTTTAGCTAATTAAGTGATATATTAAAATTTTTTCTGAATGTCTGGCCTCACATTTTTTAAAAATAATTATTATTTACAGAGAAGCACTTCCTGATGTACATCTGCACAGCCTTCTCAAAACCTGTGAACCTCTCAGGCATCCATGAATTCACTGCTATAAGTCTGCTGGACGACAGAATGCTCGACTATTATGACAGCACTGAGCAAAAGAAAATTCCCAAACAAAAGTGGATGAAGGAGAAATTAAAACAGGAATACTGGGATAAAGGTACAGAGTCTCTGAAGGAAGAAGAGAAGCGACTCAAACTCCTGATCAACCAAAGGAGACAAAATTCTAAAGGTAAGTTTCAAAGATTATCTATAACAACAACAATATTCAATTAAATAATAATTCTCCACAAAATATATTAATAATGCAATGTATTTTATAAATGAATGTCATCACATGTTTTATTAATTCAATTCAATTTTATTTATATAGCTCAATATCACAGAGAAAAGTTTCCTCATTGGGCTTTATGCCAGTAATTGTTAAAGATGCAGAAAATTGGTTGTAAAATATGCACAATAGCTAAATAAAACTGGTTATCCCTGTCCTTAGACCCTCCCTCCCGGTAACGATAAACTCCCTAAAAAAACCTGAGTCAGGAAAAAAGAAGAAACCTGAATATAACCTTTGTTTTTTTTTTTTTTTTTAACAATTTGTCCTGTCCTACAGCTGAGCAAACAGATGCGGGCTGAGAGCCCCTTGTGTTGGACAGATTTTAGTGTATACTAAACTTTATTTTTATTGATTATGATGTATCGTTTTTCTTTTTTTGTTGGACCGATGGTAAAGAGGGGGGTTTAGAGAAAAAAGAAGATGATAACAGAGGGTAGTAACATCATAGAACAACCAGGTCTAAATAGCAATCTGGAATGAGCGGGGCCTATCTACACACACACTCGGTAGACACACACATACCTGTTAGCTAAAATAATCTTCACCTTTATATAAGTCAAAAATGTACACAATACCACTGCAGCTCACAGACAATCATAGAAGCTGACACAAATAAAGCCTTTCATTCTGTCACACATTCTGTTAGTGCGAGGTGAGCTGACACCTGTGCTCAGGTGAGTGTTTATATTTTGTTGATGTGGATGTTGATGGAATATATTGAGGGAAAGAGAGCCCCGCCATCCCCACAGCAAGGCCCCCACCAGGGCGGCAGCAGCAGGCCAGCCCAGACCCCCAACACCCGACATGGAGCCACGGAGAGAATCCGTCTGCCGAGCAATCCCGCCAGACACCCAGACCAGAGCACGCGGGACCGCCGCAGGGGGCCCCACGCCCGAGAGCCGGAAGGCATGGTAGCTCAGAGAGTGCAGGCCCCAGCCCAGCTAGAACAGCAATCCCCCCCCACCATGCCAGGAAGTGTTAACAAGGTCCGACCAGGTACACCCACTGATGGAATTTTGGAGAGGCCCAATTCTCGAGAGCAAGGACCGGAACCCAAACCACAGAGACCTGGACACCCCACGGCTCCGATGTAGTTTGATCCCCTGAGGGATTAGCCAAGTTTAACCTTTGTTTTTAATGTTTGTCTTCCATCTCCTCTCAGACATTCACGTTCTTCAGTGGATGCATGGCTGTCACGCTGCTGAGGATGAAAGTGGTAACCTCAAGTTTAAGCGTGGCATGGACATGTACAATTATGATGGAAATGACATCCAGCTTTCCAGTGAAGTTTGGGGGGCTGCAGCTGATGCAGCACTCCCCCCCGTGATGGAGGCTTATGACGAGATAGAGTGCATGGACTGGATGAAAACATTCCTCGTATATTTAACAGCAGATCTCAAAAATGCCTCTATTACCTGTAAGTTAAACGTTTTGCTGCATCCTGCTTGGCAATTACTTAGATTCCAGATGTAAATTTCAAACATTTTAATATGTACATGTGTCCTGCTCACAAAAATTAAAGGAGCACTTAAAAGAAACACATTAGACATCGTATCTCAATATGAAGTTGGATATCTATACAAATAACAACAGGGCAGTGTCTTAGGAACAAAAGGGTGCCAAGTCTTTTAATGGTAATAAAAGTTTTCAGCCTACAGAGGATATCAATCCTGACAGCAAAACTTTCTGTTTTTCATTACAGCTCCACCTGAAGTGTTCATGTTTGCAACACGAGCTAAAGAAGAAGCAAACATTGTGCTGACCTGCTTAGGCACAGGCTTTTATCCAAAGAATATTAATATGGAGATCAAGAGAAACGGACGCGTTCTCTCAGCAGAAGATGGGCTGGTGTCAACCGGGGTTCGCCCAAATGAGGATGACAGTTTTCAAAGAAGAGACCATGTGGAGATTCTGAGGACAGACTCTGCACATTACACCTGCAGAGTCATCCACAAAAAATTCAGTATAGATGTTGAGAAGACCTGGGGTAAATAGGAAAAAATAACTTTTTTTTTTTTTTTGTTATTTCCTCAAGTAGAACAGTTCTGTTGTTTTTAATTCTAAAGTACTTTTAGCTCCACAAAGCATGAGAAGCAATTTTTACATATAAAATTTGATTAATAAAATTATAAATAGATGTCTGTTTTACACAGAAAATGTAATTTGAAGCTTGTCAAAAGAAAAACAAACAAATAATATTAAAGAAAATTATTATTTTCTTCATTTTAGATCGACAACTTCCTTTGAATGATGCAACAGGAGCTACTATTGGTGGTGTTGTTGTTGGAGTTCCAGTCATCTTGATTGTTTTGTGCGTCACAGTGGGGATTATGTTGTTCAAGAGAAAACGTAAGAACAGAATGTTTCATCTCATTTCTCTTGTAATTGGATGAATTTGCCCTTGATGATCCACTTAATCTTTAAATATTCAATATGATGTACATTTATCAGAATAGCATTTTCTATGTTTGGTTTTAGCGTTACAAACTCTGACTTTATTTTGTTTGAACTTTGTTATTCTGTAGAAACTCCACAAGAAAATCCTTCTGTTTCTTCAACTCCTGCCATAAGTAAGTGTCTCTTTTGTGCAATGTTGTTTGCTCCCTTATTCATGAATTGGTTGATGTGAAGGAAAAACTGCTTATTTTTTAACGTTTTAGAACAATGTTTATTTATAAAACTAATAAAACTAAAAAAAAAAAAAACACAATTTAATTTTAAATAAACATTTACCGGCAAATTTATTTATGGCAAATTCTATTAAATGTTTAAAAAATGCTCTTAGTTTGCACATTATGAATATTTAACATGTTTTATGTGATGGATATTATTTAAACAAAACAATTTTTATCCAGAAAATATATTTTAAAATTGTGTTTAAAGTTTTGAAAATTAAGAAAAACAGACAGTAAAAGTTAAATAGTTTTTATTGTTTTTTTTTTTTAATTGCAGGTTCAGAAACTATTCCCTTGATCAACCTCCCAGGAGCAGTAAGGGTTTTTCTCTCAAACACTTTTTTAATTAACTAAAGGTTGACAAAATCCTACCTAATAGATAATAGATAAATAATGGATAATTTTTTGTCTTTGTAGGTGTCAACCCCGAGGGGAATTCCCAACCCAGTAAGTATTTTTCTTTATTTCGAAGGTAAATCTAATTAAAATGTGTTACAGCAGAATCTCTGTAATATTTCTGTCCTTGTACATTTGTAAACTTTATCTCCTCTCCAGAGAACACCACACCCCTCATCTCCGTTCATCATCTCAAGAACATCAATGGTAGGTTAGGTCCTAATAAACTATGTTAAACTTTGAATAAATGAATGAGTTAATTAATTAATTAATTAAATTGTCTGTTTCAAGCAACCAGGTCAAAATACATGAGATATCATATCACATAATGAATCAAGTAGATCGCTCAAAAGGGAGTGGAAGGAAGCGAACTCATATAATCCCACCCCGACTCGACCATTTTCTCTACATGAATTATCAATATCCGGTTCAGGACTTAATATCAAATATTAATAGATTCAGTTATTAAGGATCATTAATATCTGATGTGATCAAATTTCAAAGCATCCACAACAAATCATTTATATCAATCAATTACTGTGGTGGCACTTTTCACAGGTGTCTTCTTCTGTGCCACTATTTGAAGCCTGTCCAGAAACTGTTATTGAAACGCGAGTGAGACTTGTTCTTCGGTCAAACTTTTAATTCAAAATAAAAAAAAACCTCACACAGTCAAAAAACTGTGTCGCTTCCAATCTTTCCGGCTTCAATCTAAAAATACAAATCCTCTCCCTGACGTGGCATTATTTAATTGGAAGCTAACATGGATGATTTTAAGTTAGATTGCACGTCTTTTCAGCATGCTTAAGTAACCATTTAAAGGTGTGCAACTTTACTTCTAATATATTTACTTTCAACAAAATTATTGCTGTAAAATGATGAATTTGGCTCCTACAGTAACAATAATCTAATATCCTCATTGAAAATACTTGTGCAGATTGTTTTCAAAGAATCATAATAATTCAAGAAGTAATATTTAAATCATCTTCATTTGTTAATGCAGGAACAATCTAAACATTCTCATAAAAAAGGAAAATTGGTGCAGATTTTATGTATCAAAGAATGGTTAAAAAATTAAAATGTAGTAATTAAAAAATAAATAAATTATACAATTTGTGCAGCTTGTGTTCATCAAAGAATAATTATAATGATACAGTAATAATAAGAAAGGGGAAAAAAAGATCAGGAATTTGAGCCGAATCAGTGCTTTCATTGGTATAAATGGTATGTTTTCACAGCTGTTGTTTCTAGAGCATTTGGAGCAGATGACTCTGAATCTCCATCAGTTTGATGTCTCATTATTCATGCTTCCTAACCTCTCGAGTTAGAAAAAATAAAAAGGAACAGAATTAATAAAGTTACAACTTAATATTTGGATTAAAATAAACACAACATGAAAAATCCATGACTCTTTCATTAAAACACTCATGCTGACCAGATTTATTAAAGAAAATACCAATGTATTTATTTGTTTGATTTGTTTTATTTATTTATTTATTTATTTTTTTTCCAGTCTTTCCCCATGATCAAGACCTGCAAGAACGAGAAATGGTATTCCAGCATTTAGCAGTCTAAAGATTAGGGGAGCGTTAACGTCATGTTCCAAACAGTAAAGAAAACAAACATTTAACATTTGTCACAAATTATTGCATATAATATGTAGTGTATTTGTTTATATGTGCAATGTGTGTAATGTTTATATGTGTAATATATAGGGATGTCCTGATCAGGTTTTTTTTTATATTTCTCTGTCGGATAAATCAAACAGGCATATCAAAGAACAGCTTGGGTCTTAAGGAGTTAAATTACAGGGCTAGCATTTAGCAGTTATCAGCTGCTGTTACAGATGCTCCTCCCACACACAGTGGGAGCTTCAGGTGAACAGACTTTAAGATTACCGTGAAGCTGCTACTTAAGCACTCGTCAAAACAAACCTTACACCCTTCCTTTGTAGATTGTTGTTTGTGTTTGGACAAACCAATTGAGACGCTAGCTGACAATTTAAAGCGTTTTTAAAAGAGTTATTGATCCCAGAAGTCTGAGTCTGTGATCATATCACTAGCTTGACCGAATTGTTTATGTTAGCCTTCTGCATGAGCTGCGCCCGTTTTCTGCTGCGTTTTCCGGGAGTAACATTTTGTGATCTTTTCATGACATGCAGACTTCTAGTGGAGTATTTATGTGGAATAATACGATTAAAATATAAAGCACTGATCGTAATAAAAAAAAAAGCGATATAATGGGGAAATGTCTTATTTCGATCAAGTCATCAACTACGTGATCGGCCCAATTTCCGATCACGTGACCGGACCGGGACATCCCTTGTTATATATATATATATATATAATATATATATATAACAAGGGATGTCCCGGTCCGGTCACGTGATCGCCCAATTTCCGATCACGTGACCGGACCGGGACATCCCTTGTTATATATATATATATATATATATATATATAATATATATATATATATATATATATATATATATATAATATATATATATATATATATATATTAATTGATTTGTTAATATATACTGACATCCTCAGGCATCCTGCAGTGCAGATGTAAGATCAGCGTAATATTCTGTCTAACATTTATTTTTAGCTTTTGGACAAAAGTGATCTTTTTACTAAATGATCCTCTGTTTTTTTTTTTTCCTCCCTCCCTCTGAGTTTATACGCATATAAAAGCTCAAACGACCCTCTAACTTCAGATGCAAATATCACAGAAGTTGTGAACACCCGATTAACAAGAGTACCTGCATGAAAAAAGAAAAGAGGAGAAAGCTGGTCAGTCGGTGCTTGTAGCAGGTAGTGGGTCTGTGTGTGAAGGAAGAGAGAAGGAAAGCCTACTCATGCTCGTAACAACCGCGCGCATGGGGAGGAGCTTAGTTCTGGAGTTGCAGCCATGAGTTTGAGTGTTTTGTTCAAATGTTTCACCAGAAGTTTTTGCATGGAGATTCAAAGTATATCTATTTGTTGTTGTTTTTACTGTGTATCAATAATAGGTATGTTTATTATATTTAGTCACTTAAGTTTATTATTTTTAATGAGATAATCTTAAATTAGTAAAATAAACTTGGTTTAACCAGTCCTGACGTGACACTGAATTAAGAGCCCTTATGTATTTTAAAAAACCTGACCTTGTCAAAACTGTTTAAATAAGTTTAATACTCACATTCTTATCTTCTGCTGCACAGCAGTACCTATAGTTTCTGTTCCAAAGCAAAGTTCGCATATGAGATCATAATAAGCACAAGTAAATTTACTGCTTTAAGAGGATCTTTTTGACACTGATCATTCAAATAATTTCAATTCAGGATAAAAACTAAATAACATGACAATTTTTGATGGTGAAATGGTGATTGTGGATAACAATTTACAAGATTTACGGGTCAAAAATCAAACTTGAAAGTTACTATAATGTTGTATTGTTTTGTTGAGATTTATACCTATATTTGGATATACTATTACTGTTAAGCCAACAATAAATTAAAGTATTCCGTGTACTGCATCATAGCTAAATGTATGATGTTTGTTGCAAAAAAAAAAAAAAAATCTTATTCTTTCTTCTTTTTTTGTAGTTGTTGCTATAGTTTAAGTTTGTAGAATTTGTTTTTGTGCAGATCTTTGTGTGTGACAGACCAGTATCATATTTTTTTTTATCTTACATGGCATCTGGAAGCTTAACCTGTTAATCAGGTTTGATAGAAAGGCCTGGGTTTGTCCTCACACTACTCAACTTGCTTGTAAAAACGGGGGTACATTTGATTTTTTAATCTTCATTATCTTTTTTTTGTATCTTTCTCTTTTGTTTAGAAGACACCAGTATATTAATAGACTGTTTTTATGCTCTCTTTTTTCACAATAAAGGTTATGCGCTTGAAATTTGATTGTTCCAAAAATGTTTACAGCAGGAGATAGTTGTATGCATTTGAAAAGTATTTTTACCGTTGTTCAGTAGACTTTGCACATTTAGAAATATATGCAAATTTTTAGTGCACATTACAACAGCAAAATACCTTAAAATATAAATAACTCCACATGGCGGGAAATCTATACCAAACTCTAATCCAAACTTAAAAAAATAAAACAACATAAACGTGTGTGGAGTTTCAAAGTTTAATGGATTGATTTCTGCTGTTCAGAAGAGCAATTTTTATGTTAACAGAATGTATTGTAATGCAAGAGGATGTACGTGTGAAAGAAAAGGAAAAAAATTCCTTGAACCGCACTGGACACACCCTAGTAAAGAACCAGGAAGCAGGGTTTGAAGCTCAGTTATGTATTTAAACTCTCAGCATAAAGTAGCAAACTTGAATTCTATATAATTTCTTTTAAATAATTTTTTTTATTATTTTAGATAGGAAAAAATCCAAACAATAACAGACAGTAACAACCTCCCTAGCCACCCCATCCCTGGGCCACCTTCGAAACATACAGAAACATAAACAGTCTTCAACACACATAAATAAATACAAATAATTTTAAAAAACACACCCAACAAAAACAGAATACAGATGTTCTAGGTCAGAGGTCGGCAACCTTTACCGGTGAAAGAGCCATTTGATCTTGTTTTCTCCCAATCAAAACCTAGAAGGGGCCACATAGTTTTGCTTTAGCCTTTAAAAAAATTTGGATTTGCATCCATTACCTTTTTTTGTTTGTATTTTTTGATAAATATGAATTATGTATATTTTTTGGCACAAACAAAAGCAAAAATATAAAAAGAAACTAGCATTTCTCACAATGGGATTTTTTTTATTACGTTTTTACCTTTTACCTTTAGTAAAGGCCGCATTAGCGAATTAGCGAGTAAGCTTGTTGCTTAATTACTGGCTAAATTCCAAATTAGCATAAAAGTCATCAGTAAATTAAAACAGCCCAAAATGTTAGCATGTTGCTAAAATAAATGCTAAACTCCAAATTTACCGAAAACCCCCAGTAGAAAACAAATTAGCCAAAAAAAATATTAGCATACTGCTAAGCTAAACTCCAAATTAGCATAAAATTGCTCAAAAAACTAAATTTGTCAAAACTTTAGCCTATTGCTAAAATAGAAGCTAAACTCTAAATTTGCCTAAACCCCCCAGTGGCTAACAAATTGGCTAAAAAATGTTAGCATACTGCTAAGCTAAACTCCAAATTAGCATAAAATTCCTCAGTAAACTAAATTAGTCAAAACGTTAGCCTGTTGCTAAAATAGAAGATAAACTCTAAATTGGCCTAAAAACCCCCAGTGGGTAACAAATTGGCTAAAAAATGTTAAGGTGTTGCTAAAATAATATCTCCAACTTGTCAGAAAGTAACTATTATTTTATTTATCTTCATCCAGAGAGCCACCATGGAGAGATAAAAGAGCCACATGTGGCTCTGGAGCCGCTGGTTGCAGACTTCTGTTCGAGGTCATAACCTTTGCTTATGAGCTAAGGGAACAGAGGAATGCTTTGTCCCTTTAAAAAAAACACTTGCATCAGCAGGCAGGTAATTTAAAAACTGAGCCCATGTTGACAAAAACATTTATTTTTTACAACTGCGTAACTACAAAAGCATACTAAAAACTTCTTTATACCACGGAGTGAAAGTGGGAGGTGACTCTCTAATCCAATTTATTAAGATACATTGCCAAGCAATAAGGAGGTGTTTTTCCAGAAGCAGGGGATATCATTTAGGGATTTGTAAGACCTTTGAAGGGAGGCCTAGCAAATATCCTTCTTGATTTTTTAATATAAAGATCCCACAGATTACAGAAGAAATATGTGACAAAAACTAGAAATTTAAATTGGCATTTCAAGCATAGTGGAGATACAGAACAATTCAATTTATTTAAGACCACTGGTGTTATGTGGAGTCTGTGTATTATCTTATATGAATCCCATATAATTAAGTATATCTGATTATTACTTTGCAATATTGTAAATAAAAGTAAATTTTAATAATACTGCCTCATTTTGAGTATAATATAAGTATAACTGTTGTAGACTACACTTAAATAGACTACATATAGGGATGTAATGAAAAAGTCTTAACAGATAGATAAAAGTGTCAAAAGTTGTCACCTTTGTGAATAGCAAATATTTAAATCTAATAGCTGCTGTGAAAGGCCTAATTTTTCAGGTATTTTCATAGAAATTTGTTACATTGTGGCAGTAAAAGATCAAAATAAAACAGAAAACAGTGGTTTTATGATTTAGGACTTCTAAGCTTTTCTTTTACACCGCTAGGTATCATCATTCTAAAACAATTAAAGAAAACAAACTGAAGTTCAGTCCAATTGGAAATAAACTGAGACCACCTCAAAAGATTAGTTTTAGGGGAGTTCCTGGTCTCAAAGCAGAGTTTACTTGCGCATAGACAAATTATTGGGGGATACTAAATAGTTTTGGGATTTTAAATAAAATCTTTTTTTTTTCCAATTATCTTTATGAAAAAAAAGTGTTTGAACTTAAATTGAATTAGACTTTTAAAGGAAGTGAGTAACTTCATCCAAATGCGTTATTTTTGTAAAGAAATTAAAAAAGTATAGTGTTTTTTTTTGTTCATAAGTAAGAAAACAGCAACATTTGTTATTGATCAAAGCTGGTACGGCCTGAATCTCTAAACAATAAATAGCCTATGACATGTTTATGAAACATCCAGAGATGCACAGAATATTACAATATTTAGGTATAAAAATGTTAACAAAGCTTACAGCATTAGCAAATTGCACGTAATTTAATGACCAGATTCTGTATTTTAAAAAAGGAAAAATTGTATCTATAATTCTTTTTTTTTATGTTAGATTATCATATTATCTTTCAGTGTCACATTTTTGCCTTCAGCAGTTCTATTGAGCCAAATTCTGTTCTTTCCTTTGTCTCTTTTGTGAACACTGTGGGGCACATGGCAAAGATGTTGCTGGATGAAATGTCAAGTATTTTCTTTTTTGTTTTATTTTTGTACTTATGTTGTTACTTCTGTTTACATTTTTAAAAATACTAAGAAAAAAAGCATGATTGTGTTCCTAAAAGGAGCCCATCTGAGTTTGAGAATCAACGTTCTTGTTTCTGTCTTAAAGGTGATGGATTTGACTCTTTAATAAAAGATCACATTTTATCATGTGGGTCTGATGTTTTCTTCTGTCCTCCTAAAGCTATAGTATAAAAAACTGTTTAGCAATAGTAATTACAAGGTGAACTGTCCCAAAAGTCATTTTAGATTATAAAAATTATTCTATTTATGTAAGGCTAGTATATTTTAAGATTTGTTATTATTTTTACTAGAACAATTAGCTAATTTCAGATCAAGTTCTCTTTTTGTTTCCTTTTTCTCCCAAAGCAGCTTTGAGAAATAAGCAAAGAAAAAGAAAGTTAAGACCCTGATAGTTGTCACGTTACATCTTGTCATCAGATGGCAGTAGAGTTCAACGTATGAATACCAAAATCTGTCATTTCCTTTTTGTGTTCTTTACACTCCCTCACATACAGAGGAGTCAGTTGACCTCTGGCAGCAAAAAAACAATTTATTCCACAATACTGTACTGCAAGAGTTAATTACTTAAGTGAAGTAGTGAGATATTGTTACTTTAATGTTGCTAATCATTCTTGTTAATGATTTTGCATTACTAAAAGTTATAACTAAAGTCTTAAATGAATCCATATTGACAAATCCTTTAACTGGTTTCTTTGATTCAAAATCTGTTACCTCATTCATAGGGATCCTTCAATAAATTAATCAAGTGTTTCCCCTACTTCACCACTATTAGGGTTTTTTTCTGCATTTTTTTCTGTTTTAATAGGTTTCTCAAATGCGTTAATTTATCATCTTCATCCAGCAAACACAGCTGATTGAATGGCGTTATTAAAAACACTTCTGATCATGCTTTAGAAAACTTTTATTAAAGAACATTGGAGTGTTGCTCAACAGTTTTTTTTTAATTCAGAACAATAGAGTGCAAACATTTCATGAGAACTGTCACTCTGTCTCTTTGTGCCGTTGTTTAAGGCACCGTGGGTTTCATTCTTCTTCAGTTATGTATAAGGAGGCTTCTCTAACCCGAATTTTCCGGTTTCATCCATAACAAACACCAGCTCTGGATGATTATTATCCGTGATTATCATTGCTTTTGAGTTGTTTCTGAGTCAGCCGATCCCATTTCTCCATGTTGGCTTGATGTGAGTACACACGGGTCTTTGTATGTATAGCGGACGGGCTGGCTTGCTCCTCAACTGCACTTCCCTCCGGGGAAATTCACGCATCTCTTTTGGAAGCAAAATTTTCCCACAAGTTTCTTTAGTCATCAGAGTTTTTGTGACGAACTGGAGGAGTCAAGTGACTGAAAAATAATCTGTAAATACGCAAAACTGCAAATAAAGAAACGAGAAAAAGCGGGGAAACACTATACATATGTTTATTGCAGCTCTGGCGCAGCAGTAGGCCGGTCGACTCCTGATTGGAAGATTGTGGATTCAATTCCTGCCTTGCCTGCCCATGTGTCAGTGTCCTTGGGTAAGATATTGAACTTACCATTTATTTTGACAGACATTGACGGGGCTGCCCGATTTTCGCTGCAGTGCACAAGTCGAGCTGCTGGCAGACTTTCACACCAAGCCGGTCGCTCAAATCGCACCGCGGGGCTTCAATTTTCCTCAGAGCGGTCTGGATCATTGATTAACATTGAAGTTGGCTGCTTCTGCCGCACGAATCATGTTCAGTGTGAATGCACTATTAGTGTCACAGTTTCTGTCTTTAGTGTTTCTTTTGATATTTTGTTTCTGTATATATTCTGGAACATGGAGCAAAGTTGTCAAGTTATTTATTTGGTTTTTTTTTTTTAGCAATTTGTCATTTAGTTCCATGTAAGAACAAAGTAGGAATTTGTTTTGAAATAATTATTAGGCTTTTGTTTTTGTCTTAAAAGTGATATGGTTGATTTTTTTTTTTTTTTAATTGAAATAGCTCTTTTTACCATGTGGGTCTGATGTTTTTTCTTTTTTTGTCCTGATAAAAATATGTACCGCAGTGGTCTAGTACTTCTACACCGCCACTAAACGCACCACGGTTGCTCTCAAACGCATTGAGCTGCATTATTAACAGTTTCATTGCAGGATTTCAGATGATATAATTTCCCAAAAAACAAAAAAAGAGAGGTTTCAAGACCATCCACAAACTAGTGTTTATCACCTTCATTGACTCCCAAAGATTACAGGAGCACCATAAAAAACTTCCCGCATGCATCCCTCTCCAGTTTAGCACAGCTATCTGTTCTGTTTCAGTTGAGATCTGTCATGCAGCATGCTGGATTTTGCAGGGAACTCTGATCTCCTGAACTTTCTGCACAGCCAGAGTTCATCTTTAAAAAAGTTGCATTTGCTGTACATCAAATGCTTTAAATAAAAATGCTTGTTTTCAAGTTTAAAGGGAACCAAACCAGGAAGTTGGAGGTTGGCTCCACCCACAGCTGAAATTTGAAAATCCAGTCAGAGGGGCGGGACTTGGGGGCTGGACTGTTATCATCGCTGGAGCTGCAGGTCATGATGTCAGAATTCTGACACTTACATGGTTTGTCTGTTCACAAAATTCAACTGTAATATCTCATTTTGACCTGTAGGGGGCAGTACACAGACAGTTTTTAACTATATTTTGTAAAATTAAACAGTTTTATTTCATTTTGAAAAATTTTTTTTCTTCTTTCTTTTAAAGCCCAATTTATGGATGTCAACATAAAAAAAAATAAATTTAGGGTTTGGTTATCCTTTAATGACTTGTCAATTGTGCTTTGATGTTTTGTTGCTGCTGTTATTGTAATCAATGGGAGGAGATTTGCACGTGCAGCGTTTGTTTTTACAATAGGTACAGTATGTGCAATTGTAGTGAATTAATTCAATATAAACGATCCATTTATGATGGAAATCGCTCCATAAAATAATAACAGAAACATGAAAATGTTGAAATGAATGAGGATGGTTTTGGTGGAGGAAAACTGAAGCCTCAGCTCTGAAATGTACAGACCGCCATAGATAAAAGTGAAATCTGGCATAAATATTGTATAGATTTCTACTGCAACTTCTTTATTATTTTCCAGTTCCTATAGTGGCCTAGACTAACAGCGCTGTGGATCCTGTCTGTAGAAAAAAAACCAAAAGCATTTTGTTTGACATTTATCTACAACAGAGGAGTCTTGTTGTCTCTATGGAAATATGTTCATGTTTCATCTGAGCTTCACTGTTTTGCAAAGAAGTAAAAGAGTTAAAGAGTTCCCTTAACCAGAATGTGCTGGGAAGTCTATTACCATAAAGAAATGTGGTTTAATCATCTCTTGTGTAAAAAACACAGACACAAACATAGGGGCGGCCGTGGTGAAGCACTAAGGTGGCCGACTCCTAATCAGAAGATTGCAGGTTAATTGATTGATTGGTTTATTTCAAGCGTAGATAATGAAAAATACTGTAGTAATGAAATGTATTGATTAGAAAATAGAAAACAAACTAAAACAAAACACACTTATGTCACATTTGGTTCATTATTTTTTGTAATTATAAACTAAAGTCAGTAGAGTTTGATTGATTGCTTGAAAAGGAAGAAGCAAACTTATATAATCCCACCCCTACTTAGTTACTTTATTTTACAGTTTTGCATGATTATGTCATCCGGTTTTGATTGGATCAAATGCAAGTTGTTTTTATTTTTTTAAATTCCCAATACGGCAAAGTGAAGTGCTTGCTGATTATTGATTAATCTCATAAAACATTATTTCATGATTTCTGTAAACAATAACAATCATGTAAATGATATATAATACTAAGTGATTATCATCAAAATACAATTTCATATTTATGCAGAAAAATAATAATTGCACATTGAAATCAAGTTTTAAAGTAACAATATCTTATTAACTTTATTACGGTTCGATTCCCGCCTTGCCATTTGTCTAAGTGTCCCTGGGGAAGACACTAACCCCAAGTTACCTTTGGTGGAAGGTTGGAGCCAGTTTTCTGCAGCGGAGCCGCCACCAGTGTGTGGATACGTGTTTGAATGGATCTGTGACTGTTGAGTGCTTTGGGCCTCAACAGAAAATGCCATACGTATAAGCTATTTATAGCTTTTACTTCCTCCAACATAATTATATCTTACTTTCAGTTTAAGCTGGTAACTTCAAAATTTCCTTTGCAAATAGGAATTCAAATGCTCCTCTGTATTTGCATTTGATTTGAATATTTGTGAGACTAATGTTTTTTTTCTTTTTTTTAAGTTTGAGGTTTTGACTTTGTGCAGATGTCATCGTGCCACTAGACCAACTGTCACATTTTCAAAGTCACAAGCTCTATAAAAACACTTCTGCAAACTTATCAGGTGTTTTTTCTAACGTCTTTACATGTTACTCACAACCTTGATTGATTGTTTCTTTGCACACTACTTCATGAATAAATATTCCTTTTAAAAGTATTTAGCAGTTTAGTAAACTTGCAATAATTTTATGACAATTTATGCAATATTGCATTGCATATAAACATCAAATTGGAACTTCTTTTAAGAAGTACTGTACTTGCCCAGCAGCGACTGCACTTCCTGAGGAAACTTAGGAGGAACGACGTCAGCCAGGAGCTGCTGGTAACCTTCTACCGCTCAACCATCGAGAGCATCCTGTCATACTGCATCACAGTGTGGTTCTCCCACTGCACTGAAGCAGAACGGCAGAGCCTCCAGAGAGTGGTCAAGACAGCGCAGAGGATCATCGGCTGCCCTCTCCCCTCACTGAAGGACATACACCAGTCACGCTGCCTCGGCAGAGTGACTAGCATCACCAACGACTCCACCCATCCTGCTTTCCCTCTGTTTGAACTGTTGCCCTCTGGAAGGAGGTACAGGTCCATCAAAACCAGGACAAACAGACTAAGGAACAGCTTCTTCCCACAGGCAATTACCATACGGAATACACATACCTCCACCAACCACACCTCACTCTGACTTTCACTACAATGCGTGCAATATCCTGTCTGTGCAATAACCGGTTCACGGTGCAATAACTCAATATTTATTATGCTGTGCTCAAAGCAACTACCTCATTCCACTCTACTTATCCACAAATATTTAATATTTAACAGTTCTGTACAGATTGTTCATTTTCTTGTCAAGAGTTGTAAATACAGTATTTCTATTTTTTATTCTATTTTATTATTTTTATATTATTTTAACTTCTTATGTCCAAGGCTGCTGCAATTTCATTGTATCCCTATGTGCAATGACAATAAACGTTTCTGTTCTGTTCTGTTCTGTTCTGAAAGTATTATATTGCTCTAAAATGGCATTTAAGAAAGCCGGAGAATTTATGTTATATTAAATATAACCTTAAGTAACAATATGGTTTGGTTTATTGGCTTATTAGTTTAGGTTGTGCCAAAAGGTGAACAACAATTTCTTCCTCCTCTCCGAAGAGGAACATTAAATGGAATCTTCTGTAAAGGAGAATGTTCCAATATATTTGCATGCATGTGTTCGTCCCCCATGAATGCAGCATTACGCTAGAAAAGGGAAGCAAAATGGAGAAACTAATTTGCTTTGTGATAAATAAAGCAGACAGGAAGAAGTTCCGACAGTTGAACATGTTTGCTTCAAGATGCTGGCAGTCGCTGTTTTGCTCTGTGTCTTTACTTTCAACAATGCAAACACTGGTAAGTTATTTTTAAAATGTCAAATTTACAAGTAAAAACATAAAGGGAAAAAAGTATAACAAATTTAAAAAGCAAAGTTTTCCTGAGAAAGAAAATAAGTGTAATTAGGGTAAAGGATTATGATACCTTGAGTGTCTTGAAAGGCGCCTAACTTAAATGCAGTGTTATTATTGTAATTGATGCATTTTGTCTAGTCTTGTTCTTCTTTTTTCAGGGGTGGTTTGTAACTCACAATGCAAAAACCCTGTAGAGATCCAAAACTTAATAGTAACATCCAAAAGTTATTTGGGGTTGAGTTTCTATTGTAATTTAAAAAACTTAAAGTATTAAAATGTGTTAATTTGTTTGGATGTGGAACCAAAACGGTTTCACTCCTCCTTCTGCTTCTGTTACCACCACAAAAGACCAACTGAAAATCGAAATCTGTCTAATATAAATTAAAACTTCAAGAACAAAACCTATACATGATCTTCAGACAATAATTTTGAATTAAATTGATACATTCTGATGAATATGTGAAATTACAACATAACTTTTTGACAATAAATTGCTTCACTAGCTATGAGTGGAAAAAGTTTTTGTGTTATCATTGATATTCTATGAAAAATGTTTATTATTTAATAATTATTTACAAAATTGAGGCTGTATGATAAAATTTTACTTTCTTTATATCATCAATTAATTGTAAATTTAAGTTGTTCCAATTTAGTCTGAAGAAATATTCTGCCAGTATACTTCCTACACTACATGTAGATGGTTTAGTATACTTGCTGTGTTTATACTCAAATATACTTAAAAAATAATAAATTTCAGGTGTCTTACAATGAATGTCAGCCAAAGTTGCTTTTCTCCGCTGTAGGTTCTGCTGGAATTAAGTTATTGCTTAAATAGTTGAAGAGTTACTGAGGTCCAAAGAATTTAAACAGTGGAGCTAAAGCTCCGGTAAATTTTGGTGTACATTCAGTTTTTCTGCCTTGCTAAACTATGGTATAATGAACTGTTTAGCAGTAAATAGTTATTGTGAAAATCATCCCAAGTCATTTTAAATTACAAAATTATTGTCCTTGTGTAAAATTAGTATATTTTGAAAAGATTCATTATTATTTTTACTAAAATAAGTAGCTTAACCTCAGATCAGGCTCTCTTTTTGCCCCAAAGCAGCTCTAATACGTTAAAAAAGAAAAGAAAGTGAAGACTGACGATGGTCATGTTAATGCCATCGGATCATCTTGTGATCAGATGGCAGTGTAGAGTTCAGTATTTTGAATACCAAATTCTTTCATTTCCATTTTGGTTTTACCACATGTTTCATTGTGTCGTTAACACTTCCCCACACGCAGAGGAAGAGTCAGTGTCAGTTGATGTCCAGGAAGTTATGAACCACACAATTCATGTCACATGACTAGATTAGGGAAGTATTGCTTTCATGTCCCAAACAGTAAAAACATTTTATGGCAGTTAAAAATAATCGTTTCAGCTTTTTTGCAAAAGTATTCAGCATTTAAGTTTTGTTTTGTTTTTTTTTTTTACCAAAACTATAATAAAGGGAAAAAAAACCTAAATTGTTTCATTAGAGAAAATTAAAGAGTTGTCACTAAGTATTTTCAAGAAAAAGCTTTCAAGGAATAATTTGTCATTAAACAGTAATTAACATGATTTGAAGTGATAGAATTGATACTGGCAGGAAACAAAGATTGACTCTCACCACTAAGGGACTGGCACAATGACCACTTAACGACAAATACCGTTCCAATCCACTTGTCGATCTGACACTCCGATTGTCCCTCACTTGTGAACAAGCACCCAATGTACTTGAATTCTTCCACCTGGGGTAGAAGTACTCCACCCACCAAGACAGGACAAATTACCTTTCTCTGGTCAAGAACCATTGCCTCAGACTGACCCTCATCCCAGCCGCTTCGCACTAGGATGCAAACTGCTCCTGGCTTGATGAAGCAAACAGGACAACATCATCTGCAAAGAACAGATAGAATGTCCTGTGGTCCCCAAATTAGTTGAAGTCTTCCATGACAGAGGGCTCTATCATGCATACCTAGCAGACCCTAACAGGACGTTTTGGTCTGCCAAGTCTTTCCAGCCTCCTTCCCCACCAACAAACTTAACCCACCACCAGGTAGTGATCAGTGGACAGCCTTGCCCCTCTCTCTTCCAATTGTCCAAACACACTGCAAAGTCAATCATTGATCCCCCTGCCAGGGTGTCATGGTGCCACCAGTATTGATAGGCACCCATGTTTATGTGTTTGAACATGGCGTTCGTTATGGACTCTGAACAATGACAAACACAGAAGTCCAACAACAAAACACAACTCAAATTCATATTAGAGAGGGCATCCCTTTCAATCATGGCCTTCCTGGTGCCACTGTCATTTCCCATATGAAGTCCCCTATGTGACTATGTGTAATGGAGTCTCCTGTTTGAGGTCATTTCCATTGCCCCTCAGAGAGACACCAAGTAGGCTGTGTATTGTTAGTGTGTGTGAATCAGCCTGCCACGTCTTACCTTGTGAAACTCCAGAATGGTAGATTTTATAAATGTTGCATTTAATAACTAAATATTTTGTCAACCAACTAAATACTTAATTTTAAGCTAAATATTTAATTTCAAACTATATATTTAGCCTAAAAACTAAATATTGTAGTTTTGTAATTAAATATTTAGTTTGCTCATTAAATATTTAGATCTGATTTAAATATTTATTTTTCCAAACTAAATATATAAGTTTTGTAACTAAATATTTAGCTTGGACCTAAATATTTAATTAAGAAAAAAATATTTGGCAAATATGGACAACTAAATATTTAGCTTGGATCTAAATGTTTAGTTTGGAGCTAAATATTTAGCAAAAAATAAATATTTAATTATAAACTAAATATTTAACTTTTTATTAATTATTTAGTTTTTAAATATATATTTAGATCCATTCTAAATATTTAGCGGTAAACTATATATGTAGTTAAAAATTAAACATTTAATTTCAAACTATATATTTACTTTAATATTTAGATTTAAGTTAAATATTTAGTCTGAATTTAAATAAATAGTTTGTATTTAAATATTAAGATTTAAGTTAAATAGATAGTTGGGATTTAAATATATCATTTGGATTTAAATATTTAGATTTGAGTTAAATATATAGCTTGGATTTAAATATTTAGATTCATGTTAAATATATAGTTTGGGTTTAAATATTTAGATTTAAGTTAAATATATAGATTGGATTTAAATATTTAGATTTTAGTTAAATATATAGCTTGGATTTAAATATTTAGATTTTAGTTAAATATATAGCTTGGATTTAAATGGAGGAGCTGTTCCTAAGAAATAGTCAGGCCCCTCCCTTCATCTCAATCAGGTGTTTCTACTTCATTGTCAAATAACAGATGAAGTGAATTATTGTGCATCTGGGAGGAGGAAATGACTGAAACCTGAAGAAAAACCATTTGAAGCAGACACTGAACGTGCACAATCCAACACAGACAGCATGAGAAAAACTTCAGAAAACATCAATATTGTCAGGATTTTTTCTTTCAATCTAGATGTGAATAAATTCACACAGACTGAACACAAAAAGTTCACACCAGCTCCGTCTCAAATGGTCTGCCCACTTCTGTGTTGACCAACTTTCTTCTACGCACACTTGGCGGGCCAAAAGATAACCTTTAGCTGGCCAAATTTGGCCCGCGGGCCCCACTTTGGTCTCCCCTGGTATAAATGATGGTGATTTAATACAAATAATTTCAATTTCCATCCATCCAGTAAATATATATACACATAGTAATAAACAATATGTTAAAAAGTAAGAATTGTGGTTCGATTCGTGAATCGTTGAGCTTGATTTAGGAATCGAATTGGATCGCCACCTAAGCAACAATCCACAGCCCTATCAAAAACCAAGCTCCATGACCAGGGTTTGAGCCACAGCCCTTTCGACTGCTGCCCAAACCACTTTGCAGTTCTTCCGCGTGTGGTGGGCCCACAGAGGAGTAATCTAATGTCCTCTCCTGGGGCTGGACCTGCAACAATGGGGGGCTGAAAAGGGCCCTTTGGGAAAAGCCCCAAACCGGGCTCCAGATCGGGGTCCGTGTGACGCCAATCTGGGCAACGTAATGAAATCTTGATGTTTAGTTCTCATAAAAGGAGTTCTTTTAGATTCTTATTCTTTGATCTTAAGGAGTTTTTTTAAAGACAACTTGAGTCTCCAAAACTGATGGTAGATTGTCGTTTTTTGACCAGATTATTGTTGTCACTTCTGTCACTTCTCTTTTTCATTAAATTTGTCATACTTTTGTCTTCTCCAGAAACTTAACAATTATAACAGTTTGCTAATGCTCAGCTCATAAAGTTATACCTTTACATTTATTTATTTTTTATAAATCTACAAATTATTAAATTGTTGCAGTGTTTCATATGTTTCTGAGCTTTATGAAATCCACAAATGGTTGTGTTTCTTCATCTGTTTCATTTCCAGAGAAACACTCCCTGACCTACATCTACACGGCCTTCTCCCATCCTGTGAAGCTCCCAGGCATCCATGAATTCACTGCTATGGGTCTGCTGGACAACAGAATGATTGACTATTATGACAGCTCTGTGCAAAAGAAAATTCCCAAACAGAAGTGGATGGAGGAGCGACTCGAGCAGGAATACTGGGTTAAAGGCACACAGTCCCGGCAGAGCAAGCAGCAGTGGTTCAAGGTTAACATTGACATCCTGATCAACCGACTGAGACAAACTTCTAATGGTGAGATTTGAAGAGAAAGCAGATAGTGTAGTTTATGTCAACTTGATGGTTTCAATGCAGCTTGATTCCATCATTTCTTTCCCTCAGAAACTCATGTTCTTCAGTGGATGCATGGATGTGAAGGTGAAGAAGATGAACATGGCACCCTCCAGTTTGAGCGTGGCATGGACATGTACAACTATGATGGAGATGACTTTCTGGGTTTTGATGATGAGAATCAGGTTTGGGTGGCTGCAGCTGATGCTGCACTCCCCACCAAGAGGAAGTGGGATGATGTCACAGCTCTGAAAGACTACACCAAGGGTTACCTGGAGAAGGAGTGCATGGAGTGGTTGAACAAATTTCTGACTTATTCAAAACAGCAGCTAAAAAAGGCTTGTATGTATGATGTTTAAGCATTCTGAGGTCTTATTCTAGGCGTTAACAGAGACTGTAAGTTTAGATTTCAGAATAAAGGGAGAGATAAGCAGAAACTTGCACAAACATTTTGAATACAGAATTTTTTTTTACTGCCTGTTATATTTGACTGATGTTCTTTTCTTCATTTTGGTTGTAGTATAACCTCAGATTTACCACGTGATTCAATTCAAATCATAAGTCTAAATATTGATCAAATATGATCTTACATCCAGGTTTCCTGCTCACATCACTTCACATTTTCTCATTCCAGCTCCACCTGAAGTTTTTATGTTTGCAAGAGAAGCTAAAGAAAAGTCAAAAATTATTCTGACGTGTCTCGCCACTGGATTTTATCCTAAAGACATCATTATGAACATCAAAAGAAATGGCCGCATTCTCAATATAGATGATGGAGTGGTGAGCTCTGGAGTTCGACCAAATGAAGACGAAACCCATCAAAGAAGAGACCATGTGGAGATTCTCAGGACTGACTCCGCCTCCTACAGCTGTCAAATCATTCATGCTGGTTCTAACTTGAACATTGAGAAGTCATGGGGTAAGAAACATCTTGAAAAATTTAAGTTTTTTTAATCTATTGAGTGGTGTTCTCGACTAAATCCCTGTTGTTTTTTCAAAAGATATCTTGAATTCATCATAGTCAGTTATCATCGCAACTCAATTTAGACCCACTCCGATCATCTTTTGATTAATTTTGAAATCCTTCCCTGTGGTCTTTTAATTGTGTGGATTTTAGCCAAATCAAAAAATCTGTCATTTTCTAGGACATTGCTTCTGCAGAGCAGCAGCAGTTTATTAGAAATCCGCCTTCAAGTTGTGGGTGGGACCGTTTGTACAGAGCAACCCCACCCCCCTTGCCTTTTCTATTGCTGTGAGCTCCAAGCATATATGCTCTACCACTAGTTTACAGCCAGAGCTCTAAATGAACTTTTTTGGTTACTAACCGGGGTAGCCAGCAACATTCAAAGTCTACCACCCAAATCTGGACTCTAATAGCTAAACGTTTCAATGGAAAAATAATTTATGTATTTCTAAGCCAAAAAAAATTATTTATTTAGTTTCAGTTAATTATTAAAAAAAACATTAATAATAATTTAAAATGCAGTCTTAAGTCAGATTTTATAACATAACAGAAATGTAGACCTAATGTTATTGTCCACATTTTTGTCCACATTTTTTTAATGATAATATACCTTTCTTTAAAGCATTGACTTACTTATATCTACAAACATAATGCAGTAAAATGTTGTGGAAGTCTTAAATATTGATCAGTACCAACTGTTTAGTTTTTTGTTTGTTTGTTTGTGAGTCAATCCCAACGACAATATTGGGCACAAAGCAAAAATAACCTGCTGAATGCTCATAGATATGGTCAACTTTGTGCCTTGGAGTCAGTTTATCATTTGTTTAAAATGATTTTAATAAAAAAAAATTCATGGAAGCGTATTGCAGTCAATAAAATAATAATAAAACCACCCTGCAGTATGTTTTTATAAAGATTAAAACTAGTGATAAACAATAAAATCATTACTGTTAAGGTTTTTTTTTTCCCACCAGGAATGTGAAAACTTAAAAATGTGCAATGTTTTGCCTTATTGTGTATTTTTACAGATTAGTGGGGTCGATGTTGTTATGTCATTTCAATGAGTAACTGAGAGGCTGAGAGGAGTGTGAACGAATGCTAAAAATTAGCAGTGCACCTGAATGCAGTAATAGCCAGCTCTTAATGAAATTGCATAAATTCCATGCAGTCCTTGCTGCATGGAATATGAGGATTGAACCTGCGGATGTTGCACAGTAAAGTCAAAATTAAATGTTTTGAACAAACTCTTGCATTGTTTGTGGTATCCAATGTGGAAGGAATGTAGACACATTGTTGTGAGTTTGACATCCCTGTCGCACTGGGGGACAAAATCCAAAACACACCTTAGGTCGTGGGACGAAAACATTAAACATTTATTGAACACACTAAAACAAAATTTAAAAACTTAAAAAATTTAACTTTTTAACGCGGACTGGACTCCAGGACCGGAATCATTACCCTAGCCTGTTTGTGTCTGGAATCCGGTAAAGGGTTAAGGTTAGGGTACCAGTGGGGTCCATGTCCCTGTACCAGACTGTGGTTGAGGAGCTTTGATTTAATTGGATGTCAAAATACAACAAGTTGGGGACCCAAAATGTTCATTTTTAACGCGGAGAGGTCCTTAACCATACGTCAATATGTGACGAGTTGGGAATGAGAATGTGATGAAATATGTTACCAGTGCAAGATAACATCAGCTGTTATTAACAAAAATATAAAATGGTCTGGAGTCACCAGGTGGGCCGCGTCCGGCCACCGGGCTTTGACTGTGACTCATGTGCTGTAAGAGATGATAAACAATGCCTTACCTGCCAAAGTGGCGAGTGACTTTTTTTTTACCTGCCAAAGTAAAGTTTTACCCAGGTTGGCAAGTGTTAATTTAGAGCCCTGCTTAAAGCCCTTCACAACGCCAACCTTTTAACGGTGCAACAAAAATATTGATTTTTGCAGTAATGGAGACACCCAGCTCGGACAAACATGGATCTATGTGAAGCACTGTTGGCCTTTGAGGAAGTTAGAAAAGTGGATCCATCACAAGGGAGTGGAGCAGGAAGCTTGTGGCCCACCGACTGTTGTGGCTACAAACATTTTCCAACATTTATTTGTCTGCCTCTGATTCACCATGGTTTGAATAAAGAAATATTCAGAAGTACAATTTTAAGTCTAGTTTTCTTGGTATATGTTCTCCATTGTAAGAAAAATGCCATATTAATGCTTAAAAATAATAATTACACTTTGAAAACATTAGAGTGCTTATTAATCATTCTCTTAAATAATTCTTATATATTTACTGTAAACATTAATGATTCACACAATATGTAATAATCATGGATTGTCAATAGAACACATAAATGGATTAACCCAGTAATCATTGCTACATATTTAGGATCAAGTAAAGAAAATCAATACAATATTGATTGTAAACTTTTCAGTAATCATTACTCCATATTACATAATGTAAAACTCAATGATTGTGTGTAAAAAGAGAAGAAGAAAAAAAAGCTTTGATTATTTTATTACATTCAAGTTCAGACATTTGTAATTATTCAAACACCAGTTGATCTTTAACTCGTCTTATCTTCATATTGTGAAATGAGTTTCTTTATACATTTTTTTGAATAACTCTTAAATAATACCAAATTTTAAATGTTTTTGTTATAGATAATCACGTTCCTTCTGATGAAATTCCCAATGCTACTATTATTTCTGTGGCTTTGGTCGTGATATAATATATTGGTGTCTACACCTATATCCTAATATCCTATATATTGGTATATATTCAACGAAAAAAGAACTTGCATATATAAAGATTTTAAAATCATATTTATTTGAATCCACAGGAAGTTAAAATTGCTCTAAATACTGCATGATATGTATATATCTACACACACACACACATATATATATATATAATATATATAAATCACTATTATATATATATCTACACAATATATATATCTACACTATATATAATCTACCATTAATACATATATATACAACATATATATAGGATATATCTAACTACACATTATATATATATCATACACCATATATATATATATATATCTACACACAATAATATACTATATATATATTATCATACACACACATAACACATATATATATATATATATCTACACACATATATATATATATATATATATATATCTACACACATATATATATATCTACACACACATATATATATATATATATCTACACACATATATATATATCTACACACATATATATATATCTACACACATATATATATATATATCTACACACATATATATATATCTACACACATATATATATATATATATCTACACACATATATATATATATATATATATATATATATATATATCTACACACATATATATATATATCTACACACACATATATATATATCTACACACATATATATATATCTACACACATATATATATATATATATCTACACACATATATATATATATATATATATATATATATCTACACATATATATATATCTACACACACATATATATATATATCTACACATATATATATATCTACACATATATATATATATATATATATATATATGTGTAGATATATATATATATATATCTACACATATATATATATATATCTACACATACATATATATATATATCCACACACACATATATATATATATATATCTACACATATATAACTACACATATATATATATAGTATCTCACAGAATTGAGTACACCCCTCACTTTTACTGCCAGGTTTTTGGCTATTGATGCCTCTATTATGATTTATTTTGCAAAAAAGACTACTTTACAGTTATACTAGATGGACGCTGACTACTTTTCATTTTGTCAAAAATTCATTTCTGCAGTGTTTTCCTTGAAAAAGGTATAAATAAATATCTGCAAAAATGTAAGGGGTGTATTTACTTTTGTGAGATTCAATAAAAAGCTAGTTTGAAATGTAGAAAATTACACATTTACTGGAAATTTTTAAAAACGCGATCTGCGTGGATTTGTCCAGACGGTGCAGATCCACATATATTCACTTCTGACTTTTCTGTGTTTCTAGGCAACAAAAAGAAAGCTGGACCTCACCCTGACGGTTGGTAACAATTTAATTTAGAGGTTATGAAAATGTGTGAAGTGGAGGCAAATTTTATTTGATTTATTTATTTAACTTTTTTACGTGTTTCGGTAAAACCTAAGAAAAACTTTTAGCAGCAAATGAAAGTGGCCTTTTAAAGCACTTTTTTTTTTTTTTAGCTCGTTTAAAGAAATACAATGGTAAAAGAGTTTAAAGTCCAAATGTTTTGATTATGTTTGCAGGTAGAATAATTACTAAAACGGCTGTTCCTCTCCTATCTTTGAATATCATTGAACATGTGCCAAGAAGTAAATATTGTTTGTTTTTGAGAATATCTGCCCCTCATGTGGGTGGGACAAAGGTTTTTTGTGTTCCTGCCCAAATTGAGGACTAATTGTTTTTCATATTGTTTTAGTGTGTGTTATCTAAGTATAAAAAATTTGTATTAAAAAAGGTGATGAAAGTCATTTAGTTTTAATTTTTCTTTTGTGTATTTGCAGGTAGAAATAAAGAAGTCGGCGTACTCATTTCAAATGGTTGGTATCTATAGACATTAAAAATAAATATATAAGCAAAACTTGGAGACAGAAAGTTTTTTGGACTATTTAAATGGGTAATGTATATATGAAGCTGCAGATTTTTTTTTAATATTCATGAGCATTAATGCAGAAAAATGTGACATATTTTACATTAAAATACTGAAAAACAAGCAACCTCATATGTACTTTTCCATTTACTTACAGGCAACAGTTTGGATGAGAAGCAATCTGAAACAAAAAGTATGTTTTTTTTCTTCCCCGTAAGCAACGTTTTGATCCATGAACAGATTTAACAAGTAGCAGATGTTGAGAAATCTAATGGTATTAGAAATTATAAACTATAGGAAAAAAAAAAAAAAATATATATATATATATATATATATATATATATATATATTATAATATATATATATATATATATATATATATATATTTAAATCAGGAAAGTTAGGTGAAGAAACCTTTAGCATGAAATTTTATAATCCAGGTCTTTTGAAGTGTTCACTTAAACCAGTTTGCTATACTTAAGCATATTTGAAAGTTATCCTATGGTGATAAAGCAGCTGATTTAAAATGGAAATGACATCCACTCACCCGTCAACCAAAATTGCAGAACATACAGATATTTGAGTTCTGATAAAATCAATTAACACAGTAAATACATTCATTTTATGGTGTAAAGATGGATTATTTAATTTGGGCATCAAATTTTTTTCATGCCTTTTAGGAGCTACATTGTTTGGTACTTTAGCATTTAATTGTGGAAAACAGGCCAAAAAACCCCATACAGCTTTATGTGCATATTTTAAAATACACCTTGACATCATATAAAAGTAAATCAGATTTTTCTTCCATAGATTCCAGTGGATCAATCAGCTCAGACTCTGCTATTGGTACGTCTATGTTTACTGCTAGCCATATTATGGATGCTGCTTTTACAGGAAATGAAAATGAATTTTATGAGCACAATCCTCAATTAAAAAAACAAAATCCCTAGTTTATATTGATTTAAGTCCATCATTTTGATCATGAATAAACACTACTGTTTACATCCACAGGTAGTGATACTTCCTCCAACTCCTCATCTGGTATCAATTTTACTTTACTTTGCTTTAACTTTTGACAATAAATATAACACATCCAGATTTGTGACCCATATTCACTTATTTGTTTTTCTATTGGGTTAAGCTGTAATTTTCATTCTTATAAAGTCTGAATGTTGTGTTTATGTTTGCAGAAGACGACGGCGTGACAAAACCTCTAATTAATGGTGGGTATTTTCTATATTATAAGTGTTATAAAACTTTTTCTTCTTGGAAATATACAAAAGTTAATTAATTGATTTTCCGTTTAAAAACGTTGTTTAATTCAACATTTTTGTTCTATTATTGTATGTTCACATGTCACCAGATGTAAAAGTCAATACTTTAGTCAATCCAAACAGTTCACAAGCGGTTAAAAATTGTTATGGAAGCATTCATTTGAATAATGCATACCAACAATAATCTAAAAAAAAGAAAAAAAAATCAAAGTTATAAAGCAATAGAGGCCACAAGATTTTTAAATTTTCCAGGCAATAGTCCTGACCTTACCCTCTAAATTAGTTTGTTTCTTTCTCAGGAAATACATGTAAGGCAGTACTTGTAGATTTTTTTCTGTCTGGAACTATGAAATATACTAAAATCAAGATTTGATGTTTCTCTTTTTTTTCAGAAGGCGAGATAAATTCTTCTACAGATGGTTGGTATCTTCCTTATTCTAAAATTAGTGCAAATGTCACTAGAAGTACATTATTGTGGATGTTTTCAATTAATTATGCAGATTGTTTATTTAATTTTTAATTCTGTATTAAAAAAAAAAAAAAGAGAGATCCACATTATTCATTAAGTTTTTAAAAGCACTAAAATTTATCATGTTTAAACCATAAATACGTTTTGGGAGTAAAAGTTTCCTTTTATTATATAAAAAAGCAATTATAAATAATGTAGCTTAGTTTTGCGTTTTTTTTTGTCTTTTGTGGAGCTTATTGAGACAACCTCAAGCAGATTTTTCCACATAAACAAACTGAACTAAGTAAATCAGAATAAAATCAGAATTAGGTCATAATATCTGTCTATGTGGTTGTAAGTTCACCCACCTGTCAATCAAAGCTTATGATCATCCAGGTACCTCAAATCTGATTAAAAATAAAAACATCTAATCCAAAAGAGTCACAAACTCTGTTATAATTAATACAAATCAATATAGAAATTAAAATCACACTGCATAGTACATGTATTTTTGCTGTAAATTTTCACATTATAAAATCATACAGCTCTAAATATGCAAATGTAAAATGCATAATTTCTTCAACATGATTTTTTTCCCACCATAGATTCAACTCAGTCAAGCAGCTCAGGCGCTTCTGTTGGTAAGCATCTTTTTCAGGTGCATTAGTTTGTAGGAAATGAAAATCCGATTTAGACAGAAAAATCCTTAAACGTATTTAATTTTTGTTGCAATGTTAATTAATCTGTGATTTTTTTTCCCTTTCTTACATCTGCAGAAAGTGATGTATCAAGCAAATGCACAAAAAAAACCAAGACAGACAACTTAACAAAAAGGCAAAATAATAGCCTTTAGTCTGTCTCTGTGAGGAAGGTAGTATGTCTGAATAAAATGCACTTTAGGAGCAACTATATTTTAGCTATTTTTTCAAGTCATTTAATGCATTAGATTAGAATTAAATGTAGTTAATATTGCTGGAGAAATCAATAAAAAAGTAATGCTAAGATATTTTCTTTTTTTTGACAAAAACCCTGAGATGTTTTTTTTAATGGAAAATCCTACCAATTTGGCTATGTTTGCATATTTTAGTTAAAAATATGAACATTGACTTGCACTGAAGCTTTCGCCCTCTCAAGTTATACATTTTATGACTTATATTTGGAGGGAAAAAAAAAAAAAAACAGTCAGTATTGATTATTAAAATGTGACTAAAATCAGTGAAAAATATAATGATTGGCTTTCGATTAGCAATTCTTCCACTAAGCCCAGATTTATGCCGTGCACGACTGAGAGTTGTCCCAGATGGTGGGACAGATTCTTGCACCTGAGCTGCAGAGCTCTGCAGTTCTTCCAAGATCACCATGAGCCTCTAGGCTGCATCTCTGATCTCGTTCAGCCTGTTAGTTTCAGCTACACAAAAAGTTAGTTTTGTGTCTGTTACTTGTCTGTGGTCTGGTTTTGTTTTTTAACATTTCGTTTTGATTTCTGTAAGTTACTTTAGCTTTCCAAAATGTTTTTTTTCCTTTTTTAAACAGAAAATGGAAAAGGTAGGAACTATGGCACATCGCAGAATGGATGATGATGTTTGCCAATCATTTCAATCAAATGTTGTTTGGCATAAAGCGATACTTGATATCATCATCCAATCAGTGATGATCCTTAGTACTAACCTTTTGCAGATTTTATTTTTTTATGTTTAATGTTTTTTTTTCTAAAATGTTCTTTGGTTTTCGTTCGTGTTTTTTTTTTTTTTTAATGCTTTGATTTCTTGAATCTTTTGTTTTATTGCTAAAATGTAATGCTGTTTGTTTTTATATTTGTTTCACTTCTTCAATTGTCGGGATGTTTAAAAGCTTTTTGTGTCGCGTGATTGGCACTTCTGGACCACCGTAGGAGCAAAGGCTGTGGATCAGAACCAGTTTACACTTAAAACAATATCCACACATTAATGAGTTTAAAAAGAAACATAGAAACATCATATATTGATAAATATGTACATATATAAAACATAAATAAACTCTAATATTATAAGGTGTGTATGGGAATAGAATTAAAATAGAGCTAAATGGGTGTTTGTACATGCGTGTAAAATGTGTGTGTGTTTTTTCATGTGTATATTTAAATGTGCAATAATACAGTATGCATGTATGTATTTTAAACTATACTTATTAGAGAGAGGACATGGGTTTTATAGGGACTGGGTCCAGTGGGTGTGGTAGTAAACTTAGTTCAGGCATGAGGGTGTGAATGTATAAGGCTTTTACAATTTCTCACTCCATTTCAGATATAAATTTTTTTCTTTAAATTAAATATATATAATAAAAATTGTACAATAATTTTTAAAATGTGTAAAGCTGCTTATTTCTAAGAAAACAACAACTACAGGTAATGTGTGTTTTTTCCATTTCACATCTTACATTATTTACTTTTGTTTATCTTCTTACAAATAGCAAAAATAAAGGTTTGAATATGTTTTAGAAGGGTCCCCTCCAGGGCCTTCTTTCTGTCTTACAGGTGATGGATTTGGTTCTTTAAAAAGTATCATTTTTTTTACCACAAGGGTCAGATTTTTTTTCTCTCCCACTAAAATTATGTAATAAGCTGTTTAGCAATAAAACTGCAAGTTGAATAAGAGATTTATCATGCAAATATCGTTTTAAACGATAAGAATGATTATCCTTATATAAAACCAGTATATTTTCAGGAGTTTAATCATTACTTTATTTACTAACTTCAGATGGGGTTACTTTTTTTGTCCCCTAAGAAGCCCTGGGAAATTGAAAAGAGAAAATCTTGATGGGCTTTACATTTCATCTCACCAGCAGATAGCAGCAGAGTAAAGCATTTTGAATAATCATTTCATTTGAATTTTAGTTTGTGGTCCTTCTTTTTGTTTCGTTTATGCAGAGGAAGAGTCTGTATCAGGTGACCTATGATTTGGTAAAAAAACAACACAATTTTTCAATGTGACTTCAAGGGAACTATCATGATTCTTTAATGAAAGTGTAATTTAGCATAAATATTGCATCGATTTCTGCTAATAGATTTGTTCTACAGCATTCTTTTTGCCTGTAATGACCGATATGTCATGTTTTTGTACTCTTGAGTTGTATTCATACAAACAAAAACTCTAAATGTTTGTTTATCTTCAATACAGGAGTTTCGGCACTCCTATGTTTGCACATAATCAGGTTTTATTGGAGCTCAACTGTTTGGACAACAAACCTTTAGCTGCTTTACCAGGATGTGCTGCTGGGAAACTTAATCTGGTTTAAATCCTGGTTACATCATCTCTTGGGTGAAATTTACAATTACATAGCAGAATCTAGTAAAGCTTTTTTTTTTTTTTTTTAATGTAACATGATATGGTTGGAAACTGTTGACTTTTGAGCCGCCCTTGAAAACAAAGATGAAAACAAAGAAGGGACTTTCATTTTAGATCATATACACAGCAGATGGAGAGTAGACAAACTCATCTTTACTTCAGAATGTTGGTCGTCGCTGTCTTTCTTTTAGTCCCTTTCGACCTTGTAAACACCGGTAAGTTTCTTTTAAAACATTTTTTGTCACATTTCAAAGTGAAAAGGTTACCATTATTACAAAAATAGATGTAACTTTTTCAAATAAAATTGAAAATTAACATTGAGTTCATCTAGGAGAACAGAATGTAAACTGTGCGTTTTATCCAATTTTGTTATTTGTTCTGTGCCAGAAAGAACAATCGTGGATACCCAGGACTTTATAGGCAAATAGGCAAAAATAGCAGTTTTTATTTCATACCATATGAAAAAAAAAATGTTTTATATAATTTTATTGTGTTAACTGAGGTTCTAAATGTGTTTCTTTCCACCTTTTTCTATCAGCTATGATTAAAGAGATTAACATCTGTTTAGAATTATGAGAATGAATTCAGAAGGAGAGATAAAAAATTAATAGAAAAATGTATCCTTTTGGAACTAAATCTACTCATAACCTACATTGTGTTGGGAAACTCCCCAATTTAGCAACACTGGCTGCTGCATGTGGAAATGAATGTAAGAAAGAGTGGAATAAACATAAAAAAATAAAATTAACTGGGACATATTCTCATTGTGTCTGGTTCTGTCCAAAAATGTCCTCATACTGGAAAAGTATTCTGGAAGACATGGAGAAGATTCTCGGGACAGATCTGACATTGAATCCAGTTTCTCTGCTTCCCGGTTACAGTGAGATTAAACGTAATTCCACCTCTAGCAGACTGTGTGAAATCCTGATATACGCTGCACGTAATAACATTTTCCTGTCATGGATAAGTGAGAAACCTCCTTCTAAAGCAAACTCGCATAGACTTGTCATTGAACTTCTTCCTCTGGAATACTTGACCTGTCAGCTCCACTCCACGAAGGATCGTTTCATGAAGATTTGGACACCTTATCTCCGTTTCACTGACATCAATACAGCCTCTATCTAAAAGGTTTAATTTTTGAATAATAATTGATTGATTAGTTTTTTCAAAATTTATTTTCCTTTGTAATTGTATGTATATTCTTTTTTAATTCTTTTTTAATTATTTTAATTTATTAATGTAGTTCTTATTTTTATTTATTTATTTTTAACCCTGTAAAATGGATTTATTATTATTATTTTTTTCCATTTATTTATTTATTTTTTATGATTCTGGATTAGTACTATGCTGAGCTCTGTTTATGTTTGAAAATTTTTTGAAAAGACAATAAAAAGAATGAGTAAAAAAAAAAAATCTAGATATTAAAAAAAAAAAGATCATGAATTATGTATAATTTTTGGCACTGCAAAAGCAAAAATATAAAAAGAACCTAGTATATCTAAAAAAAAAAAAAAAAGAAAATTAAAAATTAAATTTAAATTTAGAGAAAAAAAGAAGACTGCTTATGTTGTTCACTCCAAAAAGCTGTAAGACTGCATGTCTAAAGTCTGGCTCAAGGGCCAAATGCCCTTCAAATATAGAAGTGGGAATCTTGAGGCACTTCATGATTTGATTTAAATGTGATTCATGATGTTTGATTACATTAACATTTATCAACGCATCCAAGATCTGCATTTCTTTCTTTAGAAAAGTCTCCGTACTGCAAGACACTTGACCAATATGACTTACTTTTCTCCACCAAAGTGCATTTTTAAGTAATAAAAAGATCAGTGTACTTATTTAACTTTTATTGAGAACATAAAACATGAAAAATATTTCAGTTGTTCATTAAAAATCTTTCACAGCATCAAAAGGGAAAAATGTGCCCTGAACTCAAAAACCTTAAATATGATAATGTTACATTTTATCATTACATCAACTTTAATGAAGCGCTTTTAAACTCCCGTCAAACTAAATAGTGTCCAACTTGCCGCACATTATAAATTTTCTTGGCTCTCTCGACATTATGAAAGCCAAAATGTTTCCAAATAGTTTGTGTGTGTGTGTGTATATATATATAAACTTGACTGAAATATTAAAAAAATTGAATACACAATTTTTTTTAAACTGATTTAAAATAAAGTATAAGACAAAAATTGTTACCAACGGAAAAATACATTTTATTTGTGACAGTTGCACTTTTGAATTTAAACATTTTGTTTTTATCTTTTTTTTAAATTATGTTTTCATTTAGCTGGATGCACCAACGCCATATGATGTTTTGGAGACATGATATAACCATAATCAGACTGGTAGCCAATGGTCTAAAGCTCCACCCCCACAGTGAACGCAAAAAGTCAAAATTATAACATTAAATTGAAGACTGAAAGCAAAAAGAGGTTGAAAAATAACATTTAAAATACAGAAAGATTAATATGTAGATGAAGCATAACAGTAATGTAAATGCAGTTCACACAGTCCCTTTTAACAGGAAGAATAAGCATAGAAAACAAAATAAAAAGATAACTTATGGTCAGAAGAAAAAAGATTGATGGGTGACATGGCGACAATAGTTTATTATTTAATGGAGAAGCTGCTTGAAGTCCAGGAGGGGTCGAGGTCAGAACAAGCAAGGTGGTTCCAGGTCAGCACAGACGCTCGAGGTTAGCAGACAGACTGGCAGGGAAAAACTGGAGGAACCGGTTTGAAATGTTGCTGGGGTAATAAGTTGCAGGTGTACCAGGATGTCCTGCCTCATGCTAGACACCTATGGAGGAGAGGTAGGGAGAGGGCGAGCAACAGAACCAAGGGGGAAACACCAAAAATAAACAGGAGAGGGCAGCAAAGGAACAGGAGCTGCTAAGGCCTGACAAAAATATTTTGCCTTTCTCATTCATTTACAAATAATTAATTTATGAGATGACAAAAAAAAAGACTAGGGACAAATACAAAGTTAAGACATCTAACCTCAGACATGATCCACGGATGTTTAACCACCGCGTGCTCCTCACTTCTAAATTCCATGCCATGGTGAAATTATGTCGGACATATTTATAGATATACAGCTACAACTGTGAAAAACAAATTATTTAAATTTGATCTGATGGAGTTAGGTTAAAGGTTAAAAAAAAATAATGCACCATAAATACTAAACTGGTCCTCTCCGCTCAGCTAAATAAAGCCTGTCTGTACAAAAGACAGAATTTTTCAGATCCAACAAATGAAATAAACCGTCAATATTTATGATACATGGCGTTTAGTAAGATCTGGAAAGAATATTTTCTTAAATAGGAGTTCAACAAAAATAAGTTTCTTCTTTCCATAGCATATAAACAGCACAGAGTTTGGCTTTTTTGTGTCTTTTAGAGCGTTCTGAATGACAAAAATTGTTGTTTTTCTGTTCTTGTTTCATTTTCAGAGAAGCACTCCCTGACCTACATCTATACGGCCTTCTCCAGACCTGTGGAGCTCCCAGGCATCCATGAATTCACTGCTATGGGTCTGCTGGATAACAGAATGATCGACTACTACGACAGCACTGTGCAAAGGAAAATTCCCAAACAAGACTGGATGAAAGAGCGTCTCAATCAGGAATACTGGGATAAAGGCACACAGTCCCGGCAGAGCAAGCAGCAGTGGTTCAAGGTTAACATTGACATCCTGATCAACCGAATGAGACAAACTTCTAACGGTGAGATTTGAAGAGAAAACAGATAGCGCATGTTATACTTTCTTGACACCTACTATATTTTTGTTGATACGGCTTGATTCTATCATTTCTTTCCCTCAGAAACTCATATTCTTCAGTGGATGCATGGATGTGTAGGTGAAGAAGATGAAAACGGTAACCTCCAGTTTGTGCGTGGCATGGACATGTACAACTATGACGGAGATGACTTCCTGGGTTTTGATGATGAGCATCAAGTCTGGGTGGCTGCAGCTGATGCTGCACTCCCCACCAAGAGGAAGTGGGATGATGTCACAGCTCTGAAAGACTACACCAAGGGTTACCTGGAGAAAGAGTGCATGGAATGGTTGAACACCTTCCTGAGTTATTCACAAAAACAGCTAAGAAATGCCTGTATGTACAAAAACACGATGTGGTCTTATTCTAAAAATAAAGAAAATTGTATGAGTTGATTTTAGAATGAAGAGATCAGCCTTAAAGTATGTTTATTAGAAAAAAACGTACATTTAATTTAAATTTCATTTTGGTTTTGCTGTAAAGCTAAACCAAGTGAAAATAACACTGCTTGGTGACATTTCAGAGCAGAAGTGATTGGAACAGAAATGCATAACATTTTACGTCTATATCAAAAAATATATATATTAAAGATGTCATTAAATAAACACCTATTAAAAATTTACCAAAAGTCGCACACTCATCAAAGCTTTGATCTACTAAACATTTAGGACACAGGAAATATTTATGCATCTTATTTTGATTTTTGTCAGATTTCACTTTTACTTTCTTCATCTTTGTTGTAGTTCTACGGTTTAATAAGTGAATTCCTCTTATAGAGAGATATACTTTTAAACAAGATCCCTATATATAACATGTGCCAAATCCAATCCTCCGGGTGATTCTATCCGGCCCTCTAGATCATTTTATTTTATTAATGGCCCGATGTTATCTTGCGCTTATTTCTAACTTGTATAATTTTGACAAAATATATTTATATGAAAGGTAAAATATTGAAACTTATTTAGGTTTCAGTTGATTTATTCTGAAATAATATTCCTGCCTTTTATTATTTATAATTATGTTAAAAAGTGGTTTTAAGTTTTGCATATTAGCATTATGCTAGCTTTTTGGACTATTTTGGCATTTACTAAGATTTTTAGGCTATTTTAAAGTATACGGTAGCTAATAATTCAGTTACATGCTAGCTGTTTTGGCTAACTAAGGCTTTTTTCTGTTTTTTAGGCTGTTTTACAGTTAACCTATTTTTTTTTAAGCTACATGCTAGCTGTTTGGGCTAGCTGGGTTTTTTTTTTCAGTTTTTTAGGCTAATTTGGCATTTAGCTAATATTTTAGCTGGCTATCAACTTTAGCGTTTTCAGCAATCAGTTTCAGCATCTTCAGCGGACAAATTCAGCTTAAAGCATTCACACTAGCATTATCGCAGGTGATGCTATCAATCTAGTTCATGATTATCTTGAAAGGTTACAGTTTTAAAAGGTTAGTTTTAGAATGTTTAATAAATACATTTCCTGTTTGGCCCGCATCCTAAGGTGTGTTTTGGATTTTGGCCCCTTACGTAATTGAGTTTGACACCCCTGTTATCTATGATTAAGTATGATTCCACATTAAAAATATGATTCATTTTTATAAAAAAAAAAAAAAAAATTTGAACCAGATCTTTAAATGTTATAGTGTTTAAATGCTCACATCACTTCACATTTTTTGTTTCCAGCTGCACCTGAAGTTTTTCTGTTTCCAAGAGATGCTAAAGAAAAGTCAAACATTATTCTGACGTGCCTCGCCACTGGATTTTATCCCAAAGACATCATTCTGAACATCAAACGAAACGGCCGGATTCTCAATAGAGATGATGGAGTGGTGAGCTCCGGAGTTCGACCAAATGAAGACGACACCCATCAAAGGAGAGATCATGTGGAGATTCTTGGATCTGACATCGCCAATTACAGCTGTCAAATCATTCATCCTGGTTCTAACTTGAACGTTGAGAAGTCATGGGGTGAGAAATCTCTCAAGGATTACCATATTTTCCAGAGTATAAATTGTGATTTCTTCTCCACAGTTTAATTTGGGGTGCTTATACTTCGGTGCAACTTTTAAACACAAGAAAAGCTAACAGATGTGTTATATTTCCACCAACAGCCTCTAGAGGGCACTGTAGGTTTGTGTATTTGCAGACTTTATGAGCTGGAATTCTAATTTATGCAAAGATGTACAAATAAATACTCTAAATTAATTAAAACGAGGACCCTGAATCTGTTTTCTATTAAAGTTTCTTTTTAACAGAATCATAGAAATTAATTAATTTTTCCATTATTATTGTATTTTTATATAAAATCTTAAAACGTTATTTTTATCTGTTCCTTTATTATGATTTTCCTTTCATGATGAAATGTCAGTTTTTGGTTGCATTAAATAACTTTCATCTTAAACTTATAGTGCAACTTACAATTGGATTTTTCTCTTGTTTATTATGATTTTTTTTTTTCCATCTTTGAATTTTATTGAGGAGTGAATGACATTGCGGAAAATATGGTATTTTTTTCTCATTTTAATAATGTTCTTTACAAAGTAATAGTTTTTTTCAGAAAACATTTTACTTTCATCATGGTTAGAGTTCATATCTCATCTTGACTTCTTGGATTTTTTTTTTTTTTTTTTTTTAAATGTGCTAAATGTTCAATCGAAGGTGATGTGAACTTGTATTTAGGTCCAAGTCATTTCGATATAAAGCGTATTTAATAACATGAACAAAACGTTTAGATTCTATATTACAAAAAAACTGAAAATCAATTAAATACTAAATGTTGCTTTCTGTTTTAGATCATCAACGTCCTTCTGATGGAAACACCCCAATTCATCATATTGCTGGACTGATCCTGATTGGTGCACTTGCTGTAATTGGTGCACTTATTGGTTGTGCAACTTGCTGTAAGTTTTCTAAATCATATTGAGAAATTTTTAATTCCCATCAGGCTCTACATGTGCAAAAAAAAAAAAAAAAAAAAAATTAAATAACACAGTCTGCCCTTAGTTTTATTTGTAAAAACATGTGCCCATGTATAGAATAAGTGCTTTTAGAATGTTGCTGTTGTTGAACGTTTGAGCACCATTATGCCTTTGAGATAACAAATTACAGACGGTACTAAGACAAAAAAAATGGAACATCGTCTTTGTTATAATCTGGAGATATGTTGCAATTTATTGTATTATGCGTTTGTATGCCCAGACTCTTACATACAAAGCCCTAAAACAAGCATACTCCAGAAATGAGACCCTGTTAAATGAAAATAAAAATGTCATAAAGAAGTACATTATAATGTAATCCATTCACTTTTGACTTTTTCTCTGTATTTTCAGGTAAAAAAAAGTGTGGTAATTCTTCTGCTAACGGTTGGTATAAACTTTCCTTTCAGAACCTGTGAAAATGTGTGAAGTAGATGCAGTTTTGTATTCTATTTTACTCGTTTTTTTCTGTGTTGGGGAAACCGTAAAATAACTGTAAATGAGAAAAGTGTTTAAAAAAAAGACATTTCTGTGGTCCTGTTTTCAGGTGGAATAAATACTATCACAGCTGCACCTCTTTTAAAAGGTTGGTATCTTTAAATGTAATCTAACATGTATCTACAAATACATTTTTATTATTTAAAGTGGGTTGATTTCCTTGTATGTGGTAAAGGTTTTCTTATGTCCTTACCCAGATGGAGTTTTATTTTCATGTATTTGCTTTAGTTTAAATAAAAATTGTGTATTTGGGAAGAGTTAGAGTGGGGATTACTTTCATATCAAAGCGAGAATCTTGTCTATTTTCCTTCTAACGGATGTCAAAAAGACTGTTTGATGATTTTTACTGTATTTTGCATTAATTTCTAGAAAACCTGCAAGTTAAAAAGTAATAATTGAAACCACATCAACAGTTAATCATATCTTATCATTATAAAAATGTTAAATATTTTTAAGATGTTTGTTGGATAATTGAATACTCAAATATATCTAAAAGTAATTGACCTACATGGATGAAACTTAGAGTGCAAGTCATCTTAAACACCTTGAGTGGAATTGATTTTTTTGGAAAGGTGCTTTACAAATAAAGTTTGATTTGATTTGATTTGATACGTAATGTCTTAAAAACTTACAGCAGTAAATTTTTTTAAAGCGGCATTGCTTTCAGCAATCAGACGCATTTCTTTAAGGGATTGCAAATCTAATTTAAAGTGTATTAATGTGTTTTGTTGGGGTAAAGATTTTTTTACATGTCCTCACACAGATTAAGTTTTTGTTTTTTAGGTTTATATGAAGAATTTTTAAATTATTTGAACTGAGTTGGAGTGGTGATTACTTACATGTTAAAGCTAAAATCCTGTCTAGTTCATTCTTAAAGAAGATTAAAGAGACTGTTAAATGATAACATTATTTTATTTATCTGTATTTTTGCAAATAAAGATCAATGGGAAAATAAATGTATTTCTGCATCAAATTCTAGGAAACTTAAAAGTTAAAAAGTCATTCTGGACCACAGTTAACCACTGAATCATCTTTAACAGAAACATTAAAAAATAATTTTAAGAATAGTTTAAAACTGTATACCATAATTTAAAAAAACATAAATAATCTATGATACAATCTGGAAGCAAATGTGTGTAAAAAGTGATAAAAGAAAAAAATTTAGTCTTACATTTTCTTTTGTTTTTTTTTGCAGTTGGAAGCAATGGTCTTGGCGTACCCACCGCTAAACCAAAAGGTTTGTATCTTTCTCAGTGTTCAGACATTGCACCATTATCCAAAGGATTCTGAGCAAGAACTGAGTCTTCATGATAATATAAATAGTTTACATCCAAAAAAACCAAAAAAAAAAGCAAAAATCACCCTCAGTTGTCATGAATACAAAATAAAGCAATAAACATCAACAACCATACTGAACATTAGTTTGATAGAGGAGCTAAATTTGTCTTTATAACATTGGAGTTAATGATATTTAATGGTATGAATTTTTTTTTTTAAAAACTTGCTTTCAGTGATTTTAGAGGAACTGCAACACTTGGTACTTCAGCGTTTGGTGGGATCTGGTTGAAACGAGCAAAGAAAAATAAATCTGCACAGCTTTAAATGCTTTGCTTAGAACAGCTCAGTGTAAATATGGATCTGATTTTCCTTCCCTTAGCTTCCTTTTGGTCAACCTGCCCAATCTTCCGATGGTAAGTCAACTTTTAATAATTTTTAACTACACAGAAGTTGCTAATTTTACAAAAAATGTAAATTGAATTTCTAAGGAAAATCCTTGAAAAAATTTTAAAATGTAATGTTCATAAAATTGATTTGAAAAATGAAATAATACAATTGTTTACATCAACAGTCGCTGAATACCTTCACTTCCAACTAATCTTTGTCAAGAATCCTCAAATATCTATTATATAATAATATAATATATATCAGATCTCGAATAATCATTTCAAAATGTTAATATACTGACATTAAAAACAAGAAATGAGGTTTATTTCCTGATGAAATAAATAAATTTTGATGCTAACACATTTTATTTGTTGTGATGAAGCACAAAATGTGTAATTTTATGCAAAAATGACAATGTATTGGGAAAAAACAAAACAAAACAATGTTTAAGGTTAAAGGCAAACCCTGAAGTTCCATACAAGTGTCATGTTTGTAATCCTTTGGTTGCACTAAGTTCTGTAACGTTAACCATAAAAAAATCATTTTACTATGTAATTCTAAAAACTTTGAAAGATCCAACTGGACCACAGCTAAAAAAATGTACCCATACACAGCCAGTCTGTTATCTCAAAGAAGAGTCATGTTTGTATATGTTCCTTATATTTCAAAAAGTGTATTCAAGGTTTTATGTCTCTGTATTTACTTTTAATCAAATTGTTACAAAGAGCAAGAATAAAGTGTGAACATGTTTTTTTGTGAAAATTGCCCTTTCAAGTTTTTGCCTATGTTCTTATTTCTGTCTTAAAAGTTATGGATTTATTAAAAATCTTTGTTATCATGTATGGAGGTTTTTTTTTCCCATCCTGCTTAAAATATATTCTACATCAATAAAAAAAACTGTTAAAATAATAAAGCAGTAAAGAGAGAATCGCACCAAAAGTTATTCTAATTACAAAATAAAAGGATTGTCTTCATGTCACATTTGTATATATTAAAGAGTTTTGTTATTATTTGTAATAAAATAATTTGATATCTCCAGATTTGTCTCTTTTTTGTCTCTAAAGCAACTCTTAGAAGCTGATATCATGTCACTAGATGGCAGCAGAGTTCAGTGTTTTGAAAATCAAGATCTGCCGTTTCCATTTTAGTTTGTGGTGCTTCTCTTTTTCGTTTACACTTGTCTATGTGTAGAAGAAGAGTCGGTGTCAGCTGCTAAAAACCACAAAGATCTTATAATGTAACTCTGGAATGCAGAAGTATGGATTTCATGTCAAAGTTAAAAACAGAACTTGTGAAACAGAATTAATCTTGTTTGGCTAAAACCAATTCCTTTAACAGCACATATTAAAAAAAAATCAAACACCATATTACCAACCTGTAAAGATTTAACTGAAGTCATTAATTTATTTATTTGATATGCATTATGGACAAGTTCATTGTTTCCTTTCTTTTACTGTTTTGTATAGTGGATGCAAACATTTCTTTTTTCATTGGAGTTTTTTTTTAATTTATCTTTCTTTTGTAGTTGTTGCTACCGCTTAGGTTTGTGGAATTTGTTTTTGTATTTTTGTGCAGATGTCTGTGTGCCAGCAGACCAGCTATCACATTTTTATCTCACACGGCATCTGGAAGCTTAAAAACCTGTTAATCAGGTTTGATATTAAAGTTTGTTTTTCTCCCTATGTGACGGCCAAATATTTCTAATGTTTAATGTTCATTATCCTTTTTATATTTTTCTCTTTTGTTTAGAAGACACGATTAAAATAAGAATATAATAAATGTTTCTGTGCTCTCACAATAAGGTTTAGTAATAGAAAATTGATTGTTCCAAAAAATATTTACTGCAGGAGTTAGCTATATTCCTTTGAAAAGTATTTTTGCAGTTGTTCAACAATAAAATACCAGTTTTGGAACATAGATCAGTTCACATGAAAGGAGATGTGTTTCAAAATCCAAGTCTTTTGTTAAATTAATAAAAATGTATAAACTTGTGTGGGGTTTCAATGTTTAATTGATTCGTTTCTGCTCTTCAGAAAATCAGTTTTTATGTTTACACAATGTAATGTGATGAAAGATGATGAACATAAAAAAAGAACGAGAAAAGACTCCATGTTAGGATCCGCCCTGAACGCACCTTTACAGTAAAGAACCAGGAAGCAAACGCAGACAGGGAAGGTACTTTCCTCTGAACTCAAAAACAAAACAGAGGGAGAAAAGAGGAGCTACAAACGGACACTTTTTGCTTCAAAATGTGGCCAGTCGCTTTTTTCGTTTTCTTCCTTAATTTAAGCTTTACAAACAGCGGTAAGTTACTTTTAAAATGTTTTTTTTTTTAAAGTCACGGTTAAAAGTGAAAGTGAAAGGGTTTAATTTGTTTCAGCTAGAGAGCAAAAAATAATATTTGAACAAGATAAAATTGGTGTAACTGGGGGTTGGAAGCTCAGGTGTATTAATCTAACAGAAAGTAATACATTTGAATTTATATAATTAAGTACCCGAGTATCAGTACACCAAGTGTACTACAGATTGCATGGTGTAGGAAGAATACTAACTGAATACTTCTTCAGATAAACTGGAACAATTCACCTTTGAAATATAGTAAATAAAAGTAATTTTAATAATACTGCCTCATTTTGAGTATAATGTAAGTATGACTGTTGTAGACAACACTTAAATCGACAACTTTGCATAGGATGTTATGAAAATATCTATAGTGTCACCAGGGGGCATTTTTTTTTTATTTTGATGAACGTGTTAGATCTGATATACACTTAATAACATTGCAAAATCTGTATTCTTGTATTAGCAGTGTTGTCATGCGATAGTATATACATTATTTGTGCGATTAATTAATAGTGAACTTGATCTAATTAATCTGTTGAAATTGCAAATATTTTTAATCCAGTAATTGTTGTAAAAAGCCTCATTTTCAGGAGTTTGGAAATTTGTAACAGTTGAAAAGATTAAATACAACAAAAAAAAGTGGATTTATGAGGATTTTTTTTGCTATGAAAAACTTCCAAACTTTACTTTTACTCCACTAGTAGGAATCATTTTCATTCTAAAACAATAAAAGAAACAACAAAGTAGGTCCAGAGTGTTTTAGTTGATCACATCAAAAATCAGTACAAAAACTTTTCTGAGCAAAACATTTTTGAACACAAACGTCTTATTAATTCAAAATACATGACATAGACTATTATTTAAGCATAGCAGCACAACAGTAGAAAAGAGATTGTTTTCTTTAATCTGCTTGGTGAATTTGAACATTTTGAAGACTGCGACGAAGCAGAAGAGAACAGAGAACATTGGAAGAAAGAAATGAGACACCAGCAGATACAACACTGGAGGAGTTGAATTATTTAGAACAGGGGTGGGCAAACTTTTTGATTTGTGGGCCAGAAAGGGTTCTAAAATTTGGCATAAGGGCCGGACAAGGAGCAGATGGAAGGAGTGATTTGGTAATGAACCTCATAAACTAAAATGATAATGTGGAATTTAGAGAAAACATGCTTTAATTTGGATTAAAATTCACATATATTCATTTTAAAACATAAAATTTGGGACTTTTAATTTCTAAATTTTGATTTTTGTTCTCTTTTTGGTGATCCAATGGGTTGATGTTCTTCAGAGGAAAATGTGAACTCAAAGAAATCCGAAAATCACCTTCTGACTCAGAAAAAAACACACACGAACGCCAGAGAAACAACACCTTTCATGAGAAGGAACCAGAAATACAATGAAAATAAAACAATAATTAAGATTTTTGATCCAATGTATTTTAATTTGGAGGGCCAGGTTAAGTATCTTAAGGGGCCGCATGTGGCCCCCGGGCCGTAGTTTGCCCACCCTGATTTAGACTTTGGGATTTGTCTCTGAAAGATTGGATTTGTGTATCATCAGACGTCAAAGAAACTGTTCGACATGAAATTGAGATTAACGTGAGTCAAAAAACGTTTTAAAAACGTGCTAAAATGTCTGCAATTAATCAATCCAGATTAATGTGATTATTTGACCCCCCCTAATTTTTAGTTTGGTGACTTGTTTTTTTTTACTGTTATCTGACGATAGAATAATGAGAAAGAAGGTGAGGTGGTGCATTCATGATCATTAAAAATCTGAGCATTTGACCAAAATACATGATGTATCGATGTGGAAATCTAAGACACAGGACAGATAATATCTGAGGTTTTTCAAGTAGATTCAACCAAAATTAGGCCTTAAAACAGGGAGTGCTTCCAGACGAGAGTTTGATTCGCTCATCTCAGCAAAACCTGAAAAGCTAAAGTGGGACAAAGTAAAGTCTGAAACTCTGGCATAAAGTATATTTTGGGTAAAATCAAACTTTTTAAAATGGGGAGGTCTATAGGTGATTTCTCCCTCTTGCAACCTACATGGTGGTCTTTGGAGGAACTGCAGCAGTTGTTGCTTCATTTTGTCTTAACTGTAGTTTTTTTTTTTTTTTTAGTTTTGTTTTTATTTTTAGAAAGGGGACAATGCAATTTAAAACAAAACACATGATTAAAAATTAAACATGGTTTTTAAAAAAGCCAGAGTTAGCCAAGAAGGCTATTTTCCATCTGTAGTCCCCTGGCGAGAATGTTAAAAGAAACGTTAAAAGACAGTAACAGAAAACGAGTAGACAATAAAAGAGAAAAGGACGTACATATAAGGCTACTGACATCTAAAAAGCACAATAGTTGTAAAACACAAGAAAAGACTTTACACTACATATAGATATACACAGCTGAGGAGGAAAAAAGACAGCACAGTAAAACATACAACAATCACAATAGGGACATTCTTTTAGTGTTGGCACCTGTAGGTGTCAGTGAGGTATTTTTTCAGTTTTTTGGTCAAATCCTTGCATGTGGTGGAGTGTCTGACCTCCTCGGGTACGGAGTTCCACTCTGCAACACTCCTCACTGACCAGGCTGACTGGCTGAAAGCGCTTCAGCGCAGCGGGATAACAGAGCCCCGAGTGACTCGCTCTGAGTCTTTTCTTCGGTTGACAAATACTGAAAGGGGATCTTTATTTTATTCAAATTTAGTAGAAAAAAATGTTAGTAGAAAATTTAGTAGAAAAGATTTACTGTGAATTTACTAAAGACAACTTGAATCTTCTGACAGCAGAGAGTAAAACTTTTTTATAGCATTAGAATGTCATTACTTATCTTTTTGTATCTCATGTACTTTATTTTTCAAATTTGACCTCAATAGAGAACTGCTAATGTTCATCTAATTGAAATCCACAAATGATTGTGTTTAACTTTTTAATTTTCAGAGAAACACTCCCTGACCTACATCTACACGGCCTTCTCCAAAGAGGTGAAGCTCCCAGGCATCCATGAATTCACTGCTATGGGTCTGCTGGATAACAGAATGATCGACTACTATGACAGCACTATGCAAAAGAAAATTCCCAAACAAGACTGGATGAAGGAGCGACTAAAGCAGGAATACTGGGATAAAGGCACACAGTCCCGGCAGAGCAAGCAGCAGTGGTTCAAGGTTAACATTGACATCCTGATGACTCGAATGAGACAAACTTCTAACGGTGAGATTTAAAGAGAAAGATCATCTTTGTTAAATCTACATAGAGAAAATCTATGAACATTTCTTTCCCTCAGAAACTCATATTCTTCAGTGGATGCATGGATGTGAAGGTGTTGAAGATGAACATGGTAACCTCCGGTTTGAGCGTGGCGTGGACATGTACAACTATGATGGAGATGACTTCCTGGGATTTGATGATGAGCATCAAGTTTGGGTGGCTCCAGCTGATGCTGCACTCCCCACCAAGAGGAAGTGGGATGATGTCACAGCTCTGAAAGACTACACCAAGGGTTACTTGGAGAAGGAGTGCATGGAATGGATGAACAACTTCCTGACTTATTCAAAAACCCAGCTGAAAAAAGCATGTACGTATAATGTAAAACCCTATGCCTTATGGGAAAACTGCTTGGCTTAAACGTATCTTTTATCCATTTTCTCATTCCAGCTCCACCTGAAATTTTTATGTTTGCAAGAGAAGCTAAAGAAAAGTCAAACGTTATTCTGACATGTCTCGCCACTGGATTTTATCCCAAAGACATCATTATGATCATCAAACGAAACGGCCGCACTCTCAATAGAGATGATGGAGTGGTGAGCTCTGGAGTTCGACCAAATGAAGACGACACCCATCAAAGGAGAGATCATGTGGAGATTCTCAGGACTGACTCCGCCTCCTACAGCTGTCAAATCATTCATCATGGTTCCAACATGAACGTTGAGAACTCGTGGGGTGAGAAACATCTTGAAGAATTTACTTTTTCTCATCAATTTAATTACAAAGTAATGGTGTTGTTCAAAATATATCTAGTGTTCATTAAAAGTTTCAGGAAGAGACTTAAAACACATTCTTAAAGCTGCATGGTGGATGGCAGAGTGAACACAGTACCAGAGATATTATTACATGAAGTAATTTACCAAAAGCTGTGTATTTAGGGCCCTCATGAAGTAGTTTTACTAAATGCTGGTTTTAAAAGTTACAAGTACATTACATTACATGTTTATATGTATTTAGTTGCATGAACAACACATTTAAGTACTGTTTAAAAAAATGGAAAAACCAGTATGTATATAAAACAATTTAATGTTATTTTTGTTGTTTAGATCATCATCTTCCTTCAAATGAAAGCAACCCCATTGCCGCTATCATTGTTCCTGTAATTTTGGTCCTGATTGTTCTTGCCATAGTTCCTTTTGTATTGTATAAAAAAGGAATCATTGGTAAGTTGTCTTTATATTTATTTTCATCTACAGAATGTTGAAATTGCTCTGAGTAGAGATTTAATTTATTTTTTTTTAATATATATAATATTACCCAGGTTAAAAAAAAACTGATTACACCATTTATATATCAGATTATACTGTTTATTCAGTTTTATTTTACTCTAACAGACATGGTGTATTTGGTTGTTAAAATGGATCTGGCAATTCTTTTGTACACCATATAAATGTGTTTTCCTTTGACTTTCTCTTTTCCTTTTTCCACGTTTGGATCAAATGGGACAATTCCGAGCAAACTATCTCTGAAATTATTTTCTAGCGTTTTGTATATGGTCGTAAGGTCTTTCCAGGCCTGTTAGGAGCCTCTCACAAAGAAGTCCCACATTGGAGCATTCAAATGCAAATGTTTTTTTTTTAAACCTACTGAAGAAATTGAATAAATGAAGTTGAATGAAATTAATAATTCCATATAGAAGTAAATTACCATATGATGTGTTCACTTTTGACTTTTTCTCTGTATTCCAGGTCGAAATAGGGAGGCTAATCCTGCCGCTAACGGTTGGTATCAGTTTTACTTTAAGAGTAGAACAAAGGAAGTACATGCTTAAGGGAAAAACTTATAAAAGCAATTAAATTTTGATTTTTCTTCTTATGTTTGCAGAAAGAGATGCAGAGCAAGTTCCTTTCATTGCTGGTTGGTATTATCCATATACGTGCTATGCAGCATTTGTAAATATTCCTCTGCACTGTTTAATAATACATTTGATTTTTTTTTTTTTGGCTGGATGAGTATTGCAGATTTCTACAAATATTTTCACTTTGAAAGTACCCACTTGGCATGAATTAAATCATGTTTACTTCTAGCTAGGGCTGGGCGATATGGGATTTTTTATATCACGATATAGCTTTTTACATATTGCGCGATAACGATATTGATCACGATATAAACCAAATAACTATATTTGAACACTTTGTGGCTCAAAAATGAAATGTAAACTCATCAGCAGGTTGTTTAAATTTAAATATTTATTTCCTATCACACTAAGCATAACAGATCCAATGAAAATGATGCAACTAGTTTTTTAATAACCAAGACTATATAGATATAAATGAACTAAGCTGAAAATTAAAGCAAAAGCTTTCAAGTTTCAAAAGTTTATGAAATAGATACTAAACTGTTTCTTCAGTTCCATTAAAAAACAAAGCATTAAGTCTACAAATAAAATGTTTTCAGGGTTCACATAACAAAAATGTATTAATGTACTACAAATTATTTTTGTTGTATTTAGTAGGGGTGTAACGGATCACAAAACACACGGCTTGGATCGTGTCACGGCTTTAAGGTCACAGTTTTAGATCATTTTTCAGATCAGTAACAAGTAAAAAAAACAACAAGAAAAAGAAGATAAAAGTCTAAAATTACTTTTTTGAAAAGTTAAAAATATATGTTTGAACTTTGAACATAAGCAAAACATTTATTTTCTGATTACATGTACATGTCTGGAGAGAGAAAGGAATGCTTCATATGTTATCACACCAAATTAAATTGCAATTTTTAAATTAAACTTTTATTATTTTTGGTATTAATTGTTGTATTGAAACAAACTGTGGCAACATTATGTCAAATAAGTATTATTAACCATAGCACATGTCCAGGTGACGCACTGCCATACCTGCGTTTTTTTTTTCTGGTGAATTATGACCCTAACGGCTTGCCATAGCTCTACAGCTCTATCTTCTCCTGTCGGCTCTTGTCAGCTGGTGCAGCTGGTCCTAAGGTCTCCTGAACTCCGACACGGAGATGTGTACCGATGTTTTTATTCAGCTCTTCAAAATAAATCAATCTCTCGGTATCCGCGTTCTTCACCAAGAGTTCCAGAAAAGTTTTGACGGAAGCTTCTTCCTCACACAGCAACAGACTTTCTGATGACTGACAAGCATCAAATCTGACGCTTGTTAAAACTAATACAGTGTACAGTAAATTAATTTGACCCCAAATGCATTCGGCGTGGACAAAAAATTGATTGTAATTAAGCACGCGGGGCGGGAGGTGCGCAGCGATATCAATAATTATCGTTTTATCGCCCAACCCTACTTCTAGCAGAAATTACCATCACTTTAAAAAAAATAGGTCACGATCTATTGTTTAAAAAACCTGAAACAAAATTTAGAAATAAAGAGAAATGTAAAATCATGAAATGATCTGAGGATAAAAGTATGTATTCAAAATTTTGATAAAAGTGTCATCTTATTTTTAACTAGTTATTTTTTTGTAGTTGCAGTTGGAAATAATGATGTCATTCCTGTTCCAAATGTTTATAGAAATATTTAGACCACTTTCGTTTATTACACACATTGTTAAATATGAAGAAATATTTAGATACCACTTTTTTTCTAATATTTAAACACACACAAATGCAGCAAAGTACAATCACTGTATGAAAGAAAAGCAAGTTGAAAAACTTAAAAAAAAATCTGCAATTAAGTTTGAATTCTTCTTTGAATTTTTGTCAAAGGTATAATGTGACGATAACTGTCTGTGATGAATAGTATTTTCCATATTGTAAATGTTGTGCAACCTTTTCTCATCACTTTTTGGGGAAGGTTTAGAAATTGATTCATTGATTTTTCTGCTAAATACTTCTGTTTAACTTAAATTTCATTGGTGGAATATTATTTGTTTTGAGAATGTAAATATCCCTAATTCAAGAAGATGGTTCTGTAATATTATAAACATGTATAACTGCAGACAGATTTCTATTCATCGTGCACATAGATTAATACATAAAAATTTATTTTACATTCAAACTGAAACTTAAATGTCTATACTTTTACAGATCTCAATTCTCAAACAAAAGGTAAGCATTTTTATCCTTTCAGGTCAATAAATAAATAAATTATAATAAAAATGATAATCTCTGAAAAAAGAACTAAATGTTTTTTTCACCTCAGCATGAATTTTAGGCAAAGAAACCTTTCATTTGATTTTTTTTTGTTCATAGAGATCAGCTAGCTACATTTCTTCAAATTTATCTGAATCAAAATAGTATTAAGTGTAAACAATAACTTCACACGTAGGATTTTTTAACACAAATGACGTCCTCCAACCTGTCAGTCAGAACTGCTGATCATATAGATGTTTCAGATCTAAAGAAACCGACAAACACTACACATACATTTATCTTGTATGTAAATGTAGACTATTTAACATGGGGGTTAATGGGAAAACGTTACTTTTTGAAAAGCAATATTATATCAAAAGTTTCTTTTGAGAAAAATATATTTTAGGGTTTTTGGGGGATGGTGGTGAAAAACTGATCAAAAAGCTGATTTAGGTTTAGATGTTTAAATACACAATGACTTAATGTCAATGTTTACTTGATTATTATCATTTTTTCATAGATTCCAATGAATCACTCAGCTCAGACTCTGCTGTTGGTAAGTCTGCCTTTAATTCTCTGTTAACCGTATACTGGATGTTGCTTTTATAGAAATATGGAAATAACATTTTTTATAAAAACATTAAAAAAATGTTTTAAATCATTTTTGTCATAACTTTAATCTTTCACTGACCATGAGTAAATACTACTGTTTAAATCTGCAGGTAGTGCTGCTGGATCCACTCCTCCATCTCCTCGTCTGGTATCAATTTTACTTTAAGAACTTGAGAAAATAAATATAAAAGATGCAGATTTGTAATCCTTTTTACTTGTTTGTTTTTGTTTTGATGCAAACTGCACATACATGTTATATGTGTCAAAAGTTTAAATGTTAGTTTATGTTTTCAGGTGATATAAATGCCATCGCAGTTTTACACCTCATGAAAGGTCAGTATTCATAAATGTCACTAAAAGATTGTGTTTTTTTGTAAGGTGGATTTCTGAATCGTGTGGGGTAAACACTTCTAATGCCCCCACACAAATCAAGTATTGTTTTTTGTTTCTTTTTTTTTTTCGTGTGGAAGGAATTTTGTGTTTTTGGGCATGGACTCACTTAAATGAAATTAAAAATGAAATAATGTTTACATCTTCTTTAGAGTTTTTTCAGATGAATATATTAGGAAAATTAAACTCAAAATGGTATTTTTGTGAGTACTTCTTTATTCTAATAAATGTAAATAAGGGGCAAAAAAATAAAAATGCAGTTTGAAAAAGATTGTAGCAGTGATATAAAAAATCTGCTGGGCAAAAGTTCCCTGTGTTTCCAGCAACAGGGAGAGGTAGACGGAGGCGGTTGCTCTTTTCCATTGAGCTACTGCTGCTCTGCAGAAACTGTCATAATTATTTGGTCAATACTAGTATAGCCATAATTAAAATACCACTAGGAACACTTTTAAAATAGTTCAAAATATGATCAGAGTCGGACTTTATGTTGAAATACTGCCTAAGAAAGATCAAATAGACTGCTAATGAGTTTTTTCATTAATTTCTAGAAAACTTACAAGTTAAAAAGTAACATTTGGCAACAGATATGAAATAAATCATCTTTACTTCTATTAGAAATCACACTCCTTTTAGCAAAATAGTATGAAGTCTCTACTTATAAATAAAAACATGGAAGTTAAAAGTACAAACAATTTTTTTGTTAAATCCTGAAACAATTTAAAGATAAAGAAAACATATATTAGAAATTGTGGTAAAACTAGAAGCTAATCTCATTTTTTCCTTTGTGTATTTGCAGATGGTAACAATGCTGTTGGTGTACCTGTACCGAATGGTTAGTATGTTCTTCAATGAAGACATTGATAAATGTGAAGTAATATTTGAAGAGACTTATTTCTGTCTATTTTGCTTTTTATTTTAAAAATATGTGAGGACAAAAAAATCATTAAGTAACAGAAAATTTGTTTTTAAAAAAAGGCTTTACAATGTGAAGTAATTTGAAGTAATTGCATGCTTCAGTTGAATAAAGATAAAAGCTGCAATTGAGGTTTGATTTTTTTTTTTATGTTCGCAGGAGGAAATAATGTGAAGATCCTCCTCATTGATGGTTGGTGTTTTTCATATAGTATCTTAAATGTCAAATACTTCTTGTTTTCAAGCAGAAGTTAATTCATTAGCTCTGTTAAAATGGACACTAGTCGTTGTAATAAAAGTCTAATCAGAATAAAAATGCTTCATGTAAAATGGTCATTCTGAAAACCTGCCAAACCATGACAGAAGATTCTATTTTTATTTTTTTATTTTCAGATCCCAAAGGATTCCTCTGCCAGTGGTTGGTATCTTCCATATTAGAAACATCTGTTTAAATATAAGAAGAAGTATTTACTAAATTATTATAACTATTTAATCACATTATGATTATTTAAATTGAATTCTGCAAAAAGAAAAACCTTTTAAATATCTGACAAGAGCATTGCATTTTAGATTTTAATAATTTTGATATCACAAAAAGGTATGTAGGACAAAGTTTGAGGATAAAAGTGACCATTTTTAAGACGATGAAAACAACTACAAATAAAGTTTTCTTTGAATTATTTGTCTCTCGTGTAGCTCTTTGAGACAAACTCAAGCTATAAACAGGAGCTTTCTAAACTGATACTAAACTAAATACAAATTATTTAGGTAGAATCACATTTTAATATCATTCTGTTCATGCAGGTGGAAGTTCTGAGAGTTTGGATTCAAGAGGTTGGTTTAATAATATGTTAATATGTTTATTTTTCATGCTTGTTCAGTAATGCAGTATTAACACACCTTGTATTCAAACTAAAACTTTAAATTTCTGTATTTTCACAGCTGGTGGTTCTGATGCTGAGAAACAATCTGAAACAAAAAGTGAGTGTTTTTAACCTTCTGGTATCAATTTTATCTTTTAGAGCTTGTTAAAATAAACATATTTGTTGTAGATTTGTAATTCTTCTTACTGATTTCTTTGGAATTCTTTAAGTACAGATTTTAAATGAGTCATTACTCTTAAGAAATTTAGGTTACTAATAAAATGTAAAAAAAAAAAAAAAATTATCAATACAAGTGAAATTGAATTTTGTTTGAGTAAATATGCATGTATCTGCAATATATGTGTATATAGTAAGTATTTATATGAACTTGTACATATGAATATTTATATACAACCAACCCAAAAAAAAAAAATCGTCAATCTTCAAATGTGTTTGTGTTTATGGGAACTGCAGAAAAATTGTAAGTATTTAAATGTACATTTTAAAAAAGTGTCCAAAACCTGAACTTAGTGTTTATGTTTGCAGGTGGAAAAACGGCCAAAGCTGCTTTCGAGCTCTTACAAGGTTGGTTCCCTTATAAAAAAAAAAAAAAAAAAAATTACAGTGTGATGTTTAAGTAAATACAATACTGTGAGGATTTCATTCTTCAGCAGATAATAACATTTTCAAAAATACGTTTTCATTCTTGTAGATGCGGTGAAGCTTCCCCTCAAGGAAGGTTTGTATCTTCCATGTAAAAACATTTTACAACATTTCTAACAATGTCTTGGAAATCATTAAAACTTTCACTATTTGGGTCAATCCAAACCCTTCTCATGGAGTCAAACATATGTTTTATTACTTTTTCTAAAAAAGTCATCTGTTTTCTTGCAGTTGGAAGCAGTGCGAGCGTGAACGCCCCAATTTCAAGAGGTTGGTTTGATAGTAAACATTTTAAGTTGCAGACAAATTTATTTACTGTGCTTTTATTAATGCAGAAAATGTGTTAAAATATTTAACATTCAAAATGAAACTCAAAGTATCTTTATGTTAACAGTTGGCAGTTTTCTTCATAAGAAACAATCTGAAAACAAAAGTTAATATTTTTATCCCTGCAGTATTTTACTTTAAGATTTTGTGAAAATAATTATATTAGATTCAGATTTTTGAATCCTTTTCAGTCATCTGTTTTTATGTTGGGGTGAACTGCAGAACAATTGGGGAAAACGTAGAAAAGTGTCTGAATTGTATTATATTTCTGTCTGCAGATGGAATAAATGTCAATGCGATTTTGCGTCTCTTGAACGGTTAGTATCCATGAATGTCACTAAACATTTAAATAAATATTCTTTATTTTTTTAAGCTGCTAAATATAGGCGGCGTAAAAATATTACAAATAGTTTTTGAAAACTATCAAACAATGCAAGGATTGCATGCTTGGGTTAAAATAAAAAGGAGCTTCAATTGAGTTTTAATTCTTTTTTTGCATGTTTGCAGGAGAAGAAAAGAAGAAGCTTCCTGTCATACCTGTCATCCATGGTTGGTATTTTCCACATGCTGTGCAATATTTCTAATCGTCTTGGGAAGTTCACAAGTTAAAGCAGTGATTTTTTTCTCAAACGTTGCTGTTTAAGTTGTCTTGGTTTCTTTTATACTAAAGGACTAAGTGAAAATGTGTAAAATATCGAAAACTGAGTTGGATTTTTTTTTTTTTTTTTTTTTTGCAGGAAGTCTTGACCCACCCGCTTCGAATGGTTGGTTTCTTCCTCACTAAAGACATTAATGAAAATAGATAAAGTACCATTTGTAAATATTTTTGTTGTGTTTAGTTCATCGAATCAAATGAGTGATTATTCTTGAGTCTAAAACTAATAAGACACTAGCTGCAATATTTTATTTTTTGTTTTGTATATTTTCAGATCCAGAGAAGGATTCCTCTACCAGTGGTTGGTATCAGTATTTATATCGCTTTCTTTTGCCGCTCCAGCCAAAACCGCTTCAGGCTTAGTGATGTGTTGTTGTATTACTATGACAACAGGCCGCATTACCTATCAAATAGTCCATGTTTTGTGAAAAAGCAATCTAAACCTAAAAAATAACAAGAATAAAGTACAAAAAAATCATTTTTTTACTTTTTTTTTTTTGTAAGTGAGGGGGGTAGTGCCCGACGAAGTGAGCATTATCAGAAATTAATGCATGTCGTGGAAGACTGAACCGGTGGAAGCACTCTGGGTTTCTTCCCAGAGTGCAGTTAATTGACGTTGATCAGGATCGCTGGTTTATCCGTGGTCTTTCTCCGAGGTAGCGGATGGCAGACTTCGACCGTTTCCAGGTCCAAGGAGATTCCTTTAGACATTAAAAACATTTGAACTTGATCCTCCACGGTCGCATCATCAGCTCTGTTAGCATCCATGCTAGCGCCGGTAGCACCAGGCCGCGCCCTGGGCTGTAGTTGGAGTCCCGTGAGAATCACATTATTCATCCGTGCCTGTTGGTCCAAGTCATGCATCCTTCTCTCCATCAGATCTTGGCGATTGCCTCGTTGTTCGTTGCGTGCCTTTTCTTGGCGGAATTCTTCCACAAGATGCAGCAGTGGCGTTAGTTTAGCCTCCAGCTGGAGCACAGCTGTTAGCTTAGCTTCCTGTAGCAAAGCAGGAGCTAATTGCTCTTGAATGCTAGCCAATGCGGTCTTCAGCTCAGCCAGATCAGCTTCAAAATTTTTCTTCGGTGCCATGATCAGCTCTCCTCGTTGTGGTAGCTGTGTTGCAGCAGCCCGGTGATTAAAGTTGCTTGCAGACGACTTTAAAAGACTTGAAAAGCCCGAAAGTTACGGAGAGCTGGAGGCACACGTCTGCTCGTGGTGACCCGGAACCGGAAATGAAATGAAAATAGATAAAGTAGCATTTGTAAATATTTTTGTTGTGTTTAGTTCATCTAATCAAATAAGTGATTATTCTTGAGTCTAAAATTAATAAGACACTAGCTGCAAGGTTTTATTTTTTGTTTTGTATATTTTCAGATCCAGAGAAGGATTCCTCTACCAGTGGTTGGTATCAGTATTTATGTCGCTTTCTTTTGCCGCTCCAGCCAAAACCGATTCAGGCTTAGCGATTTGTTGTTGTATTACTATGACAACAGGCCGCATTACCTATCAAATACTCCATGTTTTGTGAGAAAGCAATCTAAACCTAAAAAATAACAAGAATAAAGTACAAACAATCCTTTTTTACTTTTTTGTAAGTGAAGGGGCTAGTGCCCGACGAAGTGAGCATTATCAGAAATTAATGCATGTCGTGGAAGACTGAACCGGTGGAAGATGGTTTCTTCCCAGAGTGCAGTTAATTGGCGTTAATATATTTTATTTGGTTTTTTTTTTTAATAAATTACATGCGTTAATGTTGACAGCCGCACTTCAAATATGAGAAGTATTAACCACGTTTAACCATGTTTTGACTTGAAAGCATTCGTTTTTACGTTTTAAGAATTTGAATATATATATATATGAAGTATTATGTTAAAGCAAATGAAATATTTAAAAATACAGGTTTCCTTTTTATTAAAATACAAAAACAGTTGTAAATAATGTAGCTTTGTTCCAAGAGTTTTGTCTTTAGCTTAATGAGATACAGTAACAAACAGCAATTCTGTATAATAAATGTGGAACTGCTGATTTGTTTATTTAGCATACATGTGTATTATTGCACCAAAATATATTAAAAGATTTTACATTCAAACTAAATCCTCAAATGCCTATTTTTATTTTTTACAGATGGCAATTCTGATGATAAGAATCAATCTGAAATAATTATTAAGTGTTTTTGTCCTTTTGGTTGCAATATTAATTACATGATCCAGAATTTTCATCTTTTTCACTCATTTGTTTTTGTTTTGGGGTAAACTGCAGTCAAAATGTAAATGTTTCAACAAAGAAAAGTCTGAAATTAATGTTTATGTGTGTAGGTGGAAAGAAAGCCAAATCGATTTTGGAGCTCATAAAGGGTTAGTATTTCTGTAGATTCACAATGTGATGCTTCAATGCACTTTGAGTAGAAAAAAGATAAAAGCTGCAATTATGTTTTTCTTCTTCTTTGATTCTTCCTTGTGTTTTTGCAGACTTGGAGGTGCTTCTCATTGATGGTTGGTATTTTCCTTTAAATGCATGTTTTTCAGCAATTCTAAAAAACTTAATGAGGTGTAGAAGTTTTTGGTCTATCCAAATTCTTCATATGTTGTTAAAAAAATAACATAAAGATGCAAATGAATAATGAATAACAATAATCACAAAAAACAAAATTACAAAGCAATAGAGGCACAAAGAATCTAAAAACTATATTAAGATATAGCGTTTTAGACTTTCTAGTCCCATTGATTGTACATGAGAACTGGACTGTGTAATCCCTTGAATTCCGAACAGGAAGTGCCTGCTGGCTGCAAGAAGCCAAGATCCCATAATAATTGTGGTCTCTCTTTTAAAAAAAAAAAAAGTTGTAATATTGGAACTGGCCAATCAGATGCCTCGGTTAGGTTTGATTTACAAATTTTGTGTATCCTTTTCAAATGGTAGGGGGTTTAGACTTTGAACAATCTCACTCCTAATTGGTGAGAGTGGTTACCATAGAAACAGCCACTCAGACTAATTATAATTCAGCGTCTGGCTCCAACATGGCGGTGTCCATATCTCAAAAAAAGAAAATTGCGACTAAATTGATCCTTATTTCGTTGGAGCCAAAAGTGAACCATTTTCCATGGGTGGCATCACTTGATCCATTTCTCTTAATACAGTCAATAAATAATCCTAATTTACCCACTTTTAAAGGTCGATTTCTTTTTTTCATCAAGAAATTGATGAAAATATGTAAAGTAGTATTTGCAGCAAAAACTTATTTTACATTTAAACGAAAATTTCAAATGTCTATATTTTCACAGCTGGCAGTTCTGAGGAGAAGAAGGAGCCTGAAACAACAAGTAAGTCATTTTTTATCCCTCTGGTATCAATTTGACTTTAAGAGTTTGTGAAAACAAATACTATAGACACCAATTTGTATTCCTTTTTACTCTACTGTTATTATTTTGAGTAACTGCAAGGAAACTGAAACTAAGGAGCTGAAAATGTAGAAAAGACGAATAAATCTGAATTCAATGTTTGTATTTGCAGGTGGGAAGAAGGCTATTGCGAGATTACATCTTTATAATGGTTGGTATCCATTGATGTCTTTCAAAATATACGGAAAATTTTGTTTTTTTTAATTGGTTTTCTGCCTGTGAGTGTCACATAAATGTGTAATGTCCCTATCCAATTAAGTTGTGTTTTTTTTCTTGTACTTGTTTTAGTTTTGTGTTTTTTGGCAGTAGAAGAAATGACTACTTCCATATTTAAGCTAAAATCCGCCCTTCTTCCTTGTTAAAGGAGATAAAAGAGACTTTTTCATGATAAATAGGTTCTTCTGACTGTAAAAATTAAAAATAAAAAGTTTTAAAAGTAACAGACATTAATTATCTTTTACCTCTGTAAGAAATTATAATCTTTTAACAAGTTAGCTTGATGGTCTGTTATTTAAAATAGAAATTTAAATATAGAAAAATGCAAATTTTAAATCATGAAATAATTCAAAAAAATAAAAAATATGTATTTAAATGAGAAAAAGTTGTTTAATCTTACATTTTTCCTCTGTGTATTTTTAAAGTGAAAGAAATGGTTTAAATCATCCTCACTGCAGATGCCGTTGATCGCCGTTTCGTTTAATATGCAAAAATATTTAATAAAAAAACAATATAAAGGTGCAATCGACAATTTAAGAAAATTCTTAATAATATAAGTTTAAAAACACAGTGAGGATTACGCAACATTTCCAAACACTTGTATGGAAGGAGTACATGAATTGCGATATTTTTGCAGACCAGTATTTCCAGATAACTTAGTAGTGGCTCCTCCCACATGCGGCAGAAGAGGCAGGACTTTTAGACTTTCCAGTTGTCACTAATAGTTCTTACATGATTTAAATACCTGGTCTCTTCCTCCATAAAAGAATTGGTGAAAATATGTAAAGAGGTATTTTCAGATGTTTTTTCTGCAAAAAATATTTTTTTTTCCCACCTGAAACTAATAAAACTCTCAAAGCAAAATTTGATATATTTTTCTCTCTATATTTTTAGATGACAAGAAGGATTCCTCTTCCACTGGTTGGTATCTTGCTTATTATTAACCAGAGTTCAAATATTAGACTAAGTTTTCTCTTAATTATTATGATTGTTTAAATGTGTTTCTGCTTATTACAGACACATTGTTTTAAATCAGTGGTTTGATTAAAAAAAATAAATGAATAAATCATATTTTAGACTAAGAATAACAAAAGCAAGTTACAAAAGGAAACGTATCCAAACAACGAAGAAAATTTGATAAAATATTGATAATTATTGTAAATAATGTAGCTTTGTTTTATGATTTTTGTCTTTTCTGAGCTCCTTGAGAAAACCTTAAGTTGTGAACTTGAGTTTTTTAAATAAAAACCCTTACAGTGAATGAAACAAAAACCTTTCATATTGAATTATTTGATGTTTATATCAATCTGTGTTTCTGCAGGTGGAAGTACTGGGAGTGTGAACGCCTCTGAGTCAAGCGGTAGGTTTCAGAGCATTTAAAAAAAATGTATTTACCATAAAAATGCATGAGTGCACTAATATTTTATTTATTTACTGAAAATATCTGTTTTCACAGATGATGCCAGTTCTGATGTTACTAAAAAATCTGAAACAAAAAGTATGTTTTTTTTTTTTTTTTTTTTTAAAGCCTTTAAATGCCTGTAAAACAAATAAATACAATAAATGAAATTTTTTTTTTTTTAATATGTTTCTGTTTTGGGGTAAACGGCAGAAAAAAAATGTCACTCATAAGAAAGTGTAGAAAACTGTTAAAAGCTTAAATTTGATGTTTCTGTTTGCAGGTGGAGTAAAGGCCATCGCAATTTTACATCTCTGGAACGGTTGGTATCCATACACCTCTTAAAGATTTAAATAAATATTCTTTATGTATTTTTACGGTTGGGGCCTTCTTCATGTGTCTGTTTGTGTAACATTTTCTAATGTCCTTACACAAACCAACAAGTTTTTCAGTCATTTGTTTTAGTTTATGCTAAATTAGTGATTTCTTCCATATTTATGCTAAAATCTTGCCTCTATCCCTCCTAAAGAATGCCAAAATGATAAATGGTTAATTAAAAAGTAGTACTTCACAATGAATATAAATTAAATCATATTTACCTACTGCAAGAAATTACAGTCTATTTTATTAAAATAAAATAGCCTAAAAGTAAAAATAATGAAAGGCAATTTTAAAATATAGAACATTTTAAATTTAAATCATGAAAAACTCAAAGGATAAATATATGTTTTAGAAATAGAAACAAAAGGAGCAGTTTTGTGTTTTTTCTTTTCCTTGTTTATTGCAAAAAAATGTAATACCTGTTTCAAACTATAAACCAGTTTAAGAATGTCACGCTTTTGTTAAAAAATGTTAAAAGTACTGAGTTGTCATTTTTCTTTGTGTGTTTGCAGGACAAGATCGCGAGAAGATTCTTCTCATCGATGGTTGGTATTAATATAATTGTAAAGCAACATTTCTAATAAGTTGTAGGTTAATTCAGTTTTAGTTTCAATATTTTGGTTAATATTTTTCTCAAGAGGAAAAATAATTGCCAAAAATAAATGAAACAATAATAAAATAAATAATGCCAAAAATGTGCACAATAATCAAAATCATAAAGCAATAGAAAAGCAATAGAGGCACAATAAATGTTGGATTTTTTTTTTTATTTTGAGCAAAAAAAATGTGAATTATAAAAAACTCAAAGCAAGATTTGATTTTTCTTTTTTATATTTTCAGATCCTGAGAAAGACTCCTCTACACGCGGTTGGTATCTTCCTTATTATCAGTTCAAATATGATAAAAAACTCCTAAATTATTATGAATGCTTACATTTATTTCTGCAGCAGGAAAAAAATTGACAGAAGAACTTCACATTTTTAATTTAAGAATTGAAAAACCACAAAATGTTACAAAAATTCCTAATTTTGAAAACATTTGTGGACAAAAGTTTCCTTTTTTAATGTAATCATAACAGTTGCTTCTAATGTAGCTTTATTGGATTTATTTATTTATTCGTGTGGCTTCAACCTCAATCTGTGAACTGAAGTTTTCCAAATAAAAAACTTAAACTAAAAAAAAAAAAAGAATATTATAAAATGAGATTGTAATGCCTTTCTGAGACCTAGCAGGTGAATTATAGCAAAACTAGTGCAGAAAATGTAAAAAATGTTTTACATTAAAATAAACTTAAAATAATATTTTCAAAGATGACAGTTTTGATTACGGAAACAAAATCAGAAACAACTTTTTTTTTTAATCCTTGCAGCAAAGTTTTGACACACAGATTTGACCAAATGCTGATGTGTTCAATAAATCAATAAATCAGAAAGTTGGGTAAAGAAAACTTTTGCATGAAGTTTTTCATTATAACGTCCACAGAGATCAGCCAGCTAAGCTTCTGCATATCTGATTTAAAATGATATTAAGTAAGCACAACAACATCACTCATAGGATTCTGAGCAATAATGAACTCCTCCCACCTGTCAATCAAAACTGGTGGTCATACAGACATTTTACATATAAAACAAAAAATGCTATACATATGTTTATTTTTTATGTAAATATGGACTTTTTAATATGGAAGTTAATGAGAAATACTTAAGTAAAAAATAAAAAAGCTGCCCCTAGCGGTCTTTTGAGGAACTACAACATTTTTGGTTTGTTGGGTGTAACACAGGTAAAAAGTTAAATTGAATTTCATGACCTTATATGCATACGTTAAAATACACAAAGGCTCAATGTAAATATCAACATGTTTGTTATTATTTTTTCATAGATTCTAATGAGTCCATCAGCTCAGACTCTGCTGTTGGTAAGTCTACTTCTATTACAGGAAATAGAAATTCGATTTCAGAGAAAAAGCCTTAAAAATGTTTTAAATATTTTTAATCTGTCATTTTGAACATGAATAGATAACACTGTTTACATCTACAGATGCTGGCGAGAGCTCTCCTACCCCTGGCTCCTCCTCCTCATCTACACATGGCTCAGTATAAGTCTCCTAAAGCAATTTTGGTGCAATTTTGATCGAACAAATACACTTTTATACACATTTTTTATCTACAGTCAGTCATTTAAAATTTTTGATGTATTGATCATTTTAAAAACAAGCACTTTTTGTGACCTACATTAAAATTTATGCTTTCTTATTTTGCCTTTTAAGTTACTATCAGCAGGAATATTTAACTTAAATCTACAAACTCTGAGACATATAACTAAAATAGTCTACATTATAATATCTGAAAAACAAAAATGCCCCAAAATTAAATAAATCAAGTTATAAAACCTTTAAAAAACATGTAGTTTCAGCCTTTTGCCAAATTTTGAACATTCTATAATTTTTACATGAAAGAAAAATTCATTGAACTTTATTTTGGGCTGAAGCTTTTCTTTTTTGAAGTGAATTTGACTGCCTTTAATAAGAAAGGTATAAAAAAAGAAAAATAGTTACTGTATATTAAAATTAATACTTAATCTATTGGTTGTTGAAAAAATTTAAAAGCTTTTAAATGAACAAAAATGTGACCAGTTCTGGGGTTTTTATTTATTGTTTTTGTTGGTCAATCCATCCTAACAAATACAATATATTTTAAGAAAAAAAAAATATTTTCAATATTTACGTTCACTGTTACAGAGTAAAAATGATTTTGTGTATTTCTATACTCTAAATTTATACATCTATATCTTTTTTACTTTTTTGGATCTTCTGTTGACAAATTTAATCAGCTCTTTTTGACTTTCTTAATTAGTTAGTAAGGGCTTTTGTTATTATTGTCACAAAGAGGCAAATGTTAGTTTTACTGTGAGGTGTAAATATTCACAGTATTTTTCTTATATCCGACTATAGAAAAGTCTCAGTTGTTTCTTCTAGCTTTTATCAAAAGGTACAAGTTGGGCTAACAGTATTGCTCCTACTGCTGTTATTTTTGTTATGTTACACAATGGAACTTTTTTTTTTTAATGCTAAAGCTTTATGCCTGCATCTTTGGGAGTAAAACTTCTGACAGACTCCCTCAATATTTACACTGTGATGAATCTGTTCTTTTAACAGAAATACATCTGACAGAGTTCGTGATGCTAAAATCCTCGATTACTTTTTATGTATTTGTTTACACTTCTGTATATAATATACGTGCTTGCAATTGAATCACACATTCATGTAAATCTGGAAATGGTGATGGGTTTATGTTAAAACCAATAAAGATTTGATGCATTCTATTCTGATTAGCACGTTTTTAATGATTTAATTTCGTAAGTTTATCTTCCATGTTGTTTCATCTTGTAACTTCACGTTGAGCCTCAGTTACAGTAAAACTCAACATTCTTGTTTAGCCGGTCAGGAAACATTCAAGTTCTTTGCTTTCATAAGCAGCCTATAAATACTTCTTTTAGCTCACATGGGAAACTGTTAGGTAAGTCCCTTTAAGTTCTAGTTTACGGCTATATCCAAATTCCCCCCCTGTTCACTATATAGTGCATTTGGTATATTGTACCGCTGTACCAATCTACAATTCCAATATTGAGTTCACTAGAAATTTCCCAGATATATTTATGACAAACTAGCGCCCCTCAAAGCTCAAAAGCTCAAACAAAAAAATGTGTTTAAATGTGATATATGAATAAACCATCTACATTTTCACCATCAGAACACAATGGAGTCATAAACAAACGTGAAATGGGTGACGTCATATCCGATGTTTAGAAAACCAAAAAAAAAAAGTAGTGACCATCGTGTCCAAATTACCTTTAAAATCCAGGGCACTATATAGTCCTGAGCTATATAGTTTTAGTAGTTAGTGATTAGGGAGGGAATTCAGACATAGGCCTTATCTTGAAAAGTAAAAGACAGAAAAATGAATTAGAAATCATAGAAATAACATATTAATACTGAAAGTTATTCAAAATGTTGAGAAATATTCAACGAAATATTTTTTAAAAGAATAAAACCTCGGCTTTTTCCTGTTTGTAAACAAATAGGCTACAAATATATTTTAAGTTTGCTGATTCATCGATTAGAAAAAAATATTTAGCACCAATTTTTATTTCTTTTTATCCTTAACTGAATGCTTTGACATTAAAGACTATGACAATGTTTGTTTTCTAATTTGACTGTAAAATGACTACTTTTGCCTAAGTAATGGAGGAATAGATTGTTGAAAGTTCATCATTTTATGAGTTGAAATCTTCTTTTACACATTCTATTAAAAGCTTGTTTTTGGTAAAGCAACCCTGCTACATTTAATTCTTAATTTTGTAGCACTTTAGGTAAAACTTTGATAAGATTCCTTAATAAAGTTTATTTACCAAACATTATTAGTGTGTTTATATGGTGTTAGTAAGACATTTATTAGCCCGTAAAGCCAAATAAAGTTTATCAACATAAGCATAGCAACATTTTTTAATATCTAAAGCAGACATGGGCAAACTACGGCCCGTGGGCCAGATCCGGCCCACCCCCACATTTGGTCCGGCCCACTGAACAATATCAGAAAGGCAGGATTTTTTTTTCCAACTGGCCGCACAGATAACATAAAACATGTTTTTTATTCTCCCTTTACTCTATCTGACCCCCTCAAAATCGCTGTTAAACAGAACAGAATATTGTTTACTTTCTACATCTCAGTTCATCTTTCGCGTCTCGCTGATTCTTTCAGAGCTGTCGCCCGGCGCGGTAAAAAAAATGTACTGGCTTTCCGTGACACCAGCAAATTAGCGCCCCCTGTGGCTGCACACGGTGGGGGGGGTCATTTCAACTGTGGGTCTCTCCCAATGAGGAGGACGGATGGGGGAGGAGGCGGAATATACTATTAAAAAGTATTTTAAAATTCAGTCACACCGTGACATTATGTAAAACACATTTTAGTACAGATATGTAAAATGCATACATTTTTTTAAAAAATTCATGTTTGTGTAAAATGGCCAAATAAAAACGTGTTGAGGTGAGAAGTAGTTTAATTGACGCCTTTGGTAGGGAAAGTTTGCCAAAACGTCAGAAAGTCTGTCAAAAAAGGTCAAAAGCATCTGGTCCTAAATTTAGAAAATAATTAGAAAATTAAAAAAACAAAAGGAGAAACGAAAAAAAAAAGTATCGTCCCACAACAAGGGACAGGAGACGACAGGCTGTTGATTAGATTTTTGAAATTTGTTAGTATTACTATTTTCAAAGAGAAATATTTGGTTATTTTGTATTTTCATAAACAGTGTTTTTTTATTTTGATAAAAGAATTATGAATTAATGAAACGTTATATTATATATATCAATCTCTCTCTCTCTCTCTATGTATATATATAGCGTGGTCCAACCCTTCTGAAAATTTTAGAAGCCTTTGTGACCCACGAGTGAAAAGGTTTGCCCACTTCCGATCTAAACTAAGTCAACTGTCTACAAAGGCTATATTAATAAATTGCTTATGAGTTGAACAAATGTATACATTTTCTTTATCAACATAATATTGAATGTTTTGCAGCCCCTCATCTAAAGTGTTACCAATTGTTCTAATGATATGGGACACTTAGGAAAAATGAAGCTTACATTTGCATTTCTGATTTTTTTTTCTTTAGTAAATGGTTGTTAATAAGTAGCAGACAGAAAAGGCATTAATTGTATAATGTGGAGAAAAAAGAAAGACCCCACACAAAATGCAGTCAAGTGTAAAGTTTATTGTCGATGTGTAATGAGAAGCTTCGTACAGATGAATGAATATTTTTATTTCTCTCACTAATTATATGTAGTATTTCTGGTCACATTTACAAGGAAAAGTTTAGTCTGTTTCCAAAATCATTTTGATATCTTTATGAAGGAAACCAAAACAGAATAAATGCAGAAAAACACAAACTTCCACTAAGGCAGTTGTGTTTTTATGATTAGAAGTAGCTTTTAAATGAGATATAAAGAACAAATAGATAATAAAATAATTCTAACAAAATATTTGTTAATTTTATTTTATTTTTTTCAGTTCCAGTTCATTCAGATTTTTATAAAAAAAAATGTTTTTTGTTGGTTATTTTCTTTTAGAACTAAGCGAATTTCAGATTTCAAATAAAAATAAAATTATATACAGTAGTGCATTTTTAAAGTTATCAGTACAGTCATGTAATTGGTTCATCCAAAACCAAAGAATCTTTAATCCTGTTAAACATAGCTCTGTGTATCCATCATTGTTGCTTTGAGTTTTCAGAAGACAAGGACTCCTGAGACCCCTGAGACCCCCCAGACCCACTTTGGTTGTCAGAGTCAGGAACTGTTAAGACAAAAAAAAGTCTTGTTATATATGTTAAATCACAAATCCAAATAAGCTCAATTTATATACATTCAATTTATTGTAAAATGATTAGAAATAAAGATACTTACGGGCAACAGCGGAGTCTTTACTACTCAGAGATGAATCAGAACCTGGAAGAGAAAGAAGCAGGTTTATATCAAAATTAAACATGTTTTTCTGAGTCTGAGTCACCTTCTTTAAAAAACCTGACCTTTGGTTGTTTTGTTGAGAGGGCTGGTCTCATCCACACTGCCACTTGAGTTGGTTGTTGGCTTGTCAGCTACACAAAGACACACAAAAGTACAGTTCATTTGGATGCCAATATTCCTTTGTTTTCACCGATATGTCAGGAATACGGTAGAATTCAGACCTTTAATAAGAGCTGCATTCAGGCTGCCATCACTTTCACCTGAAAAGCCAAAAAGAAGTCGTAAAAATGTCTCAACCTAAATGATTATAAATCTTTCAAAACAAGCAGAAAAAACTTATTAGAAATATGTTTATCTATAGTTTTTATAATAAGCTGGTCTGAGTGAGTGCAGCAATAAAGAAAGATTATCAGAAATAAATCTAAGTTATACACATATTTATTTTTGTATGTAAAATGGAAAAAAACAACTCCAATGTAAAACTGATCATAGAAATTTACACAAACAGATTGAAAAACACTGACGTTGTTAATGTGTTTTTTCCACATTTGCATGAGTTACAAATGTAATATATTGTAAACATTGTGTGAAGCTTTGAAATTACTTTTTTATTCTATTGTTTTCAGAAATTATTAGATAAATCTTTGGCCAAAACATAAACACAACAAAACATTCTGGTTGCATCATTTAAATTTAACTCTTCTTTTTCTTTATGATAGTTTCTAAAGAAGTATTTTCTCTTTTTCATTTTGCTGTTTTAAATACATTTTTATTTTGCGAAAGACTTGCATTTAGATTTATATGTACAGCGTATCTATTGACAAAGGAAAATCATTCTTACAAGAAATAGACTCCTGACAGTCTCCACCTGATAGACAAAGATATCAAATATAAAACAGAATACTTACTGACAACAGCAGAGTCTCCACTATACAGAGATGAATCAGAACCTGGGAGAGAAAGAAGCAGGTTTATATCAAAATTAAACTTTTAAATGTGTAGAAATATTCATTTGTAACATATTTTGTACAAAAATCTCATCAAAATGCAATAACTGTGTTAAAATGTAGTTTTCATATAATGCATTCATATTAAATTGGACTGAAGATGATCAAAACTTCAAGAAATTACAATTTTTCAAGAAATACATATTAGCGATTTTTATGTGTTTTCACACTCGGAAGAAATGACTTAAAAGGGAAAAAATGACAATAAAAGTAATAGCAGCTTTTGGTAAAGAGTTGCAGAAAAATGTATATATTTATATAAAATGCTTCAGACAATTGAAATGATTTTCATTTTGAAAAAGTTACATGTTTTTCTGACTCTGAATCACCTTCTTTAAAAACAAATTTTCTTCAACTCATTCCCAAACATTTGAAGAGTAGTAGTGGAACTTTGAAAGACCTCATGTTGTGTCTGGTCCATTGACGTAACATAGAAACTGGCCGCCTCCGCCGAGTTACGTTGGTATGAATGCACCTTACCTTTGGTTGTTTTGTTGAGAGGGCTGGTCTCATCCACACTGCCACTTGAGTTGCTTGTTGGCTTGTCAGCTACACAAAGACACACAAAAGTATTAGAAATATGTTTAACTATAGTTTTTATAATAAGCTTGTCTGAGTGAGTGCAGCAATAAAGAAAGATTATCAGAAATAAATCTAAGATATATGCACAGATTTTTTTGTGTGTGAAATGGAAAAAGAAAACATCTCCAATATAAAACTTATTGTAGAATATCATAGTTTTCGAAAGACTTGCATTTAGATTTATATGTACAGTGTATTTCTTAACAAAGGAAAATCATTCTTACAAGAAACAGACTCCTGACAGTCTCCACCTGATAGACAAAGATATCAAATATAAAACAGAATACTTACTGACAACAGCAGAGTCTCCACTACTCAGAGATGAATCAGAACCTGGGAGAGAAAGATTTAGACACACAAAAGTATAACAGTTAATTTGGATGTCAATATCCCTTTATTTTCACTGATATGACAGAAATGCGGTAGAATTCAGACCTTTGATAAAAGCTTCAATCAGGTTGCCATCGCTGTCACCTGAAAAGCCAAAAAGAAGTCAAAAAACGAAATGTCTTAACCTAAATGATTATAAATCTTTCGAAATGAGTAGAAAAAACGTATTAGAAATATGTATGTCTGTAGTTTTTGTGATACACTTGTCTGAGCACGTGCAGCAATAAAGAAAGACTATCAGAAATAACTCCAAGACATGTACACATTTTTTTGTGTCTAAAATAGAAAACTCTGATATAAATCTGATCATCACAATTTGATGTGGGGTTGTGCTGTATTTTCCTTAAAATGTGTGAAATTTAATGGAGCACGGATAGAAAATCACTGATGTTATTAATGTGCCTTTTCCACATTTCCATGAGTTACAAAATCAATAATTGAAAGCATTTTATGAAGCTTAGAAATGACTTTTTTATTCCATTATTTCCTGAAATGATTTGATAAATCTTTGGCCAAAATATATCAAAATACAAACACAACATAAAATTCTGGTTTAATTATTTTCAACTTAATTACTCCTCTTTAGCAAAGAAGCACTTTTTTTTTTTAATTTTGCTGTTTTAAATAAGTTTTTATAGTGTGAATTACTTGCTTGTAGATCTATATGTATTTTTTGACAAAGGTAAAGTGTTCTTTCTTGAGATAGACTTATGGTAGTTCCCACCTGATAGAGAAAGATGAAATATAAAACGGAATAAATAAGGTTTGTTTGCTAAAATAGTCCTGAAAATGTAATATCTGAAACATTTTAGCTCTATATCGACCTTCAAAACGTCTGTACATATTAAAATATTAGATTAAAATAATAAAAGACTAACTACAAAAAACTTCTTGTGTTTGTGTTGTTGTCTAAAAAAGAGATCTTATTATTTTAATTAACATTTAAATATGGTCAGACGTTTGAAGGTCGATATACAGCTAAAATGTTTCAGATATTACATTTTCAGGACTTTTTAGCAAACAAACCTTATTTATTCGAACATAATATGAATTAGTGATCAAGATAGATCAAAGAAAAGAAAAGAAAATTTATATTTAAAAAACAACATTATGAGGTATCCCTAAAATTAGCATGTTTTTGATTGACTAGTTTCGTACATTAATTTTCTTTTCTAAAAAATAAATGTAAGCTATTTAAGCTTAAAAGCCAAAGCATTAATAAGCTGCACTTATAGGGCTCTTGACTTAAAACTGCAACAAATATAACAATTAAAGATACTTTTCTATAAAATATGTAACTCCTGTTAAAAAAAAAAAAAAAGTCTTAAATGTTAAATATATTGGAAAGAAATTGTCTTAAATTGACTTTTAGTAAATAAGGAAAGAACTTAGAATTGTAACTTAATTGATTTTATACAAACAAACTAAAATAACTTATTATAATATTATGAACAATTCAAATAACATATAACTTTTTTATATTGACTATTGACAATTTATGAAACAGAAAAGATGTTGTTTAACCATTTTTAAAAACAGGCAAATTTTTTTTTGTCTTTTTGTTTCTCTCATTAGAAAAATAAAAGATCTTTTACTTACAAAGCTTTATTTTCTTGTAGAGTAATACCAACACACCCACAATGACTAAGACACCACCAATACCAAAACTAACATAAGCACCAACAGAAAGTCCTTGTGAATCTTCTGGGAGACGATAATCTAAAAGACAAAAATATTAACTCTGTTACTTTAGAACGGCAACGAAAAACAGTCATTCATGCATTTACAGAGATTACTCGGTAAATTATTGACAGATAAAAAACCATTCCTTACCAAACAAGTGACAAAATGAAATCAATGAAATGAAATGAATCAAATCTATCTGCCCCCATCCTGCTGTGGTCTAGGTCCAGCCGGTTTAGAAAGGAAAAGGTCCTAAATAAAATTAATGACTGTGACTTACCCCATGTTTTATTCACATGTATGTTGGAAGCTTCATGTATGACTTCACAGGTGTATTCAGCTGTGTCACTCCTTAAAATCTCGACATAATCTCTCTTTTGGAAGGTGTCATCGTGATTCGGACGAACTCCAGAGCTCATCACTCCATCCTCGTGATTGAGGATGCGTCCATTTCTTTAATGATGAGGGTGATCTCTTTTGGGTAAAAGCCTGTGGCGAGGCACGTCAGCACAACGTTTGAGGAGTGTTTGGCTTTTGTTGTGAACACGTGAACTTCAGGAGACGCTGAAAAGACAAAATGAGACATTTATCTTTACTTTGAACAGCTTTGGCTTTGTTTCCCGGCAGTCAGCACCTTCATCAGGAGACATTTTGCAAATATGCAAAAAATAATGTGTTCAGGAAAACTTCTAAAATTTAAAGTTGATTTCTGGAGGTAATAAATGTTCTTAACAGCCAGTCTTATCAGCTTGACTTATGGAAAATGACTCTGTAAGGTCACAACTTGGACTTTGGTTTTATGATTTCACAGGTAAGTACTTTCTGTTTCTCAGACAATCTGTAAACCTGATATAACAGGAAATACATGAATTACATTTTGATCATTTGGTTTAAACAGATAATAGTAAACAAAAGACAGCTTTCAGGGTTCCTTCAGACATGGACAGTCTGTCCTCCAAACTTGTTTCTGTTTCTAGTTTAATGCCACACTGTCATATTCAGTAAACCACATGCAAACTACTTTATGACTCAAAAGGAGCAGTGAGAAGAACAAAATTCTTAGTAAAACTGATTAAAAATGGCAAATAAAATATTCCGATCTGGATTTTGTTGAGAAAACTAAACCACCTGGATTCTGGTGTAAGCTGGAGGGCGCTATTGCGTAATATCCAAAGATGTCTCATACCATAAAATAATGTTGATTGGAGTGTTGTAAATGGCTGGTTAAATTCCAAAAGAACAGCTACTAGACCAACTATTTACTACTAAAACTACGTTTGGAATTCTTGCTAAAATTGAAACATTAATTAAATACACACATACAGGCATTTGTTTAGCTGCTGTTTGAATAACTCTTCATGTTTGACTTTGTTTAATGGAATTTTTGATTCAAGTAAATCCGCTGCGGCGGCATTTTCTCTTTTTCGACAAAGAGAGGATTTAATTTAGAAAGAAATTTGCAAAAGTATAAAAAACATTTTTAAAAAAATGTAAAAAACTGTTATTATTCAATTATTGTAAATATGTATAAAGAAATGGCCTTAATGGTAGAGGAAAGCTACAGTTAGAAATACTGCCAACATAAAAAATAAAAGCAGATGGATTCTCAAAAATACATACAGGCATTTTTGAGCTGCTGTTTTGAATAAGTCAGGAAGGTGTTCAACCATTCCATGCACTCCTTCTCCAGGTAACCCTTGGTGTAGTCTTTCAGAGCTGTGACATCATCCCACTTCCTCTTAGTGAGGAGTGCAGCATCAGCTGGAGCCACCCAAACTTGATTCTTATCATCAAAACTTAAGAAGTCATCTCCGTCATAGTTGTACATGTCCATGCCACGCTCAAACTGGAGGTTGCCGTTTTCATCTTCTTCACCTTGACATCCATGCATCCACTGAAGAACATGAGTTTCTGAGGGAAAGAAATGTTCATAGAATTGAGCTGTATTGACACAAGCAAGTGGAAATAAGAGTCACAATCTGTTTTCCTTTTAAGTCTCACCGTTAGAAGATTGTCTCATTCGGTTGATCAGGATGTCGATGTTAACCTTGAACCACTGCTGCTTGCTCTGCCGGGACTGTGTGCCTTTATCCCAGTATTCCTTCTGGAGACGCTCCTTCATCCAGTCCTGTTTAGGAACTTTCTTTTGCACAGTGCTATCGTAGTAGTCAATCATTTTATTGTCCAGCAGACCCATAGCAGTGAATTCATGGATGCCTGGGAGCTTCACAGGATGGGAGAAGGCCGTGTAGATGTAGGTCAGGGAGTGTTTCTCTGGAAATGAAACAGGTGGGACAGCACAAGTTCAATGGCAAAGTTGGGAAACATCCATTTCAGATATTGAGGCCATAAAAATATCCAGGTGCAGTTCATAATCTAACCACTAGGAGCTCCTCTTCTGAGAACACTCATCTTGGTTCAATTCACTATAAACTTGTCTAACTTGAAACATAAAAAAAACACTTCCATATGTGCAGGTATATTTTTTAATTATTACAAATCTAATTAAGAGGAATTTTCATCCAATGACCTTTTATAGTATTTTTAACCCTACAGTACACTTGACCTTAAAGGAACTACAAGTTTTATTGCTGCAAGCAAGAACCAGATACTAAGACAGAAGTTCAAAGGTTTCCCTATTTTTATTTCTGTGTTTTGGAACGTGTTGTAAGATGTTTAATCAAAAAAAAAAAAAAAAAGACATTAAATCAAAAGTAGTAAGTCTTAGACATTTAACAACATTTTCACTGTAATGTATTTTAAAAAAAATACTTTTTCCTATGTCTTCAGATTTTTAAAAATCTCCACAGCCTCCATTAAGTCAAAAAATTCAAAAATAACTTGAAAAGGACAAAAGGATGAAGAGGAAAAAATATTCTAAGTCTGTACCTGAACCCATCAACATGTCAGAATGTGAAATTTTACCACAATTCACGAGCAGTCCACTCCCCAAAAGGGCCAAGACCGAGATGATCAACATCTTGAGCCCAGTTCAGATCCGGCTGTTTCTCCAAAAATCGGTTTAATCCGACCGTTTTGATCTGTGAACCTCCACCAGAATCCAATCCGTTTAGTGTTTTTACAGCCCATGGTGCTTCCTTGTACTCTGCAGTTTTATTTTACACCAAGTTAATAATTAACATGTCTATAAATGTTTGAACGGTGCATTCACTTCAATTCTGTTCTTTTGGAAATCTTACAAATAAATTTGACAAGCCACTTAGACTTTTTTGTAGTTAAATTAATGTGGATTTAACTCAAAAATAATACAGATTTGTATTTATTTATTTATTTTCATCAGGCAAATAAAATTCAAGACATGAGTTATTTTGCAGATAAGGGTTTAACTTAAATTTTTAAATGGTAAAATAATAAATAGGAAAAGGATTTTTTTTAAAAAGTAGCAAAAATATTTATATAAGGGTGCCAAACAATTTTGATGATAAAAATGTGTCGTTTTTCACCCTAAAGATCAGTCTCTGTGCTTTTTGAGGCCATGATTATTCAGGTTTTTGTTGTTTTTCTGCATGACGAGAAGATGCGTTCAAGAACAGCACGGCTGCGTATTTTCCGCTTCAACGATGTCGACCTTTAAGAATAGCATTTTTTTTTTTTTTTTTTTCGTGAATGGTATTTCCCTGGAATACTTCTAGAACTGCTTATCCACATTACTGAGTGGTTGTGTACTTCTTAATATGGTGCTTATTTTGGAAAAAGACCACTTCCGCGTCTGGACGTCCTCGTGCCATCATAGAAGTAGCTTATTCCAGTGGTGCCTTCACGTGAGCTTGGTAAAAACGAAAGCCAAACAAATTTCCGCTTAAACAGAATCAAACCTTGCTAAACGACAATCCCTCCTGCTGGCACTGTGTCCTTTTCTCGATATATATTTAATGAAATTGAGGGTTAAAATTTCTACTTATAGCAGTTTTCATATCAATAAATTAGCTATCGGTTAAATGATCAAACTTTTACAAACAAACTCTTCTTGACTAGAAAATAATCTATGTTCACACTATATATCACACTAGATTGTGTGAAAATAGCATCTGGTCTGTTTTCATCATTTGAATTTTTATCATTTGCTCATTTTCTCAGCTGTGGACAATTTTATAAGAAATATAATTTAATATCAAACATAATATAAGAATCAAGAATCAAGAATCTTTATTATCATTTATGCAGAGCAAAATGAAATTTCTGCCAGCAGCTCTTTGCTAAAGTTTAAAAAAGAATAAGATAAATATAAATATAAATATATACAAGGTGCATTACAGTTAAAAGGCACGGTGAGTGAAGTGGACATTGCACAACAGTTAAGGTACTGCAAGAATAAATAGATCAGTGCACAGAGACCTGAAAGTTATTGTTAAGTCTAATTCCTTAGACTTAGGGTGGGTGGGTGGATGGACTTTACAGCTCTGGGGAAGAAGCTGTGTTTCAGTCTGTTGGTGTGGGTCCTGATGTTCCTGTATCTCTTCCCAGAGGGAAGAGCTACAAACAGTTGGTGTCCAGGGTGGGTGGGGTCTGCAGCTATATACGACCAGCCCTCCGTTGGACCCGCTGTCGTACACTGAGTCGAGTTGTGGGAGCGGTTGACCCACAATCCCTGTGCGGTTTTCACCACCCGGGCCAAGTCTATCTTGTCTTTTGCAGTGCAACTCCCGTACCACACTGTGGCGCTCAGGCAGAGGATGCTCTCTATGGTGGCTCTGTAAAAGTTTTTCAGCAGCTGAGAGGAAAGTCCGTCTTTTTAGTTTCCTAAGGAAGAAGAGTCTCTGTTGAGCTTTCTTCACTAAGTAGGATGCATGCACTGACCAGGTAAGGTCAGATGTAATGTGGATCCCCAGGAACTTGATGTGGTCCACTCGCTCCACCTCTTCCCCGTGAATGAGAAGAGGGATGTGTTCCACCTTTTTAGACCTCCTGAAGTCCACTATGACCTCCTTGGTCTTGGAGGTGTTTAGGACGAGGTTGTTGTTGGTGCACCAACCTATTAGGTGCTGGATCTCCTCTCTGTAGTGGGTCTCATCATTGTTTGATATGAGACCCACAATGGTGGTGTCATCTGCAAACTTGACAACCATGTTTGTAGGGTGGATAGCAGAACAGTCGTGGGTGAATAGAGTGAAGAGGGCCGGGCTGAGGACACACCCCTGTGGTGTTCCTGTGCTCAGGATCAGAGTAGATGATGTGGAGTCTCCAATCCTCACCACTTGAGGCCTGTTGATAAGAAAGTCCTGATCCAGAAGCACAGAGAGGCAGGCAGTCCAAGGTTGTGGAGTTTCAGTATCAGCTTGTCTGGGATCACAGTGTTAAATGCTGAACTGAAGTCCACAAACAGCATCCTGACGTAGGTGTTGGTGTGCTCCAGATGAGACATGGCCACATGTAGGCTAATGAAACTGCGTCCTCTGTTGATCGGTTCTCCCTGTAGGCGAACTGATGTCTGTCCAGGGACGCAGGGATGATGTCCTTGATGTGGCTCAGGATGATCCTCTCGAAGCACTTCATGATCACCGGTGTCAAAGCCACAGGGCGGTAATCATTGAGGCAGGAGACAGAAGATGTTTTTGGTACGGGCACAATGATGGAAGACTTGAGGCACACAGGTACTGAAGCGAGCTGTAAAGACAGGTTGAAAATGTCCAGAAAAACCCCTGCCAGCTGCTGTGCACACAGCTTGAGAACACGACCTGACACCTTATCTGGCCCTGTGGCTTTGCTGATGTTGATTCTCCTCAGGGTGGAGCACACTTGGTGTTGCTGCAGAACAAGCGGCTGGGAAGAAGAGAGCCGGTGTCTCTGCTGTCAGGAGTGTCAAAGCGTGCAAAGAAGGTGTTTAAGGTGTCAGGCAAAGTGGGCTCATGGGTGATGATTTGCTGTTTACAATTTCTGTGGTCTGTGATGGTCCTGATGCCTCTCCACATCTCCCGTGGGTTGTTGTTAGCAAAGTGTTCCTCTATGCGCTGTCTGTACCTGCGTTTGGCCTGGTTGATGCCCTTTTTCAGTTCTGTTCGGGCCTTTCTGTAGGCCAGCCTGTCACCTGACCTATAGGCCGTATCCCGAGCCTTGAGCAGAGACCGTACTGTGCCATCAAACCATGGTTTCTGGTTTGGATACACTTTGATGGACTTTGTGGGCAGGACAGCATCGGTGCAAAACTGCACATAGTTCAGGACTGTTGCTGTATAGGTCTCAAGGTCTGAGCCGTCTTTAAAAACCTCCCAGTCAGTGTGATCGAAACAGTCCTGCAGAGCTGCGGTAGCCTCTTCGGTCCATACCTGCACTGTTTTGATGTTCGGTTTGGTTCTGCAGATCAGCGGTTTGTATGTTGGTATCTATGGAGAGAAAATAGACTCACTATGATTTGTGTGTGCATAATTCTTGATTTGTGCGTAAATTAGGATCTGTGTGTGCGTATATATGATTGGTGCATGCATAATTCTTGATTCGTGCATAGCTTTGGATTTGTACGTGCGTGATTCTTGATTTGTGCATAAATTTGGATTTGTGCGTGCGTAATTCTTGATTTGTAACTAATATAATACATTTTTTGCAACAGTAAAAAATTCACAAAAATTAAAAAAATACAAAATGCAATTTACACATGCACAAATCAAAATTACAACAGCCTGAAACTAATTACTCAAAAAATATATTTTAAAATACGCACGGATCACCTCTTACACACGCACACAGCCAAAGTTACGCACAAATCTACCGTGAGACTCTTTTCACGTCTCACAAATTCGTCCGTGAGGGATGCGTTCAAGTATTACCAGAATGCTCGTTCCCCATAGTTTTCTTGTGAGCCGTTTTAAACTTTGATTGTGTATAACATCCAGTTAAACTAGACATTTTCCCACTTTCTTGAAAATATATTCTCAATAATAAATATAATTAATATAGAAAGTCTAAATAAGCGCTTTTAAAGCACTTATACTTTTAAAAATAAGAATATTTCTAGAAAAGTCGCCGTTTATGAAGAACATGCACAGAGTTCTGGTCGGAAAACGCGGCGATTACAAGCGGTACCGGCCCGCTTGGAACTGAAAAAGTTTAGAAGGCTCGCTTCCCATCCCCGTGGCTGGTGACCTGACCAGCCCTCGGGATGGAGCCTCGTGCTGGAGGCGCTGTCAGATGAGCCGCTGCAGCTCGAAGCCTCTTTTCTGGAAATATTCTTATTTTTAAAAGCACAAGTGTTTTAAAAGCGCTTATTTAGACTTTTTATATTAATTATATTAATTATTGAGAATATATTTTCAAGAAAGTGGGAAAATGTCTAGTTTAACTGGATGTTATACACAATCAAAGTTTAAAACGGCTCACAAGAAAACTATGGGGAACGAGCATTCTGGTAATACTTGAACGCATCACTCACGGACGAATTTGTGAGACGTGAAAAGAGTCTCACGGTAGATTTGTGCGTAACTTAGGCTGTGTGCGTGTGTAAGAGGTGATCCGTGCGTATTTTAAAAATATATTTTTGAGTAATTAGTTTCAGGCTGTTGTAATTTTGATTTGTGCATGTGTAAATTGCATTTTGTATTTTTTTAATTTTTGTGAATTTTTTACTGTTGCAAAAAATGTATTATATTAGTTACAAATCAAGAATTACGCACGCACAAATCCAAATTTATGCACAAATCAAGAATCACGCACGTACAAATCCAAAGCTATGCACGAATCAAGAATTATGCATGCACCAATCATATATACGCACACACAGATCCTAATTTACGCACAAATCAAGAATTATGCACGCACAAATCATAGTGAGTCTATTTTCTCTCCATAGGTATCAGCTCCACCGAGATGTGGTCCGACATCCCCAGATGGGGAGCTGCTGCAGCTTTGTATGCTCCTGAGATGTTGCAGTAGACTTGATCCAGTGTGTTGTTGTCTCTTGTGGGAAAATCTACAAACTTCTGGAACTTAGGAAGCACTGCTTTGAGTTCCACGTGGTTGAAGTCTCCTGCCACAATCACAGCTGCGTCTGCGTTAGAGTTCATGTACTTGCTGATCAGACAATAAAGCTCCTCTAGCGCTAGCTTGGCGTTAGCCTGCGGTGGGATATATACAGCTATGATCAGGATGGAGCAGAACTCTCTCACCGTCTTAAAGGGCCGACATTTCACGGCCAGGTATTCCAGGTCCGAAGTGCAGTGCGTTCCGATGATGTGTGCGGCTGTGCACCACGAGTTGTGGATGTAAAGCGCTAGTCCTCCTCCTCTGCTTTTCCCAGAGGCTGCAGTTCTGTCCGCTCGGAACAAAGAACGGTCCGCTAGCTCCACCGCGGCGTTTGGTGTGTTTTCGTCCAGCCACGTTTCCGTTACAATGGCCACACAGCTGTCCATTCTCTGCGAGACGATCCGTAACCGAAACTCATCCAGTTTGTTGGCGAGCGATCTCGCATTGGCGAGGAAGAGACTTGGAAGAGCTGGTCGATGCGGGTTAGCATGTAGCCGAGCACGCGCGCCGCTTCTTTTACCCCGCTTTTGTTTACGGTGTCTTCTCGGTCTCTTTGGTCGCCAAGGGGGGATGGCGAAGGCCGGGGTAGTCCTTATGATCTCAGTTGGGATAAAGTCCAGTTTGGGGGGAGCATTAAATCTGCAGTTCCAACCGATGTGCAGTAGTTCCGCGCTGCCATAATGTATAAACGCTTCCAAAGACTGTAGCACCAGGAAAAACACGAAAAAAACAAACAAAAGCCTAGAGCGCTGAGCCGCTGCGTGTACACGCGCCGCCATGACAACCAACTGTTGTCATGGCGTCATGGCCGTGTCATCTGTAAAGCTGTTCTAATGGAATATATTCCTTTATAAATTGTACACTAATGTATCAACACATGATACCATAATTACAGATATTATTAAGACAACAAATAATCCTAATATTAGATAAAACTGTAATAATGAATATAAACCGCAACATTTATGCTGAAAACCCTAAAAAAATATATTTTAATTTTACAAATATATTATTTTACATAGTTTTGTTTAAGATGTAATACATTACTTTATTCATTTGAATTCTCTATTTTCCCCTCAATCAAACACACTAGTCTAAAACACTAAATTAGACTACATATAGTTTAGAAAGTTTTAAGATTAATATAAATAAATGATATTTACATTTTTTGAAAAAGTTATCGAACCATTGTCCCAAACTAGTAATAGTTTGGAAAAGGTGGATATTTTTCCACCATTATCAATATTTTTGCATTGAACAGCATCGTATTATGACATCATAATGAGAAAAAATTTGCCTCAACATACACCAATATAAATACCTGACCAACATTCAGAATTTTTAAAAATGAATTTAAATAATTTCTAGACAAACCAAAAGTCACAAAGGAAAAAAATAATAATTAAAAAAAAACATATAATATTGAAAACTTCTTTTTAAATGTTTGTGTAAATAAATAAATAAATAATTAGCTTTGTTATGATTTTTTTTTTTTTTTTTTTCCCCATAAAACTTCTATTTAAAAAACTTCTATGGTTATGTTTCATCCAAAGCACTCGGGGCTTTCTGACTGGAGGACATTTCTCTCATACCAGGAAACTCGTCCAACAACATTTACCTTTAGACGCCACGCCCCATTTGTGACACACCTGTCGGCCGGGCGAAGGTCGGAGAAGCTGATTAGTTAATTTGACAACGTGAACGTTGCAGAAACTTCTCTATATTTTTGATTAAATATTTAAAATCGGTGTTTAAAAGTTAGTGGACATCGTGAAAACAACCCACTGTGTCTGTAAAATCCAAGCGACACTCAAATGCACCATTTTTGGGCAGTTTCCTGTTTCAAGCAGACTTGTTTATGTCGTGTGCTGAAGACGAAGATCAAATATTTAATATATAATTCCTGAATTTGATCACGCCACATCAAAAAAATTGATAATTTTGTGGTTCTGTGTCATTTCTTGGACACTCGTGATTATGAATGGCGGTAAGTTAATCGTGTTCTAACATGTTAACCCTCATCCGGTTGAAACCGAAAGTAAAAAGAGTGATGTGACGTAGTTTGAAATTTATTCTTCGACGACTGTGAGCAATTTCTGCTTAAATTTCAACTCAAACTGCTTACTTTGAAAATTTACTGTGTTCAAATGTTTTTTAAGGAGTGAAACTTTACTAAAAACTAAACTTAGAATAACTATTTGCTCCTTTTTTAATGCTATCATGCTAGGTTAGAAACAGAGCTCATGATGTAGCGCAACAAACTTAAGAATTTGGGATTTATTGTAGCCGTTCTATTACTATTCAGTTTTGTATTATGTGTGACAAATATTATATAATGTATGAAAAATATTATATTTTGTGTGAAAAAGAGCTAGTTCCTTAAAAGCCCTTAAACTTATGAAATACAGTTATTCTGCAGTGACTGAAGTGTACTAATTATATACATTTATGTTCATTTATCTCATGACTTCATTAACATTTTAAGCCACATTTACACAGAATAGTCAGTACACTCAAATAACAGCTTTTTAATACTTTTTTGTGTGTTTCACTTTCCGTTTTCCAGAGAAGCACTCCCTGACCTACATCTACACGGCCTTCTCCAAACCTGTGGAGCTCCCAGGCATCCATGAATTCACTGCTATGGGTCTGCTGGACAACAGAATGATCGACTACTACGACAGCTCTGAGCAAAAGAAAATTCCCAAACAGAAGTGGATGAAGGAGCGTCTCCTGCAGGAATACTGGGATAAAGGCACACAGTCCCGACAGAGCAAGCAGCAGTGGTTCAAGGTTAACATCGACATCCTGATGAATCGAATGAGACAAACTCCAAATGGTGAGACCTGAAGGGAAAACAGATTTTATGTCCACTTGATGGTTTCAATGCAGCTTCCATCATTTCTTTCCCTCAGAAACTCACGTTCTTCAGTGGATGCATGGATGTGAAGGTGAAGAAGATGAAAACGGCAACCTCCAGTTTGAGCGTGGCATGGACATGTACAACTATGACGGAGATGACTTCTTAAGTTTTGATGATGAGAATCAAGTTTGGGTGGCTCCAACTGATGCAGCAGTCCCCACCAAGAGGAAGTGGGATGAAGTCACAGCTCTGAGAGACTACACCAAGGGTTACCTGGAGAAGGAGTGCATGGAATGGTTGAACACCTTCCTGACTTATTCAAAACAGCAGCTCAAAAATGCCTGTATGTATTTTTAAGAATCCATCTGTTTTTGTCTTTTATGTTGGCAGTATTTAAGGCCATTATACATATTTGCAATAATTGAATTATAACAGTTTTTCTACACATAACTTTGATTTTTTTTTATACTTTTTGCCAGCAAGTTTCTTTCAAAATTAAATCCTCTCTTTGTGGAAAAGAGAAAATCCTCCTGCAGCAGATTTACTTGAATCAAAAATTTAATAAAACCAATTCAAACATGATATTTACTACCATTATAGATGGATGGACAGTAGATTAAACCTTTAACCATCCTTTTGCATATTAAAAATCAAAACATAAATTATCTAACTTTAATTTTCTTTATAGCCAAACAGCTGAAATTCAGCTTGAAATCAGTCATCTGAGAAAAGAAATAATTAATAATAAAATTCATATGTAATTGTAAAGTATTAGGGATCTTTAGGTTTTGGGAAATAGTTCTTTCTAATTAAGCAGCTGTAACTGACTTATGTTTTTAGTGGTTTAGTTTTCTTAACATCATAGTAAATAAAATTATGTCAACATACAAATATATTTTTTTGCCTTTTTCAATCGTTTTAATCAAAGTTTGAACTGTCCTGGTCTGGTAGTATCCTGATAGTTCTTCTTGTAGTTTTAAATGTTAAAACCAAATGTGCCAGTTGTTAAAATATCATTTTTGTATTTTCTGAGTTATAACGTGTACTGTCAATTAGAGAAAGAGAAAGTAGTTACCTTTAAAACTCATAAAACCAAAGTCCAAGTTGTCCTTCATGATCAGACAAGTTGATAAAACTGACGGTTAAAAACATTTTATTACCTTCAGAAATCAACTTTCTGAACACATTGTTGTTCATTTTCAAAATATCTCCTGATGAAGGTGCTGAGAGCCAGGAAACAAAGCCAAAGTTGTTCAAATAAAGATTTTATGCTTTGTTTTGTCTTTTCAGCTCCTCCTGAAGTTCACGTGTTCACAACGAAAGCCAAAGAGTCTTTAATCGTCGTGCTGACGTGCCTCGCCACAGGCTTTTACCCAAAAGAGATCACCCTAAACATCATAAGAAATGGACGCATCCTCAATCACGAGGATGGAGTGATGAGCTTTGGAGTTCGTCCGAATCACGATGACACCTTCCAAAGGAGAGATTATGTGGAGATTTTGAGGAGTGACTCTTCTGAATACACCTGTGAAGTCATTCATGAAGCTTCCAACATACGTGTGAAGAAAACATGGGGTAAGTCACACTCTTGCTTTCGTTATGAATTTATTGTTTTTCATATCACTAGAAACCTCAGAAATTTCAGGTTTTGGTGTTTGACGTTAGAAATTTACTTCCATGTTACACAATATTTAACTTGCAGTAAGAGCATGTAAAGAACATAAACTCGTGTTTTCTGTGTTTTAGATCATCGCCTCCCTCCTCTTGATGGAAAACTCTCCACAATTTATGTTTCTGCTGCCGCTTCTGCTGCCAGCTTTGTGTTTGCTTTGATCTTGTTAGTTTCAATTGTGTTTTTTAAAAGGCATGAAAGAAAGGGAATCAGTAAGTATATTCTGTTTATGATTCATCTTGTTAGAAACATTAAAACATTTGTCTAAATAATGTAAGCAAATGCAAAATAGTAATGTAAATATCCTATAAATGTTTTATATATTTTCTTATTTTGATAAACGCCTCTTTCATTAAATTAGTTAAGACAAATGAGCTAAAATGGATGTAATTAGTCGTATATTGTTGACTGAAAAAGCCATTGACTAAATTTATGACTTTTTTTTCTTAAATTTACCTGTTTTGTAATTCAAAATTTGGGACTTAAAATCTTTTACAGTTTACAATTTTACAGGAAAAAAGTAGTATTTTAACCAGAAAAAAAATCATAAATTTACAAGAAAAAAAAACACAAATTTATGTGAAAAAAGTTGTAAATTAAAGAGACAAAAGTGATAATTTTATGGGAAAAAAGTAGTATATTAACAAGAAAAAAATTCATATATTTACAAGAAAAAAACACAAATTTATGTGAAAAAAGTTGTAAATTAAAGAGACAAAAGTGATAATTTTACAGGAAAAAAGTAGTATTTTAACAAGAAAAAAAAATCATAAATTTACAAGAAAAAAAACACAAATTTATGAGAAAAAAGTTGTGAATTAAAAAGATAAAAGTCATAAATGTATATGAAAAGCACATATTCACGTGAAAAAAGTAATAAATTAACAAGAAAAGAAAATCAAAAATTTACAAGAAAAAAAACACAAATTTAAGAGAAAAAAGTCATGAATGAAAGAGATAAAAGTTATACATTTACAAAATAAAAGTAATAAATTGACCAAAAAAATCAGCAATTTACAAAGAAAAAAACACTAATTTATTAGAAAAAGCCGTGAATTACTGGGATTATTCATAAATTTACAAAAAAAAGTCATAAATTTACATGTAAAACATAATATTTACAAGGAAAAAGGTAATAAATTCACAAGGAAAAAAATATTCACAGGAAAAAAGTCAAACTAATGAGACAAGAGTCATAAATTAATGAAAAAAAGTCATAAATCTGCAAGACAAAAAAACACAAATATACAAGAAAAAAGTCATAAATTTACAGGAAAAAACACAAATTTACAATAAAATGTCATAAATTTACGAGAAAAAAAAATCACAAGAAATTTTTATCAGTGAGATTGACTTTCTGTGTCGGTAATGCGACGTCTCATTCGTAAAATAAAGAGCTCAGAGACAAACGTTCGCATGACCGCAACTTTATTCTGCTCTTTCAATTCACATACCCAGAATCCCATTTGTCGCCTTATGTCACATATTACAAAATCCTCTGAAGTAACATTCAGCTAAAGAGCAGGTATCATTTGATGAACAGAAATATTTTTCATTTTGGATTAAGGTTACATTTTTTTCTGCCTTGATACATTTGAATTAAAATGTTAATTTGTAAAATTATTTATCTGAGTTTAGTCAATGCTGCAGCATCCTTGATTTCTAATGGAATCTGTTTTTACAGGAAATATATATTTTCTACCTAAGAATCCAGGTAAAACTCTTTTTCTGCATCAGTTTTTGTTTAACCTGATGGCCTTTTTGCAAATGAAAATCATATAACTCATGTGTGTAGTTTAAACAGTTTTTTTGTTAAAAAATGTACTTCCTCTTGTTTTTTAAGGTAAAACAAATTTAAGTTGAAGTTTTTTAAGTGATGAAATATTAGTAAAATCACAAGTTTTACTTTTAATATTGACAGTTTCTATTTTCAGGATAATTTAAACTTAAAAAACACACATAAAGGCATGACTACTTCATACAAAGCAAAATGTATTACAGTAAAACAGACCAGTTACTTTAAACTTCAGGTTTCATGTATTCATCAATAATTGTGTTGTTTTTCTTTATTATCTTTTACCATATTCAATAAAACTAGATGAAGATATGAAATGATATAACTTTTAAGAAAGTAACATTTTAGTCATGTTTTATCTATTTGTTTTTCTTTTCATACAAGACTTTGTTTCAATTCCTGACAAAGAATTCCCTTTAACCAAGGAAATCAAAGGTAAGAATTTTCTGTCTTTGTTGAGGTTGACCAATAGTGCTGTCAATAAAGATTATTTTTGTAGTTAATTAGGCAACAATTTTATTTGCAAGGCGATTCATTGAAAATTAAATAACAGAGAGTTTCTTGGGACACTAACATATCCTACAAGCTTAAATATAAATAAATAAGCAGCTACCTGAAGTTTTTCTCAAGTAAAGAAAAATGTGAGCGTTAAATTCGTCTGTTGTAACAATTAATCTTTTAATTAATCAGCCAAGACAAAATTAAGTTAAAAAAAAAAGTCCAGCTGCTTTTTTTTAACTCTGTTTTAATACATTTGTTTTTATTAAAAATGTGTATCATGCATAAAGAAAAAGCCTTAACGTCTTTGGGAAAAACTGCATTTAAAACCGTGATAAACCTGAATCTTTTTCTCCACACATTCAGGTTCGTCTGTTGACAGCAACGACTCTGCTATCAGTGGTAAGTAGCTTTTAGCTTAGCATTTCATTGTTGTTGATGCATCTCAGCTGAAAAATCGTAAATCAACAAACTACATTTAAATTGGAGCTAATTGAGAAACACTTTTTTTTTGAGTATATGTTGCACTTAAAATCCTTGAATGTTGTCCAAAAATAGACAGTTTACCTTAAAGGGTTACCAAACAGGGAAGTTGAAGGCCGACTCCCCCCACAGCTGAAATTTTACAATCCAGTCAGAAGGATGGGGCTGAGGAGCTGCAGATCATGACGTGAGACTTATGAAACGGGTTGACCAATCAGGAAATTCTACTGCAATACCTTGATTCAAGCTGTAGGGGGCAGCACCCAGATGGTTTTGACTATATTTTCAAGAATGAAACAAGTTTACTTTAAATTCTCACAAATCTGGCAACAGATAACACTTTTTAAGCCCATTTAAAGAGGTCAAGAGCCAAAAAAAAGTAGATTTATAGTTTGGTTACCCTTTAATTATGAATTCTGGTTGCGCTAACTGACGTCAAATTGATTTTATCTGATGTAAAGCACCCAAAAGCCTGTCAAAATGTTCGACTTTGATAAATTACGAAATCGCACCACATGATGGATTGTTGGAGCATTGTGGGTAGTGAAGTCAGGACGCTAGTGGAGAGATATGTTGTTAAACTTTTAGTTAGTTGAATAAATTGTGACTTATGATTGCTTTGTTCAGCTTGATGCACTGAATAGTCTGAAAAATACATTACTAGTAAAAATAAGAAAAGTATAAGTAAGTTTGTCATGAAGGCAAAATCTAGTTCAGAACTGTTGAAGGCATCAAGAAATAGATGCAGAAAAGTAGAGAAATACGTTTGGCTTAACTAGCTGTTGGAATTGGTTGTTGGGACAGACTGTTTAGCTTTCTTGGTGTCCGAGAAGTCCTGACTCATGAAACCCTGGAGAGAGCACCGTGACCGTTAGTCATTAGTCCGAGGAGAGCAAAAAAATTACTATCATCTTGATCATAGTAAATGAGATGTAAAAAAAAGTTTAGGAGAAGAAAAAACTGCAACAATCAACTTCTGCTGGTTTGGACTTCAACCACTGTTCATATCTTCAACACAGCGTTGATTAAAACTGAGTTGGACATCACTGGACCGCCCCAAACCTGCCGTCTCTACAGAATTGTGCCTGGCCCAACGCTAAAAACACGCCGCAAGTCCTCTGATTGCATCTGTACATTAGCTTAAAGACTTATCATATTTTAATCTATTTTCCTAGTTTTAATTATGATTCTGTCGTTTTTAGTCAAAATCTAAAACGTACGAGTCGTTTTTTTTAACATAGTTTCTGCAGAGCGGCAGGAGTTCATTAGAAATTAGCCTCTGAGTTTTGGTTGGGACCAGTGGCGCCGAGCATCCCCCCCCTCCTTCCCTGTTTCTGAGAGTTCTCTGTTTACACGCTCTCCTGCTAGCTTACAGCCCCAACCTAACATTGCCGGTGCAACAAAGCCGAAATGCAATTTTGAGCTTAATTTGCTTTCATCAGAAAAAGGCCCAAAAATCATCCAAGAAACGCAATTTTCTTCTAAACTGGACGCCGCTGCCATGCAAATCAGGTTTGGTGTGAGCGTAGCTTTTGAACAACAAACAATTGAACATTTATTACTGGTTCAGTCATTTCTACAATAAACATCTTTTGTTTTTATTTTTTAATAAGATGAATTATTGAGGAACAATGACCAACCTTGTCTTGAAAATGTTTTCACAAATTCAAAAACTGTTTTTATCTTTTCAGGCTGTGACTGAAAAATCAAGCTCGTGCCTGCGTGTGTTTTTTAGAACGTCCCGTTAAAAGAATCCTGTGGAAGAAGCAAAATCTCTTGAATCACATTCAGTGTTTTAAGGTCTTATTCTGAATTAAAACTATTTACATTTTTTATGCCCGTTAAGAAAAAAAAATGCTGAATTTCTGGCCTGTATTTATTGAAGATGATATCTGTAGTCACATACAGAAAAAGAATAAAACAAATAAACAAATGACCCCTAATACCTAATTATACAATGAAATTGATATTAGAATGAAGACTGAAAAGCAATGATTAAATAACCTTGATTTACAATGGAGTTTTGAGATACATGTATACAATTCCTTCTCATATGTATGAATTTGTAAAAATATTTGCTTGGCTGAACTTTAGGGGAGTATGTGTTATTTACAAAAACCTCGGACACATTTTTGCTTTGATTTTGTGTTTTTTCACTTTTTTTTTATTTAGTAAAAATGACTAGTTTTATATTTCCTGCATAGAAAAACACTTTAAAAAGCACCAAAGAGGTCACTGAAAATAAATAATGTAAAGATTTTGTCAACTACTTGACTTTAATGAAGGTTTATATTTTTTATGCTTGTTAAAAACGAGCAAAAATAGACAAATAAAAAGAACTTATCAGATAAATCTGATGATTTTATTGTTACAATTGAGTGAATTGTATTCAAAGTTTTGTTTTGTTGCATTTTTTCTGTTTTTCTCTACCACTCAGTGTGTTTTTTTCCCCTGAACAGTGTCCATAATTTCATTATGCAGCTTGTAAGAATATTTTTTGTTGTGTTCAATAACTGCAGCTTCTGTCCGTTATCTCAACAGCAAATATCATGAAACCATTGTGGTATTAAACCTTACATAAAACGTGTTTGAAATGTGTTTAGAAATTAATGTCATTTTTTTGGAGATTGTATTAAAATTTGATTAGTTTCACATGTGCACCAATGTATATTTCTGAATTTTGCAATAATAAAAATTGACTATGTGGGTTGTTGTTTTATCGATTCATTTAAAAAAATCACATAATAGGTCGTTCAAGCTTGGAAGTGCAAACATTTTTGACTTGAGGTCAAATAGCTTATAATTTTCTACGAAGTTGCATTTATTTACTACATTTTATTTTGAAAAACAGGTTTCTAAATTGTCTTATGTAAATCATAAAATAGTGCTACTGGCTGACTATCATATGATCTCAAATTCAGACTGCAGGTCTAAAGATGACCACTAGAGGGCGTTCAAACTGTTTTTTATGTACTTTGAAAATTTTTTTTTTTTGTTTGGACTCTTATGGAATAATGCATATTGTATCCACCAATTTTATTTTTTTAAATATTTATTTTTAATTAACATGAGTTCTGTTTTTATTATTTTACAACGCACAGCAGATATAAAGGAAAACTCATTTAAACTTAGAAGTTTTGCCATTTTTTACTTGAGGCTAGATAACTATTGAGTTTTAATGAAGTTAAACTTCTTTGCTAAATTTTATTTTGAACAATGTAGGTTCCTCAATTTTTTTTTCTATATAATTATAAAATATTGGTACGCTTTTACTGTTACAATTTCAAATTCAGTCTGCTTCACTGTTTAACTGTAGTAGCTCAACATGAGCACTAGAGGGCATTAAAACGTCAATTTGGTTCTTAAATTAACTTAATAAATTTTATTCTATTGTGACTTCACAATTAAAATCCACAGGAGATTCCCAGATTCAAGTATGAGAGAGAGACTCAAATTGTATTTTTACACCAGACTAACAAAAGTATTTCTGGTATTCAGCTTCTCAGTTTCTGTAGAAGGCATTCATTTACCTCAAAAGGGTATTTCGGTGCTCAGTGAACGCAACAAAAAGATGCGTTCAGGGACCGGTCCGTCCTTCACCCTGAAGTACTGAGGAAAGCTACTAACCTGGTAAGTTATGTATAAATAAAAATGTTTTTGTTTTTTTTACGTTCTTTCTTATAAGTTAGGCAATTATGTCCTCCGTGTGAATAATTACGTTTCAATACATATTTAAGAAAGAATAAAACAAAGATCGGTGAGGATGTGGACGTTATCTGCTCAAAGTGTCTAATGTACGAGGGACCTTGGATGCATCCGTGTCTCAAAGAGAAGGCGTCGCCTCAAGTCAGAACTCAGCCGGGGGCTGTCACAGTTATATTAAAGAGAAAAACAAATTAAGATTATGAAAACTAACTCAAAGACGACCAAATACTTTATAAATTCAGAGCTTTCTTGCGTGAATCACCTCCTCGTGCTGTTAAGGGAAAAACATCTGGCTTACGAACTTTGGAAATTGTTGTCTGTCTGCCTGCGCTGCGGTGATTGGTGGATTTCCGAGTGATGCGTTTGGGTCACCTTGGTTTTAATCGTTACAACGCAGCTCTCTCACCGAGGCTATGAAAGCGTGTCTGAATCTGAATGCGTTGAAAATCTCAACACTTGCGATATTCAAAGTATTTTACTTATAAATGAGTTCCATCTTGTTGGCCTTATAACTTAAAACGACGCATTGAAAACAAAAAGCTGCAACTATTATATTCTTAACTACAAGCATACGAGGATTTTTAGGATAACTGTTTAGCAAACAAGCTCATTTCACATGCTTGTAAAGGTAAGTACTTCTATTAAAAGCAGCTAAATTTAAACAATAATCACGTCTAGCACAAAGAGATCATATACATTGGTAACTTTGTATCATTACTTTTTTACTCTTCTATGTGTTCATCATAAGAAACATTCATGGACCACCCAGTGACACTTTTTAAAAATACTTCATTTTATTTACAACAAATTTAGCAAGCCAGAGAATTATATTTATTCAGATATCTTCTAATTAATTTTACAATATGATGTCAATAGTGTTTAAAGAAGTTGTGGGAATAAATATATATTGGCAATTATGTAGTTCTTTCCAAAATATTTCTATTTGGTGACGAAATGGAAACAAATTCTACGTCATTTCAATTTATTTTTCACAAAATGTACACATTTTATTATTGATATCAAATTGTAATCTTAAAATTTCATTAGATGGGTGGATGTCATTTAGTATTTTAAAAATACTGTCTTTCATTTTAGGAAAAACATGGAGGTTTTTTTTAATCTCTTAATTTATTTACTATAAATTGATCAAATGAATGTAAAATATTGTTTTTATTATGTATTTTAAGCAACAATTTCCAGTTTTCAGCAATTCTTATTAGTTGGTTATAACATTTTAAAATCAAATTTTGGGATTTCTTGCTAATAATGATATTTGTGGTGTTGATTTAACAGTGTACCTTTTATTAAATAAGTATATTTGAACAAAATGGCTATTTGTTGACTTTTGTGTCGACTGTTTGGTATTGAATTATGTTTCTCACAAAACTGCTGATAACTGAAAAAATAATCTGTTGTACTTAACATATGAAACACAGACTAAATGTTCTTTTCAAACCATTTACTAAGAAAAAGTTATTATTTTTTTTCTGATGTAATATATATTTCATACGATGTTACCTAAAACATCCACATTTCTCTGTGGTTATGCACTAATATAGTTTTCATTACCAAGAAAAAATCTTGTTGCATACAGTTTAAATAAACATAAAACGTACTTTTGAACAAAAAATAATATATAACCAAATATTAAGTGGTGCCTTTACTTGCCCTTGGAAAAAAGGAAAGGCAAATTTACCCTCATTAAAAGTTATGGAGTCTCATGATGGGCAGACTATATATTTTAGGGGGGAATAAGAGATTTCACAAAGTTTTTTTTTCCTAAAATCAGCCTTTGTATGCCTAGGAATATGTTAAAGTGACTTTTAAAATATACTCTGATGTTAAAAAAAAAAAACAAAAACGTGTTAATGAATGAATGTATGTCATTCTATGGAAGAAATTTTTTTTTTTTTTTTTTTTGAAGTTAGCTTTCAGCCTGAGGATTCTGAGCTTTTGCCTTTTACACTCAATCAGTCATCTCACATTGCAAGCATGTTTACAATCACCTGTCGGTTCCACGCCCCGTTTGAGACACACCTGTCAGTCGGGCAAAGTCGAAGAAGCTGATCAGGTTCTTTGACATCATGGACGTTACAGAAACTTTTCTGTTTCGTATAAACATCCCAAACTGGGTCATAATTAACGGCATCATGAAAACAGTTCAAGAAATCTGTAAAATCCAACCGACCCTTAATGCATCATTGAAGGTCGTTTCCTGTTTGAGGAAGACGCTTTTTTTTATACATCTCGTGCGGAAGAGAGAACATATTTTGAAACTAAAACCCGAATTCGATCACAATAAAATGTCAAAATGGACATTTTACAATTGTGCATGCTTTTTGGGACACTAATAACAATAAACGGGGGTAAGTTATCGCGTTCTTCAAGCTAACTTTGATGCTATGAAAATCGAAACTAAAACTTTAGTTGTGACGTCGTTTAAAATTCACTTTCCTTTGAGTCATTTCTCTGTAAATTACGAATTTCAGCTGCATTTATTTTAGAATTTACGCTGTAAACATTGTATTTGATGAGTCAGGCAACACAAAAAGCAACATTTATTATGTGAAATATATAAACGCCTCGCTCTTTTTATGCTAGCATGCTAGTTCCTGTCAAAGCTGCACAGAAACGTAGAAGATCATTTCTCTGTGTGACGCATTTATTTAATTTCCCTCAGCAAAACAAATAGTAGTTTTGCATTTCAGAGTTTAAAATAATTGTATTGTTCCTTTAGAAAATTAACCAATAATCAGGAATTGATTTGCAGAGTGGTTTATATTATCATTTTTGTTTTTATACATGAAGATAATGAATTTGGACATTTTAACTTAATTTAAACCATGGGTATGACTGTGAATTAATAAAAAAAAAAATGTAGGGATCCTTAATTCCTTGTGTGTTTCAAAGCTTTTAAAAATTATTTTTTTTGTGTGTTGTTTTTTTTATAGAGAAGCACTCCCTGACCTACATCTACACGGCCTTCTCCAGACCTGTGGACCTCCCAGGCATCCATGAATTCACTGCTATGGGTCTGCTGGACAACAGAATGATCGACTACTACGACAGCACTGTGCAAAGGAAAATTCCCAAACAGAAGTGGATGGAGGAGCAACTTAAGCAGGAATACTGGGATAAAGGCACACAGTCCCGACAGAGCAAGCAGCAGTGGTTCAAGGTTAACATCGACATCCTGATGACACGAATGAGACAAACTCCTAACGGTGAGACTTGAACAAAAAAACCAAAGATGTTATAATTTCTGAAAATTGTTTTGCATATTTAAAGTAACAGATTACTCCTCCGGGTTCGTCTGCGGTGCGTCTCCCTCGTGTTGTGTGTGGAGTCCGTGTCAAAACCGTCGCTTAGTTTATACATCAGGGGTACAAGCTCCAAAAGACCTCATTCAGTGAATAACACAATAATTTTGAATTAAATGGATACATTTTGATAAACTTTTCTGATTACATCATGATAAAACGTTTGTCATTTTTGCTTTCAGCAGCTTGTTTAATCAGATCTGTGTTTTCTTAGCTCTTGTGCAGCACTGACAACAGAAACATGGCATATATATCCTTCTGTAGGTCCTTTTTTTGGTCTGAACGTTCACACCACTCTGAAGTCGAGGAAGAAGGAAAACTTTAATTTTTCAGACAAAGCATATGCTGTTGGCAGGATCAAGAACGTATCCCAAGGTATGCTGCTAGAGCGGTGGAGAGGCGATGGTGCACGCCACTGCTGCTTGAATAGGCTCGGATCCTTTGGTCGGGACCGTGAACCCGGAAGCAGGCATACTGGCGGGGCGGCTGGGTCAGTGTCTTCATCAATAAATGCTCCCGCAGACCGGAGCGGCCCTCTGCGGGCACACTGGCTTTCCAATAGAAGGCACTGCAGACTGCACAGTGTAGTTAAACACACATGTTCAATGACCTACGGGTTAGAGGATGTTGGACTGACCCTTCTGCATGTCCCGCAGTGAGGATGACGATTTGCTGATGACAATTTAAATATATATATATATATATATATATATATATTTTTGATGGCCTGCTTAAATCCACTTACATTGACCGCTCTATCGTGACATCACAGTAGACCGGTCGATTTACGTCGGTTTAAAACTCCGTGCGTCTCTGTTGCGTCCCCCTCCCTACTTGGCCTCCAGAAGAGTGGCTTGTCTGAGGGGCCAGAAGCAATCTCTAGCTGGATGCGGAAATTTCCTAAACTCAAAGAAACCCTTTCAAAAATTATATTTTAAATACTTTTCAGAACTATCAGCTTTAAGCTCATAAATGTGAAAAAACTAACAATTTAGCGGTTTAATGTACAAGAGGAGCTTCAAATGGGACAGAAAACGTTAATCGTTTTATTTCTTTCAAGTCAAAATTAAAAAGTGTTTTGAAATTGGTGTAACTGCACCTGTTGACCTCTGGAGAAAAAGCCAGCGAAATGCAACATTTTCTCTGTGAATTAGAGATGGCGAAATGCAGTCTTTTCCTTTCTCTGTGAATCAGGTGATTAAGGTGGTGAAATAACAAAGGTTGAAAAAAGAGAGATGACACGGGATTTCTGGCCAAGGATTTCGGGTACAAATTGTGTGTGTTTTTTTTTTTTTTTTCTTTGCGGCTATCTCCAACAGGTGGAGGAACATCCAACTATTAATTTGCGAGCGCCATATTTTGGTTTGTCTTACCACCCCCACCATGTGAACGTGCGTTATCACCTGGACGCGTCCCCTTAAATATGAAATGAAATTGCATACCTTTTGTATTTTAGAAGTACAACAAAAGTTTTATTGTGAAGCCTGAACCTACGTCCCTTTTCTCAATTATTGTTTTGTTTGTGTGTCAAAGCAGAGACTCCTCGCAGACGGATCAATGTAAATGAGGCTTAAATCTTGATTGAAATCCTTTGTCTTCCCTCAGACACTCACGTTCTTCAGTGGATGCATGGCTGTACCGCCCAGGAGGACAAAAACGGCAACCTCACCTTTGTGCGCGGCGTGGACATGTACAACTATGACGGAGATGACTTCTTGAGTTTTGATGATGGGAATCAAGTCTGGGTGGCTGCAGCTGATGAAGCATTCCCAACCAAGAGGAAGTGGGATGAAGTCACAGCTCTGAAAGACTACACCAAGGGTTACCTGGAGAAGGAGTGCATGGAGTGGTTGAAAAAGTTCCTGGAATATTCAAAATCACAGCTCAGAAATGCCTGTATGTATGATTGACACTAAAGGAAATGTCTTTTCTTTAACTAACATTTCCCACTTTTAATTACTGAAATGTGAAGGTTTATTTAATTTTTAAAGGAGAAACATCAAGAATAATATTAATTCTTTTGACAGATTGGTGAAGAAAATACGGATCTTATCGTATTTTTATGGCACTCGTAATATAACAGGAAGAGCATCTTGTCCTCCCGTAAAAAAAAACAAAACAATCAATGCTCAAGTTTGGCAAATATTTTTTGAGATTGACACGTTTGTGTTTTGTCCAACTTTATGATTAAATACAAATTAAAAATGCCAGACCTAAAAAGAAAAATGGAGTTCAAATTAGAGATGCAAATATTCAAATTCAACTTTTTCTGTTGCAGAACACCTCAAAAGAATTCACAAAATCATTTTAAAAATGGTAAAAAAATAATATTCATGATACCCCACCAAAAAAATAAAAACACATGTACATATTCTACAAAGCCAATCAGGGAAAAGAAGACGATAAAATCAAATTAAAATGTAAAGATTTGTGAAAACTGCTTAAGCTAAGGGGAAAAAGTGGATTTTTATGTGTTTTTTTTCTGTAAAAAAAAAATGAAGGCGAGACCCACAGTTCTGGAATGTGGTCTCACTGTTTGGGTATTATTATTATTTTTTTTTTCTTTTCTAAATCATTTCTGTCGAGGGACTAAGAAATTTATAAAGCTGATTGGTAGCCAGTGCGGAAATGTCAAAATTGAAGTAATATGCCCTATTTTTGCTGGTTCTGGTTAAAATCAGAGTTTTCAACAAGCTGCAGCCGATTGGTCGTTTCTTTACTCCTGTAAAAAAGGCATTAAAATAATCCATTTTAGCCATAAAAGTGTGTATTAATATTTTAGTTCTGGAGGGAAAATATCTATTTCTAAGACACTAATATGGAGTCTTTGTAACTATGTAACATCTGCATCTAAAAATAACACAAATGTTTATGATTTTATTGCAAACTTTCCAGTTAAAAGGTAGAAGTGGACTCGCTCTCTAAGCCTTAGAAGCAAAAATTAAAATTAAAAGCATCGTTATTCATTTGTCTGAAAGCAACTGCTTTGTTTGACATTTTCCTGATGGTATGTTTTCTCCTCCCAGCTCGTCCTGACGTGTACGTGTTTGCAACGCCAGCCAAAGAAAAGACAAACGCCGTGCTGACATGCCTCGCCACGGGCTTTGACACTAAAGACGTCGTCCTGAATATCAAACGGAACGGCCGAATCCTCACCAAAGACGACGGAGTGGAATCTTCAAGAGTCCGTCCAAATGAAGACAACACTTTTCAAATAAGAGATCATGTGGAATTTCTGAGGACCGACTCGGCCAGTTACTCCTGTGAAGTCGTTCATCAAGCCTCCAACATGCGTGTCGTGGAAGTGTGGGGTAAGACGCGCTTTGTTGCTTTTGTGTCTTTTTTATTTGAAAAAGACACTTATGTGTATCAGTTATAATTAGGGCTGTGGATCATTACTCAGGTGACGATCCGATTCGATTCACGAATCAAGTTCAACGATTCACGAATCGAACCACGATTCTTACTTTTTAAGATAATGTTTATTGCTATTTGAATGTCTATTAACTGGATGGATGAACATTAAAATTATTTATTTATTATATATTTATTATTTATTTAATCATTGTTTATACATTTATTTAGAACAGGAGATCAGAATCAGATAGAAAGAAATGCCATTTGTCATTTTAAACTTTTTTTTTCTTTTGTCAATCTTCTGGTGAAGTACCATAAAAAGTAACATAAAAAGGATAAAAATCACTGCTGTTTTGGATCATTTAAAAGTAAAACCTGAAGATTCTCTCCACAGTTTTCTATCATCAAAGTTCTTCAATATTTTACGTTCTAAGCATTACATATTGGTGCAGAGCCCCTATGAAAAAAGACGTTATTTCCGCGGCAGAATCAGCTGGTTCACGTTGATTACATCTGCCTTTCAGCAGCGCGAGGCTGCGTTTCTTCAGAATAAACTGGAGTTTAGTTACTTACGTCAACTGTTGAAGAGTTACCATGACCAAAAGAATGTAAACACTGGAGATAAAGCTCCGGTGTTAAAGCTAATTATTTTCTCAGTAGTTTTTTCAGAGAACCGAACTTCAGTCTCAGTTTCTGAACGGAAGAAAGTTCTCGCTAGTTTTACTTTGAAAACCGGAAGTTCACCGTCACGAAGTTATTTACTTTCGGCTGCCGTACCGCTTCCCTTTCGGCTTTGTTTTAGTTCGTAAGCTTAAAGTACAACATTAATCTGATTTTCAGAGCACAGATACATTGTCCCCTGATCACATTTTGATAATATTTCACTACAATTAACTATATTTATTAAGATCGCGAATCAGCGATCTTTGATGCGGCGAATATTCGTACTCGTAATTTCGGGAGCAGATCTCGAATACCCGAGCACCCGGGTACTCGTTACAGCCCTAGTTATAATCCATAAACGTGTTTCTTTTTTAATTTAAAACAATTGAGAATTGAAAAATTGTGATTTAGCATAAATTATAATAATAATAAATTATAAATTAATAAATAAATAAATTAAAGTTCCACTTCAACTACATTATTTTTATATTGCAAAATTATTCCCAAGAGTCTTTTAATTGTTATTATGCAGTTTTTAGCCAACATGTGAAAAAAAGCCTGTCTGTTTAAAAAAAATTTTAAACAGAGCAGCAGGAACTAGTTAGAAATGTACCTCTGTGTTTTGGGCGGGACTGTTGCTGCGGAGTAATCCCACCCCTTTTTCAAACAGCAGTTTTTTAGGTTTTGAATCAAGAAGTACTCATTATAGCAATTTTAGGCTTATTTTTTCATATCTAAGAATAATGCCATAAAAATATGTAAAAAAAAAAAAAAAAAAAAAAAAAACATATTTTAATCAGAGTGGATCTTTAAGAGAAGACTTAAAAAAAAAAAAAATAGTATTATTGATTCAGGATTCATAATTGGATTCTGAGGTGCCTAAAGATTCCCACCCCTACTTTACCTGTCAAAAATCTTTACCTTAAGCAGTAAAATTCTCTCCATAAGTCTGTTTGTTTTTATCTCTGTTTGGTTTTAGTTCTCCATGCTTTATTGTTTTACTCAAATGATTCCCTCAATACATTTTGAACACGTCTCCCTTAAAAAGGAGATCTGATCTCAATGCAATTTCCTGGTAAAATATAAGTAAAAAAAAAAATGTTATTAGGGAATCATTCCACTTTAAAGGATTTACGTCCCATAAAATATTGAATGCAAGACCGCATTAACAATAATGTTCTCCTTGTTTTCCAGATAATCAACTTCCTCCTCTTGAAGCCACATTGATTGGTTGGTTTATTATTTTGCCTTTGATCTTTATCGCTCTCGTCGTGGGTTTAGTCCTGACGCTGTTGCACAAAAGCGGAAAGCTCAGTAAGTGTCATTTCTTCCCATCCTAATGAATTCTTGTCTATTTTGTTAAAACCACCTATACAGAAAATGAATCAATATGAACGTTCAAATGAAGAATGGTTGGATTATTTAGATTTGTGTCTGCTGTTTAACCCTTTGGAACCCAGAGCCTAAAGCTTCGTTTTTATCTTCTTTTGAATTTGCCTCTATATTTTCAATTTGAAAGACTACATGCATGCTTATTTGGTATCATTTTACTCAGTACAACTTGTCCTATGTTACACTACTTTTATTTAGTCATTTTTACTTGTTGTATTGTCACAGTAGCTATATAATTATGCAAAAACACACAATTCCGTCTGAAAAATGTGATTAATTTTGCTGTTGAAACCGCAAAAATGTTTAACAATATGTTTTTACAATGTAGAATGAAGGTCTTAGGTGTAATTTCATAAAAGAACAAGAATATGTTTAGTTAACAAACTAATAAACACATTTTTGAATGAAAATACAAAAACAAATTTGAGGCGAAATTCACAGATCCCTCATTTGGGCCACATGTGAAGAGTTTCTGTTGATAGAGGAACATCACAGACCTCACAGGTCAATGATGTGACCTTTCTTATGATGTTCAAGTTCATTTTAGACAGAGTTTTATCACGTTGATCGCACGGCTGCACAGCAGGACGCTCCAGGGTGTCCGTCGGTTCCAGAGGGTTAAACGCCGTTAAAAGGGTTTGTGCTTTCTGGTCTGGAGAAATCTCCATGATGTTTTGCAATTTGAAGTCATTCTTTAGTCTTTCAATTGTAGAGAAAATTAAAAAAATATATATTCACGTTGATAATTTTCACAACAGTGTCTCACAATCAAAGTGTTATTTTTGATTATAAAGGGGGAAAAATGATTGCTGATACATGAAAAAAAATTAAATTTATAGACGACTGAAAAGAGGTTTTAGAGAATAAAATAAACAAAATGTGCTTACATTTTCTTTTTATTTGTTTAAAAAGCTAAACAGTTTTTATCTTTTGTTGTTGTTCAATTAGTTTTTTGCTACACAGACAAACAGTATGTTCACAAAATGACCTGATAAATAAATCAAGCTTGTAATTACATTTTATTATTGAAATATATTAATGGTACATTCCAAAGTTGCTTAGAGTTTTAAAAAATCTTTATTAAATAAAAATATTAGAATGTTTTTAGGGTTTTGTTGATATAATCTACAATAACTTTCACTGTTTGTCTTCACAGAATTTGGAAGGAGAGCCACCAGTAACGATGGTAACTCAGTTTGATGAATTTAATATTTAAAGTGTCATTTATGTTCAGAAAGTTTAACATTTCTAGATACTTAAAACTTCTTTAGGATTCTGATGAATATAAATCTGTCTGTTGTGGGGGAGACATTCTCATCTTTAGAGGCCTAGAATGTTGGAAAACTTTGGGTTTATCCAGCTGGAATCTTAAAACCAAAGCTAAAGGAAATAAAAAAATCTTAAACATTAGCAGAACTTTCTTCTGCTGCTTTGCTGATTTTCTTTTTTTTTCCTTTAATGATCAGGCGTCTGTGTCCTTCATGAACAGTTGGTATCTGCACAACATGAAATAAAATATTTTCAAATTGATTAACATACTTACCCTTTTTTCTTTTTGATAAAGTTTTGTAGAAATATTTGTGTGTCTACATGAACGTAGGCACCAGTGATGGCGTTTCCTTGTGCAGAGATTTACACATGTATTCAGAAATCCTTGATTGTAGTTGGATTTTCATCTCTGTGCTTCTACAGGCAGCTCCAATAACAACTCTCAAGACAGCAGCCCCAACGGCAGCACCGATCTACCTCTCATCAATGGTAAATATTTTTTAAAAATGTTTCTTTACAGACTCACTCTGAAGAAAACCATATTTTTGGTGCTTTTTTATTCTTATATATTCTTATAGTATTTTTGTCATAATAGAGGACCTATATGAACGAATTTACTATTTAAAACTGTATTTCTTAATTCAAATCCCATGGAATCAGGAGTAAATGAAAACTGGATGCTTGAAAAGACTCAGACTAATGATTCAGCTGCTGAAACGGGAGCTCCAAAGTCCACCTTTTCCACTCCAATTCTGAAGGAATTAGATCTATTATTGGCTTCATTTTCCTCATCCGAGCTGGCTCAAAACTGTGCGGCTGGACAGCTTTGATATTGTTTTGCTGCTCTAACGTTAACTTGGAGTTGTAAGAAGCTGTAAACTAGCGTGAGAGGCTGGGAAGTTAGCAGAGTTAGCAAATTATTACAATATTTCAACTAGCAGACGATTACCTGTCCACTCTTTCCCTTAATTGGTTTTTAAAAGAATACAGTAAAAGTCCACCAGGGGGCGCTTCTCGTGATCATAACAGTGAAGTGTAAAGATGCTTCATGAAACCATCATCAATTTCTTCTGGATTAATACGTTTTTAGCCGTAATATCTAAAAACATAGTTGATATAGTATAATATTAATAATAATAATTATAATAACAATCAATTATTTGACAAAATGTAGAATGAATTAAAATGCAGCATTAAGAATTTTTCACATTTTTTACTCTTTGGATTCTATTTCTTAACTTATTAGTTACCTTAAAATGTACGTTGTTATTATGAAGACACATTCATATTTATCGTTAATTTTATTCCTATGTTGGATGGAGTTTTTAAGTTAATTTATTATGTTTAAATTGCTCAAAAAAGGTTTTGATGAAAAAAATACTTATTTATTTTAAAAGTAATTATATGTCATAAATTGCGAAGGTAATATAATGATTATTGTAATATGAGACATTATCGGTATCATCTGCCACATATTGTGAATCACATCATATAGTGAGTTACCCTGAGAGCCCTATTTGAAACCAAAGATAAAGAAAATAAAAAACCTTAAACAATTGCAGAAGTTTCTTCTGTTATTTTGCTGATTTCTCCTTTAATGAGCAAAGCATCTGTGTACGATTGGTATCTGTGAAACATACAATAAGAGTACCGTATTTTCTGGAATGTCCCTGCGACTTATACTCCAGTGCGACTTATGTGCGCATTTTTAAAGAGATGAGATATGGACCGTAAGTCTAGAGCGCCCTCTTATGGTGATCTATACAATTACCGTATATTGTGGGGGAAAAAAATACAACCACAAGAGGGCACTCTAGGCTTACGCTGCGATATCTGATGCTCCTCAACAATTAGCGAGTTAAACAGTAAACGTTAGCTTACAAGGAAAACGGAGAAGACTAAAGACAAATGCCCCCCAAAAGAAAATCATACGCTGCAGACTACAAGCTGCAAATAGTGAAATTTGCAGCTGAAAATGGTAATCGAGCAGCAGAGAGAAAGTTTGGAGTAAGTGAAAAACTTGTTAGGGACTGGTGTAAAGCAGAGGCTACTCTTACAGCCATGAAGAAAACAAAAAAAGCTAATCGCGGTCACAAAGCTAGATGGCCACAGCTAGAGAAAGAAAATAAGAAATGCAACTTATACTCCAGTGCGACTTATGTATGGTTTTTTCTTCTTTATTATGCTTTTTTTTTTTTTTTGGCCCCTGCGACTTATACTCCGGTGCAACTTATAGTCCGAAAAATACGATAAATTATATATATATTATATATATATATATATATTGTAGAGAGATTTAAATATTTTTGTCTCTGCATGAACGTAGGCACGGGTTATGGCGTTTCCTTTAGCAGAGATGTACACTAGAGGATGACACGGGAGTGGATTTTCACTCCTGTCCCATCCCGCTCCCACAGGGAATAATCCCGTCCCGTCCCGCTCCTGGACCAAAGTTTAAAAAATAATCCTGTCCCATCCCGCTCCCGGTAACCTGACTCCCACTCCTGCCCGCTCCCGTTCAAAATTGATCCCGCTCCTGTCCCGCTCCTTTATGTTTTTATTTTTATTCATTCATAATGTAAAACATTAAATTTTATTGTATCTTCTCCCAGCATGTTTCAAAGCAGTAGCTGAGTCCAGATTTCTACATTTTTAATTACTGTAGTGCAGTGTTCAGTCAGCCTCAAGGTCATCGCTTTGATTCCCCCCAATAAACTTCCTACATGAAGTTCATCATCTCCCGTCCATGCATGGGTTAACTTGGCAGTAGGCAGTTTGGTTTTTCTCACAGTCCAAAGATGCAGTGGTGCCTTCAGAAATCTTTCATGGGGGTGGCTGGACTACGATGTTTGCAGACGATATTGTGGTTTATAGAACAGGTGGAGTATGAAGGTTAGCTGCAGTAAGACAGAGTACATGTGAGTGAATGAGAGAAACACAAGTGGAAGAGTGAGGTTACAGGGAGAAGAGATAAAGAAGGGGGAGGAGTTTAAGTATTTAGGGTCAACAGTACAGTAATGGAGAGTGTGGAAAAGAAGTGAAGAGGAGAGTGCAAGCAGGTTGGAATGGGTGGAGAAAAGTGTCAGGTGTGATGTGTGATAGAAGAGTTTCAGCACAAATGAAAGGAAAGGTGCAGAAAACTGTGGTCATGTTCAGCCTTGAGACAGAGAAGAAAAGACAGGAAGCAGAGCTGGAGGTAGCAGAGATGAAGATGCTGAGGTTCTCTTTGGGAGTGACCAGGATGGATAGGATCAGGAATGAATCCATCAGAGGGACAGCACATGTTAGAGGTTTTGGAGATAAAGTCAGACTGAGATGGTTTGGACATGTTCAGAGGAGAGACAGTGAAGATATTGGTAGAAGGATGCTGAGTCTAAAATGATAAATGACATTCTGCAGGGAAAAGTTGTAAATTAAATAAAAAAAAAAAAAAAAGCATTAGCAGATTAATCCACAATCCATATTTCCTCCAGAATCTCTTTATTCATTTCAAAAGTATTTATTTTATTTTATTTTTTATAAAAAAACACTGCTGTTTCACTTGGAGCTGTCTTTCTCTCATGTTCGACTCAGTGCGTGCACGCGCAGCGCAAACACAGCTTGAAGAGAAAAAAAGAGAGATGCTTAAAGAAATATTAAAGAATAATAATAATAAAACATGCTCCCAGAAAGGAGACTCTCGCGAATATGGACAACTACGGCCCCCGTGATCCATTGATTAAAAACACTTCTGACTCGCTGTGAGCGCGCGCGCCTGCGCGTGAGCGACTCGACTCGCGGACGTGCAGGGGGAGAAACAAACTTAATGCTGAGCCACGCCCCGTCTGCGTGCTGCAGCCAGCGGTATTTGGGATGGCGTGCTCCTCCTCTCCTCTCCTCCCGTTTGAAATTATCCAACACCGTCAGACGCAAAAATTTCATTCAAGTTTCTTGAGTTGTTGTCCGCTTTTGTTGAGCTCCCGGTCCCGCCCACTCCCGTCAGAATTTAGTCCCGTCCCGTCCCGGTCCCGTGATTAACGGAAGAAATGACTCCCATCCCGCGGGAATCCCGCGGGAATCCCGTGACCCGCGGGAATCCCGAAAAAATGTCAGCCTCTAATGTACACGTATGTTGAGAAATCCTTGATGATAGTTGGATTTTCATCTCTGTGCTTCTACAGGCAGCTCCAATAACAACTCTAAAGACAGCCACCCCAACGGCAGCACCGATCTACCTCTCATCAATGGTAAATACTTTTGTCTGCATTTTTTAACATGTTCTTGCAGCATTTTTCCCATAATAGAGGACCTGTGTAAAATCATTTACAATATAATATATAATAAAATATATAAAAACTGGATTCTTGAAAAAGTTCAGACTAATGATGCAGGTACTGAAACGGGCGTCTCAAAGTCTACTTTTTCTTAAGCAAACAGATCTATTAGTGCCTTCATTTTCCTCGTCTGAGATGGCATCTGGCTCAAAACTGTACAGCTGGATAGCTCTGATATACTTTTACTATGCTAATGTTAGCTTGGAGTTGTGAGAGGCTGTAAACCAACAGTGCCGCCCACTACCCAGAATCGTATTTTGGTTTTACAATAGAAAAAAAATGTAGTTTGAGTGGAACTTATACAGAAATGTTACCAGGGATCTTTTAATTATTATTATGATGTTTTTAGCCAAAATTTAGGACATAGTTTCTGCAGAGAAGCGAGAATTCATGAGAAATTTGCCTCTGAATTGTGGGCGGGATTGTTATCGTGGAGTAAGCCCGCCCACTTCCTATCATCCATCTGTTTACGTGCGCTCTCACTAGCTTACAGCCCCTCACAACCCAAACCTGACATTTCCATAGCAAGAAAACAATGAACAATTTTGCAGCTGTGCAGACAAAGTACGTACACTTTAGTATCGTAATATTTACAGCTAACCCAATAAAAATAAACTGTGGTCACATTCCCCTGCAGATTGCCCCTTTTTGGACTTCATATATGTTTTGTGGATTTTTTTAAAACAACATTTTAGTGTTTTAAACAGATGTTTTTTTTTAAAAAAAAAGCTAAACTTTAATTTTTTTTTTTTTGCTTTCACAGGTGGACATGCGTGAATTTATGTCCTAGGATAAGGAGTATTTCAAAGTGTTGCCTTGGTAGGTGTTTCCTTGAAAAAAAACTCTATTTTTTGTTATATATGTATATTTGAATGTTTGAATTTTGACATTTTATGTCAACAGTGGGACTCCGACATGATGCTGATGATGCAGCTGCCAACTTCACAGATGGAGAGAAATTAAATGACAACAGAAATGTGCCTTTTTTAAAATTAATTGCACCGTAGATTTTTTTTTTGGAAGTAGGATAAGAAGAGATTTTGCGGTTGTTACAGAAAAGTGTTACTTTTGTGTGTATGAAAGAAATATTTTCGTAATTATGTTTCGTAATCTCCCGATGTTTCCTTGCATTTCAGCGTCAGTCTTTGGTTTTCACGTGACATTTAAGTGTTAATAAACCTGGTCAGTTACTATGGTGGTCCCCAACCTGCGGACCGCTGACGGTATTAGGTCACCAAGAAAAAAAAAAAAGCATGACTAACATTTTTTTCGTTTTTATTTATTACCTGATTCTGCAGGAAGTTTTATTTTGAAAAACCACTCGTCGTTCTTACTGTGTATCAGTTCCTCGGTCACGTGTTGAAAAGCCATCCTCTGCTTTCACTAAATTGAACGATCATGTTTAAAAAAGAACACTCGTTCAGAAAGTTTCTTTTAGCAGAAAAGAGTCAAAGACGAAGCAGAAGAAGAGCCTTCAACTTCAAAATAAAAGACAGCTGCTATTATAACAGACACAAATTTGTTGTTTTCCACACACCATAATAAAGCTTAATAACCAGGCAACGACTGTCTGTTACGAATATGCTGCCAAAAAAGTGGTTGACCAGTATATTTGCCTTTGTTAAGGAAATACTTTTTTGTAGTTATCCATCTGAAAGTTTTAACAAGTTTTATAAGATTTGTTTTTTAACTTCCACTTTGACAGTTATGAATTAAGGGAAAAACTACAACACATTTAAATACACAAAATGTAGTGAGCAAATCAAGTTAAAGCAGCTGCAGATAATTTCAAGATAAAATTGACCCTCAAAAGTCAAAGGAAGCTCGATATCGAACAAATATTGACTGAATAATATTTTAATAAGTTTTTGTTGCTTAGCTTCTTGGGTTTTTTTTTCTCACATCGGTCACAATTTCAGTGCATTTTTTATTTTAGGTCATTTTTCTTTTCATTGGTCAGATTGTTAAACTTACACTGCTTTTTTAAGTTAGCATGACATGCAACACAAAATAGAGAATGTAGTCTGCTCAACCATGTATGCTTTTTGTTATAACCTTACTGATCTTACTGAAAATCAGTTTCACCATGTCTTTATAAATTTCTCTGTTTTGAATAACGTAGATGTTTAGATTAATATACAAAATACAAGTTTTCTCAGAGTGATCAGCATTTCAGTAAACTGGTTTCAACAAGCAAAATAAATCTGCTCTCAGTATTAATGGATTTGCTAATACTATTCAGAATCCCTAGTTTTAAGAATGTGTCTAAATCTTGATTGTTTCAAGAGCTGAGACATGTTAGTGTGTGTGTAAATATATACTTGCAATTATGTTGAATGAATAAATTAAATAAGCTGAAGGGTTTTTTTTATTTAAACAATTTTTGTTTTACAAAATAAATCTGTTCAACTTTAGTCAGTTTTTTCTTTTTTTGTGTGTTATGCAAGTTCAATATATTTCATCAAATGTGTGCATATTTTCAAAATTGCAATAAATTTTTCACAATAAGTGTCAAATAATGATTCTTTTTTGATGCACAGTTAAAAGTAATGAACAAAGTCGCTTCAAAATCTTTACTTCTAAGAGTAATAATTCTTAGAAGTAAAGTTTCGCCTTCTTGATTCGGTTTCTAGATTTTAACATTTTTTTGTCAAAATTTTTATTTGACGTAACAAAAAATGTCTAAAAGAAAAACCTTAAACTTCTTTTTAAAGATTGCTATGTACTCTAGCAGTGGTTTTTTTCCACACTTTTTTTTTTTTTTTTGTTGAGGTTCCTCACAGGACGCACTACCAAATAAATTAAAAAAACCTCTCACATAAGAATAAAAAAAAAAAAGTTATTTTATAATCCTTTATAATTTTTTATATTCAATGTTTGGTCAAAAACAACGGCAAAGGCAAATGTTTTTAGGTAAAATTAAAGAATTTTTCAGCTCACCTGACGACGTCTCACTGCACACTTTTAAAAAAAAAAAGTCTTATAAGCCAAAATGTCAATTCAAGAATTTTAAGTGGACCTATCTTTAATACCTTTATTAATTGTTTTTGAGCAGCGCACATGGCCACATGTAATGTTACATTTTTCCATCAAAAAATGATAAAAAAAATATGACAACCAAATGGCTCAAATCTGTGTTTTATTATGTTTTTTATTCTAAATGAAAGAAAAAACAATTATAAAGTACATTTTATCCATCTGTTAAAGCTGTCCTAGACATTTGCATCAAAACATGACAACCCGGACATTTTTATGTACTAATTTTTATTTTCGTTTTAACCCTATTTTAGTAGTTCTCTTTTTTTAAATGAAGTATAAAGAGTTATGTTTATTAAATTGATTAGAATTAAGTACATTTTAAACAGCATTTAATTAGTATTTTCTGAAATATGATCATGAGTGAATCTTTTTTAGTTTTTTATTACAGAAATGTATGAAAGTTTATGTATAAACAAACAAAGGCCTTGCATTATTTCGCCACTAGAGGGAGACAGAGCTGATTTGTAATCCGGCGGTTCAGTCCTCTTATCGATGCGCCATGTCGCCACTAGAGGGAGACATAATTTCTTTCAAATGCGGTCATCTTATCAAGTTCTTGCTTGGGTGTGTTCACCAAGTTTTCGTCGACCTCCAGAGGCACAGAAGGAGGCAGTTCATCTCCCCCAAACCTCAAAGAACACTTATAGAAGCAGCTGTGGTGGCGTTCACACCACAGGCATGTTTACTTTTAAACAATAGGCGTTAAGAGTTGCACCGTCCGTCGTTGCCATGGCGACGCATCGCGGCAGAAAGGAAACGGCCCGGAGGAAAGCGCCGCCAAAGCGGCAGCTCAAGCCGGCCAAGGGCTCCAAGAAGCGGCCTCCAGCGTCCAAGGTCCGGAGCAAAAGCAAGGTGATGCGGGCGAAGAAGCGGGGACCGGCCAAAGTAAGTCTGACTGTTACGTCACCACCGGCGTTTCACTCTGCTACACCTGCTAAAAGAGCGCACGAGCCTCCCCAAAACACCTGACAGATGACAGGTCAAGTTCCAGGTGTAAAGTTTGTGTAAAATAAAACGATAGTACAACTTGTAAAAAAAAAAAAAAAAAAAAGAGTAACTGTCATCATTTATTTCAATTAGTGTAACTACATAACGTCTTAACAACTGTTGTTAAAAATATTGACATCTGACTACAAAGTTGTTAATTTATTATTATTTTATAAATGATCTTTTAAAAAATAGTTGTTTTTTTGTATAGACAAGCTAGTAATTTTCTCTAAAGTTAACTATTCTAAAAGTGCGGAAGAGGATTAGGGCCATGGAAAAAAAAAAAAAGGCCAACGGAAATTCTGACTTTAATCTCAGAATTCTGACTTTTTTCTCAGAATTCTGACTTTAAACTCAGAATTCTGACTTTAAACTCAGAATTCTGAGATTAAAGTCAGAATTCTGAGTTTAAAGTCAGAATTCTGAGATTAAAGTCAGAATTCTGAGTTTAAAGTCAGAATTCTGAGATTAAAGTCAGAATTTTCCCTGGCCTTTTTTTTTTTTTTTCCATGGCCCTAATCCTCTTCCGTATAAAAGATATGAATATTTGACAGAAAATATTCAAGTTATTGTAATATTTTGTGTTTGTGTTTAAAATGTTAACCTTAAATCAGAAGTGCTGAGATGTTTTGGTTCTTCCTTGAAGTTTGTTGATGGCGGAAAACGTCTGATGTTCGGTTTATGATTATTTTTTAATTTTTTGTAAGGTTTATTTGACACTACGCTTAAAGAAAAATGTTTAAAAAGCGTAAAATGCTACTTCAACTGAACAGAACAAATTAGCTAATATATTTTCAAAAAAGTAATTTGACAAATAAACAGTTATTCTTATATTTTTTATTTATAAGTTTTTTTTTTTTACATCAGAAAAAAAGTTTTTTTTTCCTGAGAGTTTTTTTGTCTGATGGTTTATCATTTGTGATTGGTTGATCAAATCTGTAGACTAATTATTTTTCCAAAAATTAGAATGTCTACTACTCTAAAAATAAAACATTTTCTTTTTAATTTTAAAAATAATTATAGGATTTGGTGGATTTTCTAAATTTTTGTATGTTTCTAATAATGTAATTCTACTTTCTGTCAATTTTTAGGACCTTCTATGATTTATATTTTAATTTTCAGAAACCTAACATTTTGAATTTCCCTTTAGGGACTTCGTCCTGCGGCTAAAAAGAAGAGTCGCACGAGTTCACAGCAAACCAGAGCTGTCATCAGGTCAGAAATTAAAAACGCAGCAACATTATGTATGCAGAAAATATTTATTTTAATCTTCACAGCCCAAAAAACAGTGTTTGAAATGTTTTAAGTGCATAAATGTAAACACCAAAACAGAAACAATGTCACAGAGAAATAAAAAAATAAATTCATTTTTCACAAAGATGAACAGATTTTGATTTTGCTGCAGGATGCAGTCTTGATTTAATTGTTACCTGTAAGTACACTTAAAATAAACAAATAGGTGATATAAAATCCAAGATAATAACTGGTTTAAATGTTTTTATTATTAATTTACATCCTTTTTAATAGTTATTTACAGTTATGTGAAGAAGTTTTGTTTTTATATACAGGAGAAAATCTCCAAGGCTGAAGAAACCTGCAGGTAAGAGCAGCAACGTCTGCAGCAAAAGTTCTAACTTTTTTAAAATGTGTTTTATTTCCACATATATATATGTGTGTGTGTGAAAAAAGACATTAAAAATGATCAAAACAGATTTTTTTTTTTCAAAATATATCCATACTTTTCCAAATTATATGTAAAATTTGTGATAATATATTAGAGATGGAAAAGCATAAAAAAATACAGATGAATTCTCAATGCAACTATATGGTTTCCACATTTTAGAAACTTTTTTAGTCATTTTTGGATCTATTTTTGGGGAGTTTTAATGTATTCCAAAAAAAAAGACAAGGCTCTACTTTTCAATGTGTCTCTACAGGGGTCAGGAGGAGTGGACAGGGCAAAAGCAACAGATCCACCAAACCCGCAGGCAGAAGCGAAGCGTCCAAGAAGACGAGCGGCGTCCGCAAAAAGTAAAACTCCTCCGGAAAATAACAAAGAAACTGTTTTATTCAATCAAATTTCAACTGTTTTTCAATTTGAAGATAGTGCTTTTTAATTGTAATGTTTTGAATCATATCACACTACAGTTAAAGTTATTTTATTATTGAAAATCTAGTTTTATTTATGAACAAAAAGAAGCTTTCTACCAGTATTTTGATTTCTGTTTTCTGTCTGCATGAACAGGCTGGTCCAGAAGAAGACGAGCAACATCAAGCTCCTCAAGACCAACAAAAGCAGAGTGAGTTACTCTGCAGAGAATTAAGACTGGAGCCTTAAATTTGAGACTTTTTGTCAAAAGATGTTACTGCTGGAAAAAAAACAAATCTTAAAAAAAGTCTAGTCCCTTGTTTGAGTAAAATTTTTTTTTCTGTATTGCGAGAAATATCTTCTTATTTAAAAAAAAAAAAAAAAAAAAAAAAAAAAAAGCAAAATACACGTGCACTTGGCGCAGTGGTTAGCGCTCTTGCCTCACAGCAAGAAGGCCCCGGTTCAAATCCCAGCTGGGGGATCAGAAACACCAACTGGGACCTTTCTGTGTGGAGTTTGCACGTTCTCCCTGTGCATGCGTGGGTTCCCACCGGGTACTCCGGCTTCCTCCCACCGTCCAAAAACATGCTTCATAGGTAAATTGGTTACTCTAAATTGCCCCTAGGTATGAATGTGTGAGTGACTGTGTTGCGAATGTGGCCCTGCGACAGACTGGCGAACTGTCCAGGGTAAACCCTGCCTTCGCCTATCAGCCGCCGGGATAGGCTCCGGCATCCCCGCGACCCCGAAAGGGATAAAGCGGCATGGAAAATGAATGAATGAATGAATGAATGAAAAAAAGCAAAATAATCTCACTTTAGGAAAATGTTTTTTCTCAAAAGAAGAATTCTTGTTAAGAATAATTTTCTTACTATAATTTGCTTATTTAAAGAAAATCTGCCAATGGAGGAAAACGTTCTTACTTATTTCTAAGAGACCTGTTTTTGTAGTTTGATTAGCTCTGGTACTGATGATGTGATTTTTGTTTAACTAAAATTCCTCTTTGAAATGATTTAAAGTGATGAATAGATAAAAATGCGAGGAATCCCAACATGCAGGAAACCAGACTTAAGGCAGAAAGTCCAAAACTCTGATTATTAAACAGAAAGAAAAGGATGGCAGAGCAGATGAACATCTGACCAAAAGTGGTTGAATTACATGTCTTGTACCAGTACAAAGTCAAACTTTCATTTAATAATAAATGAATTTAATACTAATTATATAAACAATTTTTTTCCAGGATTTCTAGTATTTTTTTTATTTAAGCATAACAAATGTGGCTTAGACACTACTGATGTACCATAATTTATGAGTAAAAAACAGTGATTAAATGGCGTCTTTGAAAAGAAGTAAACATTTCTTAAATTTGCCCTAATCAATCAAAATTGTGATTATTTTTTTGCACTTGCCAAGTATACAAATATATCAAAATAAGGTGTAGGAAGAGGCAAAAAAACCTGTATGGGCTTATAATAGATTTATCTGATTTGATTTGTTTCTAATTTAAAACACAAAATAAAACAATCAAACAAACTTAATAAAACAGAAAAGTAATAAAGTGATAGAAAAAAGAGTGGGTAGAAAAAAAATGCATTATTCCTACACACAATCTTACAATATTTTGTATTTTTGCACATTATTTATTTGGACACAGAATTAGAGATAAAAAAATTAAAACAACATCATGAAGTCATGATTGTCTGTAAATGTCCAATTAGGCTTCTCTATGTAATGTTGTCAGTTTGTGTAGTGTTTACTCCTTTTCATAGTTTTCTCCTTGTTTTTCCACCACCTCGCCTCACAGAAATGCACTTTTTTGGAATATCTTTATACGACGTCATTCTTTTTTAGTAAAAAATGTCAATATTTTTCCTGAAATAGTTAGTTTTCGGTGGAAAATAGCTTTATATGTTAATTGTATTATATTTTATTTCATCTGTAACATTTAGTAACTTTGATTTAAAGAAAAATAAAAGTACAGTATATCATACTTAAATCCAAGGAATTAATTTTTTTTTTAATTCAATTATTTTTTATATTCATATATATATATTATAGTTTGTAAAGATTGACGCTACAATTAATTGAATTTGAATAAACCTTTATTTGGCTCAAATCATGATACAATTCTTCACACAAGAGTGGTTGAGTTTTTCCAAAACAACCTCTTCTATGCACCTACATCCATCTCTGTTGACTGTTTCTGCTCCTGATGCCTTCAAACTCATTCTGCCGAGGATTTCAGAAGCAGTGTTTACGTCCAGGAGCAGCACAGACGGCGCTCAGGGTGGGCACTGAGTCTCTTATCAGCCCCCCGTGGGGCACTCGGCTGCATCCTGCCCCACTTGTGCACTCGCAGCACACGGGGAGGGGCTGGCTCCTCTATCAGCTGCCCCCACATGGGAGAGCAGCCGAGAGCCTGAGAGAAAAGGCTTCAGGTTCTCCTATCGGCGGCCTGGAGATCAGCTGTTTGGTTGCACGTCACGTGACGAGGAGTCAGCAGAGTTTTATCGTGTTTTACGCTTCAGAGCTGGTCTATTTTTAGAGTTTGCGTTTACAAACTGCAATAATCTGAGACCAAATATGTCATTTTTAATTTATTATTTGATTTCTCATCTTGTTCTGAAAATCTTTATTTCCTGTCTGTCTAACCTGAATGAAATATTACTTTAAAGTATTGAAATAAGTTTTTAGCCCAAAATAAACTTTTAAAACAACTTTTGACTCATTGGCTCGACTCAGTTGAAGTTTTTAAGTTGCTAAAAATGTTTAACTTTTAAAGTGGCGTCTTACTTTTTGTTTTCCCTGCAGGTGATCTACTCAGCTGCAGTCATGGATGAGGACAGCGGGCTGGGAATGACCGCCGACGAAGACAGCAACGGCAGCATCTGTGACGCCAAACAGAGCCGAGACCCATCGCTTCCCCGCGGACACAACCGTGGTCAGAGCTCCGCCCCTTCACCTAACAGTACTGGACAGAATCTGACCGCTTAAACACAAACGAACTGAAGCTGCAGGCAAAGTTTGTTGCATTTATAGCATGAAATTGTCTATTTTTTTGAGAAAATATAACATCTGACTAAATTTATGGAAGAAACTTCTTTTTTTTATTTTTATTTTAGTAAATCAAAATAAGCCACCTCCACTGAAAGATTTAAAACTGTCATCTTCCTCTTTGGTTTCGCTTTAAAAAAAAAAAACTTTTAAAATGTTTTTTTGTGATATTTAATCATTAATTAGTTAATTAAAGTTTCACCTTTGTTCATTTTAAATTACCACTCGGACAGATTTTTGAGACAAACATGAACATTTATTCTATTCTATTCAGAAAATTTAAATGGAATTAAAATCAAATTGTAAATTTGTAAATGGAATTGACTCAATATTTTGAAGTGTTACCCTATTTTTGCTTCTCAAAATACTATAAAAAATATAAAATATAAGATATTTTTTCTTGTAATAAGTAAAAAAAACTGTCAATGGATCTAGAAATCTTTTGTAAGATTTATTCAAATAAAAAGTGATATCCTGCACTTTTAAAGCCAAATTTATTCTTGAATTGAGACATAAACACTTAGGATATTGCTCTGACGATTATAAATCTTAAAACTTGAACAGTCCAGCAATTCTTATTTCTAGACCGACTAATTAAAATTAGACTACAATTATATTAACTAAAAGAAAGTTGTGAACTAGTTTGTAAACTATCGGTAAAAAAAAAAAAGCTGATTTAAGGAAATATATTATTTAAAATAAGATGCTTTCAAGTTCAAATGACTCAAAATATTTAAGAATAAGACTCTTAAGTGGTTTTGTTCTATAGAAAGTGTAAAAAGATATCTTAAAAATATATTTTAGGCAAATATTTGTGTTTTTGTTGTGTAGATGATTTTTAAAATAATCTTTTTCCTTCTGTTGTCCAGAATTCCTGAGAGGATCTTTCCCGGGCAGCAGCTCGGGTCCAAACGGGACCTGCAGAACCCCTTTCAGGTTAAGAATGGACATTTTCTTACATTTATTACCTTTACACGGCTGGAATATTTGTAAACATATGAAATGTTACGTTTTTAAGCTTCTGAAGAGAAAAGCATTTTAGTAATTGTCTTACAAAGTACAAGTTTTGTAAAATTTTGATTTTTGGCAAAAAAAAAAAAAGTCCTCTTTTATGACACATTGAATAAAGAACGATAACTGAATATGAATATTTGTCTGATTCACATTTTGTGGCTAAAACACCTAAAATGAAACCAAATATTGAATATTTGTGACCCTCTTTTTACAGCTGTTTCTTGCATTTGTTCAGTTTTTTTTTTATGATGATTATTGGTTTCTGTCTTTTGGATCCACTTGCAGCACTTGGTCTAATCAGTCAGATGACGATGACTCTGATGATGAAGAGGAGAGGGCCTCCAACAGGTATGCAGACGACAGATCATCGATCTTCACTGAGGGTCACTTTTGGCTTTGAGATGAGGAATTTCAAGCTTTGAAACGCAAAATTTCATTTGTAAAATATTAGCTAAACTCCAAATTAGTATAAAAATCGAATTAGAGGCCAAATCTGCCAAAAAAAAAAAAAAAGCTAGCCATTGTTGCTTAATTACTAGCTAAACTCCAAAATAATTCCTCAGTAAACTAACTTAGTCAAAACTTTAGCATTTTGCTAAAATAGAAGCTAAATTTAAAATTAAAAAAAAAAATCAGTAGATAACAAATTAGCTGAAAACATCAGCATGTTACTAAAATATTAACTAAATTCCAAATTAGCATAAAATTCTTCAGTAAACTAAGTTAGTCAAAAACGTTAGCATGTTGCTAAAACAGAAGCTAAAACTTTAAATTAGCCTAAAAATTCTACTACAATGCAAATTAGCCAAAAACTTTAGTATGTTGCTAAAATAATCTCCAATTTTTATTAAATTACTATTGTATTTATCTTCATCCAGAGAGTCACCACGGAGAGATAAAAAAGCCGCATGTGGCTCTGGAGCCATAAGTAGATCCCTGAGCAAAGGGAACCAAACAATCCTCACATTGGCCGATTTTTCAATACATGTCAGTTATTATAAACATGCCTAGAGAAAAGCAGTTGGTTTCTATTCAAGTCCTTTTGTAAATAAACTTCTGTTGTCAGTGAGTCTCTTTGGGTCTCAGAAAAACAATAACTGCAGTAAACACAGGAAATGAAAATTATGCGTGATTAACTAAAGAATTAGAGTTCACATTTTCTGAATTTCTCTGATTTTTACGCTCAGATGAATCAGTCAAACTTTATTTTTATAGCACTTTTCATATTGAATATAGCACAAAGTGCTTTACACGTAAATAAAATAATCGGAAAAACAAACGCAACATTAAAAAAATGTAATATAAAAATGCATAATGCCCCGCCTCCTTTAATGGTAGAGAACAGACTGAGTGTAATCCTCAGTAAAGATCATGATTCTGTGTAAAGCGTCACCGTTAGTTGTCTGTGATGTCTCTGACAGCCGGCGGGCGCTCAGCCTCCGGACCGAGGAGCTTCTTGGAACTCGCAGGAACAAGTTGGCAGGAGGAGCAGGTCTGGCAGACATTGATCCGATGGCCATCGACGAGTCTGTGAGTCCCAGCATGTCGCCACGAGCTGCCAGGCCTCAGCGACTGCTGCTCTGCATTTCACATTTACATATTTATTTGGGAAAGCTGACTTCTTGGAACGCTTTCCGTCTCTCCTCAGGTGGGGTTTGACAGCATTGGAGGTTTATCCGGTCACATCTCAGCTCTAAAAGAAATGGTCATCTTCCCTCTTCTGTACCCGGAAGTTTTCGACAACTTCAAGATTCAGCCTCCCAGGTGGAACGCAAACATTTGCGTCATCACACCTCAGTCATGCTGAGTCAAGGCTCTTGTTAACCCTTCGACACCTGAGGCGTCCTCTGTGACGCTTAAACATGAAATCTTTTACATTTTTAATAAATTACAGTAAATCAAAGAACATAAACAAAAGTTTAAAGGGTAAAACTTGTGTTTTTTTTCCAGAGGATGTCTGTTTTACGGCCCTCCCGGGACGGGGAAAACGCTGGTCGCCCGGGCGCTGGCCAACGAGTGCAGCCAGGGCAACAGGAAGGTGGCCTTCTTCATGAGGAAAGGAGCCGACTGCCTCAGCAAGTGGGTCGGCGAGTCGGAGCGGCAGCTGCGCCTGCTCTTTGAACAGGTGACCGCCCCCCCAGCAGATGTTTCTCTGCTGCCCCCTGTAGAAACCAGATGGAGCTGCAGGATTTTTAAATATCACGACTGAGTCGAATTTCCGTTTCTGTGTTCTCCAGGCGTACCTGAGGCGCCCGTCCATCATCTTCTTTGACGAGATCGACGGCTTGGCTCCAGTGCGATCCAGCAGGCAGGATCAGATCCACAGGTCTTCACACTGTCTGCTTATCATTTTAAGGTGACTGACTGAGGTCACTTCCTGCACACATCTGACTGTCCATCCTTCCAGCTCCATAGTCTCGACTCTGCTCGCTCTGATGGATGGGCTGGAAAACCGAGGGGAAGTGGTGGTGATCGGCGCCACAAACCGTTTGGACTCCATCGACCCGGCCCTGCGGCGGCCCGGACGCTTCGACAGGGAGTTCCTGTTCGGTTTGCCAGACAAAGAGGTGAATTTCACCCACCAGTCATCACTTCTAGCCTTGAGTCAGGAATGAGGAATTGCTCACATTGACGTCCCACTCTGATCTTTTTTTTTTTTTTTTGGTTCATTTATAGTTATGAAGTTTTACGCCAAAACTAAAAAAAAAATCATTGCTGGAGCTCAGAGCAGGAAGCTTGAACGATCTTTTTCAAACTGCATTTTTTCATTTCCTCCTGATTCACAACAATCTTAATATAGAAATACTCAGAAATACAATTATTTTTAGCTTAATTTTCTTCCTCCATCATAAGAAAAATGCAAGAACATAAAGTGAGTTTTTAAGGTTTAGTTCTTCTGTGTAAAAAGCTTTTTATGTGATCAATAATCACCTATGATTTTGCACGTATCAAAAATGGAAACTAAGGGTGTAGGGGGAAATCGATTTGGCGATATATCGATTTGGTGATATATCACGATATTTCATGATATAGTCATGATTAGTTGGGGATATATTGATTTGGTGATATATCCTGATATTTTGTTTAGCAAAACTTGTATTGATTTAAAAATGCTGACAAGACAATGTTTAATTCATTTTTTATGAGCGTCCTTCAGCTTCTTACTTTTGTTTTCCATCTACACCAATCGCTAGATGACAGTATAGCACACTGATCCTCTTTGAGCAGCTCTACAGATCTCTCAAGAACCCGACTGCAGTTTTTGTTGTTATGAGACATGTACTACTTAGGTTTTCTTGGGATGGGTACCGAATCTTGCTGCCAGTACAGTTGCAGCGCTAATGTTATGATCATTAAATTAAATACATTTAGCTATTTTATTACAATGAAAGACATATTGATATTCAGGTAGTTCATTTTGATTCTATATCATACTTAAAAAAGTGAAAAATTGTTCTGGTACAGTCTCAGGATAATTTTTATATTTGTTGTATTGTGAGACACGTATCAGGATATGTATCATATCAGCAGACATGTATCAGAATATGTATCGTACTGTGGGACACATATCAGGACATGTTTCAAATTGTAAGAAACAGATTTTGATATGTATCGTTTTGTGAGACACGTATCTGGATATGTAACGTATCGTGAGAAACATATTTTGATGTGTATCGTATCGTGAGACACGGATCTAGAAATGTATCGTATCGTGAGACATGTATTTTTGATATGTATTGTATCGTTAGAGACATGTTTCAGGATATGTATTATATCGCAAGATATGTATCGTGAGACATGAATCGGGATTTCTATTGTATTGTGAAACATGTATATGGAGATGTATTTTATTGTGAGACACGTATCGGGATATGTATCGTATTGCCAGGCTCTTGCCGATACTAATTCCTATTAGAAGCTATAAAAATCATATTCATCTGTGTTTTTTTGTGTTTCAGTCACGTAAAGAGATCCTAAAAATTCACACCCGGCAGTGGAAGCCTCCTCCCTCTGAAGATTTTCTGAAGGAGCTGGCAGAGAAATGTGTTGGTAAGAGAGACGGGAGACGGAGAACCTGTAGTGTCTGCTGCAGTGCATTTATTGCGCCCGCTTCCCGTTTCCAGGTTACTGTGGCGCCGACATCAGGGCAGTGTGCACAGAGGCGGCGCTCTGCGCTTTGCGCCGCCGGTACCCGCAGATTTACAGCACCTCCCAGAAGCTCCTGCTGGACGTCTCCTCCATCTCCGTCAGCAGCTGCGACTTCGTGGCGGCCATGAGGAAGATGTCCCCCGCCTCCCACCGATCTGCCGCCACCCCCGCCAAACCCCTGTCACCCGTGGTCCAGCCTCTGCTCGGTGGCGCTCTCCTCCACGTCATGGAGGTTCTGCAGCGGCTTTTTCCACACGCAGAGCAGGGCATGAAGAGGAAAAGAGAGCCGGGTGAGTCCAAGCTAAAATCAAAAACGGCGGTTCATGTGCCGGCGCTAACGTCTGTTTGTGTTTAGATCTGACGTCGGGCATCCTTGATGACGGCCTGATGGGTGGAGTGGATAACAACGCTGCCACCTCTAACATCTCTGTGCCTTCCCCAAACAAGAACTTCCTGCACTTTGCCAGGTCCAACTCACAAGACTGTTTTACATTTTTAGCATTTATGAAAGAAAAAAATGGCAAATTTTGAATGTACAGTAAAAATCTGGATGCTTCTATTTTGGCTTCCCCCTTTAATTTTTTTTTTAAAGTAAAATAACTCAGCTAAACAGTTGAATGATAATTTTGTGACCATGAGTAAAATAAATACCACTTTTTAAAATTTAAATAACTTTGTAAAAAAAAATCCATTATGTGCATAAATATGAGAAAAAGCCTATTTGATCGAGTGAAGACACATTTAGTCTTAATTTATTAACTAAAATTTTGGACCATTTTTCTTTATAAGGACACCAAGCACCTAAGATATTTTTTTCCTTCATAAAATAAAAAGATTAAAAGTTATTTCAATTGATGCTGGTTAAACCTGCACCATTTATTTCATGTTTCCTTGATCACTAAAACACACGACGTCTGCTTTTGTCGATTTCCGCAGGAGCGCGGTCAAACAGCCGACCTCCCACCGCCCTCGGATGCTCCTGGTGGGCCGCCCCGGTTCTGGTCAGACGTCCCATCTGGCCCCTGCGGTTCTGCACGCTCTGGAGCGGTTCACCATCCACAGCCTGGACTCTGCTGTGCTGTTTGGAGTCAGCAGCACCTCCCCAGAGGAGGCCTGCGCACAGGTGACCTCTGGAAATACAGGATTTTGATTTTGATTTAGGATCCTGCTGAAAATCAAAGTTTTTAAAATCTGTCAAAAAAAAAATTGGATGCAAAAAAATATATACATATTAAGCTTTTGTCCTGTCAACAATGCTTTAATACATTGTAAAAGATGGATTTATTTGTAAATTATTGCAAAAATTGGATCATAAATTGTTTACTTTTCATTGGTGCTGTCAATCAATGAAAAAATTAACTGGATTAATCACAGTTGTACTAGCTACATTTTACTAGGTACATTTTACATGACAATATGCAGCTTTTGTACAAAAACACACCAGAGAAAAAATGTTTTCCTTCATTTTTATTGTCTGAAATGTTTACATTTATCAAGTATAATTTAACATCAACGGTAGAACTGTAAAGATGTCTACAGTATTAGTGAGAAAAAACAAAGATACTGACATACAGCCATAAGAAACAACCATTGTGTTTCTGCACTTTAAATGATCCGGGTGAATACTCGATTCTGATTGGATGCTGGGTTAAAAAAAAAAAGAAGTTCGAGCACAAAGTTTTATATGAGCAGATTTCTTCAAAGAAAACTTTTCCTTCATCTTCTGGACAAAAACCAAATAATAAGAGATTCATTTCCTCTCTGAACTGATGCTTTGACCGTCTTTGCCGTCGCAATCAAGATTGTTTCCGGCTCGGCGACGCGTTTTCTTGTTACCGTGAGAGCTGACCACAGCCTCTATCAAATAGTGCGTTTTTTGTGAAAAAGTGACTTAAACTAAAAAATAACAATACAGTACTTAAAAAAGATTGAACGTTTATTTATTTTGTGAGACACCAAGTTATAAACAGGATAATGCCCAACAAAGTGTACATTATCAGAAATTGATCCACACGATTGAAGCCTGAACTGGCTGAAGACTGTTAATCAGTAATTAATAATTAATCAGTGTTAATAAATATTTACACATTAATTTTAGTTTTATTGATTGATTGGATGTCTTAACATTGACTGCGCTACTTTTAACAAAAAAGCCAAAATAATGAAATTAAAACGTTTAATTTCGTTAGAGTAGAAACACTGATTTGATATTTATAACTGAGCAGCTGCTTAATAGTTTTTAATCATACAGACCTCATTTCCCTAATTGATTTTTCAAATATATGAGCAAATTTAGGCAAAAAAAGTTTATTCTAAATAATTAATTAATATTAGCTTAAACAAATTTGGTCAAACGTATTACAGTATGCTAATGCTACTGTTTATTCATTTGAGTTGAAGTATCTGTTATACCAGAGTTTAGTTAAAGGTTGAAATTGTGTTTTTCCAGTTTGCAGATTGTTATAAATATTTACTACTTTTGCGGTAATAAACAGAAAAATAGTTAAAAACATATTAAATGTCGCCTCCTACATTTTTGTCGTCCACATATATTTTTATTAAAAATAACAAACAAAAAAAACACTTTTTTAAATCTTTTTTTTTTTTCTGATTAAAGTGATTTTCCATGACCAATAAAAGATTCTTCAAATTCGCTTTTTTCCCAGGAGGTTCATCTCTGATTTCTTCTCCAATCAGGTGTTCTGCGAGGCCAAGCGGACATCTCCCGGCATCCTCTACATGCCTCACATCCAGCAGTGGTGGGACACCGCAGGGCCCGCTCTGAGGGCCTCCTTCCTCAGCTTGCTGAACAGCATTCCGTCCTTCTCTCCCATCCTCCTGCTGGCCACCTGCAGCCTCCCTCATCAGCAGCTGGACCCAGAAGTGAGACCTGAACTTCTTTTATTCTTTTAGTTTTTATTAGATAAAAAAAAAAAACAAAAAAAAACTTTTTTTTAAATATATCAATAGATTCAGCTTCTTTTCCGGGAGGAATACGGGGAAGTTTACACCATAAAAGTTCCCACCAAGCAGGAGAGAACAGAGTTCTTTCAGGACCTGATTCTCAACCAGGCGGCCGAGGCTCCGCCCTCCAAGAAGAAATTCCGTATGTGCCTCTGAAACATTATTACTGCATGGAAGTTTTCTTAAAGTTAGAACCCGGGCATTATTTCAACATCTTCAGGGACTCAGGACCTGGAGATTCTCCCTCTGGCTCCTCTGCCTCCCCCACGGCAGATGTCAGAGCAGGAGCGCCGTGTCCTGGAGGAGAAGGAGGAGGACGTGCTGAGGGATCTGCGCCTCTTCCTTCGGAACATCGTAGAGACCCTGTTAGTGGAGCGTCGCTTCAAGATCTTCAGCAAGCCTGTTGACATAGAAGAGGTGAGCTTTTCTATTTTAATAATGCCATCTTCCAACATAATCTCAAGTAATCTCAGTGAAAGTCTTTTTCAGGTTCCGGACTACATGATGGTGATCAAGAAGCCCATGGACCTCTCCACGCTGCTGACCAACATTGATGAGCACACGTACAGCACCATCAGGGAGTTCCTGGCAGATGCAGATCTCATCTGGAAAAATGCTCTGGAGTACAACCCGGACAGTGACCCTCTGGGTACGCTGACCAACTCACAGCTTGTTGTTTTCTTTCTTACCACAAATCCTGAGAGTCTGAAAGTTGCGATGAAAGACCCACTCTGATGAAAAGGGTGATTTTGATATTTCCTCTAAAGATGAAGGACATATGAAGGAGTTCCACTTCTGGGTCCATCCATGTATGCATCCATCTATTTATCCATCCATCTGTCCACCTATTTATTCATCCATTTGTCCATCCCTCCACCCATTTACGCATCCATTTATGCATCCATCCATCCATTTATGCATCCATCCATCCCTCCATCCATTTATGCATCCATCCATCCATCCCTCCATCCCTCCATCCATCCATCCATTTATGTATCCATCTATTCATTTATGCATCCATCCATCCATCCCTCCATCCATTTATGCATCCATCCATCCCTCCATCCATTTATGCATCCATCCATCCATCCCTCCATCCCTCCATCCATCCATCCATCCATTTATGTATCCATCTATTCATTTATGCATCCATCCATCCATCCCTCCATCCCTCCATCCATCCATCCATCCATTTATGTATCCATCTATTCATTTATGCATCCATCCATCCCTCCATCCATTTATGCATCCATGCATCCATCCATCCATCCATCCATTTATGCATCCATCCATCCCTCCATCCATTTATGCATCCATCCATCCATTCATTTATGTATCCACCAATTTATGCATCCATTCATCCAAACATTCATTTATGCATCCATCTGTCCATCCATCCATCTATTTATGCATCCATCCATCCATCTCTCCATCCATTTATGCATTCCTCCATCCATTAATTTATGCATCCATTCATCCATCCATTTATGCACCCATTTGTCCATCCATCCATTTATCCATCCATCCATCTCTACATCTATTTATGCATGCATCCATCCCTTCATTTATGCATCCATCCATTTATGCATCCATCTGTCCATCCATCCATCTATTTATGCATCCATCATCCATCTCTTCATCCATTTATACATCCATCCATCCATTCATTTATGCATCCATCTGTCTATCCGTCCGTCCGTCCATCCATCCATCCATCCATCCATTTATGCATCCATCCATCCATCTCTTCATACATTTATGCATCCATCCATCCATTCATTTATGCATCCATCTGTCTGTCCGTCCATCCATCCATCCATCCATCCATCCATCCATCATCCATCCATCCATCCATCCATCCATCCATCCCTCCATCCATCCATCCATCCATTTATGCATCCATCCATCCATCCATCCATCCATCCATCCTTCCATCCATCCATCCATCCATCCATCCATCCAATCTTGTTGCACCAATAATCTTAGGTTGGAGGTGTGAGAGGCTGTTAGCTAGCAGGAGAGCATGTAAACAGATGGGTGATGGGAAGTGGGGCAGGGTTGCTTTGTGCCAAAAGTCCCACTTACAAATCAGAGGCGAATATCTAATGAACTACTTGACAACAGATGAAAAGATGATCGACGAGAGACTTTAAAAAGAAAAAATCTATTAATGTATCCAATTATGTCTATGAGACACAGATCCCACCAGCTGGAGAGGAAAGGAAAATCCCTCTCATTCTTTTTTTTTTATTATTTAGTGCTTACTTACATTGTGAAATATATTTACAAATGTTTACTTTTTTTTTTTGTTTAATCAGACCGCCATATCCGACACCGTGCGAGCGCGCTGAAGGACAGGATCCAAACTTTCATCAGGGACGGACTGGGTGAAGACTTCATAAATCTCTGTGAGGAGATCAAAAAGTCTCGCATTCAGAGAGGTGAGGTGATGTCATCACACTTGTAGAGCGAAGGAAAGCGAGGCTTTTGTGTCCCACATTAACACTCAGACTTTCTGTGCAGCACTGTCTCATGGAATCGAGCTGAGGGGGCAGGACAGAGGCTTCTGCACCTCTGCGTTTTCCAGGAAAACTGCTGGACTTGAAGGTCAGTTTGAGATCCAGCTACTGAACAATTTAGGGATTAAGGTCAGTAATAAAGTCAAAGTAGGGTCATTAAGAGGATTTTAGGCTGAAATATTGTTGCTAAATTCAGTTTTAAAAAACAAAAGGGAAAACGAAGTAAAGCGGAAAGTGGAGATTTAATTCTAACCTCAAAGAATCAGAGCAATAGGAAAGAAGGAGGACATTTCAGGCTTTGATGAAGCTGCTGATGAAATAAAAGAGCTTCCATCTCATACTCAGCACCCATGCATCCTCTATTCTATAGTAACTTTTGACTTCTTTCACCAGCACATGACAAAAAACAATTTAGACGTCCTCGAAAATCTAAATGGAGTTCTGGTGTCATTAAGAAGACCCAGAAAAAAAAGTCCCCCACCCTCGCCTCCCCGTCTTCCTCCTCCTCCTCCTCGTCCAGCAAAGCCAGCTCTGACTCGAGCGTGGAGGAAGGCCGGGCCGCTGCTTCCAGAAGAGTGAACGGCTCCGGGCCACCAGCTCGTCTGAAAGCAGCGATGGAGAGCGCAGCTTCCCGAAATCCACCGACATTTATCTCACCAAAGCCCCGGCAGCCTCCATGAGCAAGCGCCGCTACCACGAAACGCTTGACGTCTATCTCGCCGGCCGCGCCCACCGCCAAGGGATGAACTGGCGACATCAGAATGGGCCCTCAAGGACCGACGGGGCCCCACAGAAGATGTTAAACGGAATTTGGTTAAACAAATTGGGTCAGTATGTCAAAAATAGGGTTCTACCCTAACAGCAGAGCTTCACTGACTCCTGCTGCTTCGGCTGGATGAGCTCTAACCGGCTGCATACTCACACATGGAAACTAAGCACCAGCTGTTCTAACATGAACATTTAACGTGCTGATAAGGCATAAGAAAGAGCAACAGAGTTTCTCTGCTGATCCGTTTCTTGTGAATCCTGTCAAACTGACCCCGCATGCATCTTCTCCCCAGAGCAAAGCAAACGCGAGACAAGAGCCAACAAGGCGGCTTTGGATCAAGTGCAACAGTTTAACAAGGACAGATCTGCTGAGGTCAGCAGCGATAAACCACCTCAGCCTGCCGTCAATCGCAACAAACTGAAGGTGGGTCGTTCAGGTGGATTTCAGAGATTGCTGAGCTTCACAAGGCAAGATTTGTAAAAAACGTAGAGAAGATCCACTCCAAAGATGTTTTTAACATGTTTTTATGATATTTTTGTCAATGGATGACATACATTAAGCAAAAAAAGCACAAAATTGCATTCTTTGTTTAAATGTTGTATATCAGGAACAGATGACAAAAAGAGATTAATTGTGATGTCAAAAATACTCCACAAGCTTCCTTCTACAAGTTCTCAGCAACAGGAAGAGGTGGTTGCTCCACAAAAAAATACAACCCACAACTCATAGGTGAATTTTCATTGAATTACTGCTGCTCTGTAGAAACTATGGCCTAGAAAATGGCTAAAATTTTCATAATGATAATAAAAGATCTCTAGAAACGCTTTTGAAAGAGCTAAAAAAAAAAGATGATCAGAACTTTAATAGGCTGTAATTTTTGTAATGTACTTTTGATATATATGTAATGTATATTTTTGCACTACATGCGATAATGCAAGTGTAAATGCTGTTTAGTGAATGCCGCTGAAGATGCCAGAGCTGAAAATGACGAAACTGAAAGCTTGCCAAAATACGGACAAAATGCCAAATTAGCCAAAACAATTTGGAAAAAAGGATACTTTTGACAAAACACTTGGCATATTGCCAAGATTTGAGATAAACTCAAAATTAGCCCAAAAGAAATAACTTCAAAAAAGTCTAATTTAGCCAAAAACAACACGCATAAAGCTAAAATATTACTCAAACTTCAAATTTGCCTAAAGATCTCAGAAAAGTTTAATTTTATCAAAACACTGTGCATAATGCTAAAATATTAGCTACGCTCAAAATTAGCCCTAAAAAACAGCCTGCATCTTGCTAAAATAAATCCTTAATTTCAAATTACCCAAAACAACTGTAGTTGTTAAACATTTTAAAGTTTGAACTGTGTCTCTGTCTGAAAGTATTCAGAAGTTTTCAAAGTTTTTGAAGGATTTGAGCAATTTCTCATTCATTTCCTAATTTAGGCATATTATGGTCAATATTTCAAAAACTATGAAGTTTACAAATAGACTACCAAAACGAAAAACGTACGGAAAGTAGCAGGAGAATTCACACAATCACTAAAACCAGAAAAAAAACACAATTTGAGGGTCTTATTCTCGTGTGTTTTTCAGACTCTTCTGGACAAGGCTGTGGCCAAAACAGAGGGCGCCGAGGTGGAGCCTCTGGAGAAGCTTTACGCCCTGCTGGCTCAGTGCATCTACAGACACAGGGACAGCAACAACAAGGCAGAGCTCACTGAGGTCTGACAACAACACAACATACACAACAATGACCTCTTGGCAGGAAATGACATCGAAAACTTATTTTTTTACTCTAACAGCTACGCTTGAGACATTTGCTGCTAAAGACATAAATCGTCATGAGTGACAAAAACTTATGGCTAAAATGTTTTGAAAAAAATCCCCACAAATATAAACTTGCACTCTTTTTTGTGTTTTCTAGGAAATGAAGGCAGAAATCAACAACTTCTCCTGAATCATTTCAATAAAACCTCCATTCATTTAAGTGCAAACTTCTTTTTTTTGTGCATGTATGATAATATAGATATTTATTTAAGAAAATCTTAGGTATTATTATTTAAAATGCAGATTAAATCTGTGGTCCTCTGTGCTTAAAAAGTCAAGTTGAATGATTTGAAAAAATCTTAAATACCTCAATATTTATTTTAACTGACATTAATTATCATGCATTTGTCTTTGTTAGGGTATATTTACAATTTAGTGCACTATTTACACATCCATGTATAATGTTACATTTTTTTAGGTGCTATTTGCAACTGAAAGAGTAAATATTTATATGATAAGATGGCCAAAATACTGCTGTGCATTTATTGGTTTCATGCAAAAATAAAATTGTTATAATGTTGTTTTTATAAACTATTGCTGTTAATTATGATTAAATCATGCTCAGAAAGTTATTTTTGCTTTAAGTTGAAAGAAATGTATATAATATGCAAATAGTCCTAATAAAACACAGGAAAACCTCTTTACTCTGCATCTTAGAACTTAAAGTATGTAAGAATTGTTCATGTTTTACAATTGTGAGTTTGCTTGTTGTTAAAAAAATAACCCTTGGAATAAAAATGACTTTTTAGGGTGAAAATGTTGCATTAAGTAGTTTGACAAAAGTTTTCCTTTCAGCACATTTAGTAACACTTTTGTTTACACTTAAGTGTGTTGCATAACTCCTTCAGGACGTGTTGTGTTGGCCTACTTTTACTCTGATAGTACACAACTGCTGCAGCCTGCTGTCGTCCGCCTGACGCACAGACGCTCATGGACCTTCTGCCCCGACGCAGATGCAAGGGGGAGCATGGGGGGGCTAACGGAGAAGGCAACTGACCCACTCACACGGCTGTCATTTCCGCTTCGGGAAGCTGCTTTCAAAATAAAATATATTTATTTCCTTCCAATTTCAAGATATGCACGGTGCTTTTGACAACTAACAGTGCATTTGATTGAGTTAAACAAGTTTAAAAAGGTGTAGCATTTTCATGTGGTTTTAGGTAATAATGCATTGTGACATTTATTTCCTTTTTCACACATGACTCTAGATTTTTATAGTAAATGTAGATGGAAAAACATTCATCTTAATTGCCTTAATAAAAAAAAGACTAAAAGACTTTACAAGGAAGAAAATATTAATTGCTTTCCAGATGATTTTTTATAAACGTATTAACTTTTATCAATAAAAATGTTTTTAAATGGGTAGAAATTTGAAAATAGCTTTAATAATGAAGCAAAATTGGTTTGGGAATTAAAAGAGGGAAAGAACGAGTTAATATATTATCAAATCTTGTCAACGTACAAATAGAATCGGGGGAAAAAAACTTGATAAATAATTTTCCCCCTCCAGCAGTGATGTTCTTTTAATTAAGCTCTTTATTTTGAAAACCCCAAACCGGATGTACTTTAAAACTATTGGTTAGCTCTCATCACTACACAGAAAAAAATGGCTATCTTTGCACTCGCTGAACTACCAGTCCGTTTTTTAATTAAAACGTCTTCATATTAGACAAGGTAACAAAGACAACCATGCGAGTCGAAGTGAGTACAATGGAAGCAGAAGCTGAAGCCCATGCCAGGCCGTGAATGTCTCTGCGTGCAGCCAAAGCAGATGGGATCCTCCGTGAAATCGGCTAAAAGGCGGAAGACTGCGTATCAACAGACCGACCTGGTGATGTTACACCGCTAGCCAGTTATCCGTTCTCCCCAACATGCAGGTACACATGAACCCAGCGAGCGGGTAAACTCGAGCAGGAGACTTTAATAGGTGTTTCGTACGTGTTAAATGCCCGCTTGGACCCGGCCCGGTGGAGCAGAGCTGAGCTAGCTAACGGTAGCTAGCTAGGAAGATGCTGCCGCCGTTCCTCATTGGTGTCTCGGAGACAACAAACTATCTGAGGAGGCACGAGCCGATGAGTCACTTTGACACGTTTGTGCTTTTTGTGGGTGTAAGAACAGCAACAATACCACAAAAAAGTACAAATTCTGATGTTTCCCCTTGTTAGCATGTGGTGATAAATATAGCATCATTACACAGCTGCTGTAACTGATGGCTAGCTAGTTATTTGGATCTCAATTTAATTGACTAAACAGGTGTTGGCAGAAGTTTTTTGCGGAATAAAACTCACTGTTTTGAAATAATCAAGAGTGCTATCAGTTTTTGACAGGATTGCTAGGTATCTATATACGATTTAGCATATTTTTAAGTACTATAGTGATTGAAATGTGTGTAGATTTTCATTTATTCAAGTTAATTCCAACAAAATAAGAAGTTATCCTCCAAAAAAGCATTCATCTGGACTTGTTTTATCTTTTATAATAATACATTTTTCACATGTTCCCACTAATTCCATTCAGATTTGAATTCAAGTCTAGTACATCTACCAAAATAACAATTAAAGTGTCAACATTTAAGCTAACAGCTGGGATGTTTTTAATTTAATTAATTCTGTTTAATGAATCTAGTTTAAAAACTTAAGATTACAAAAAAAAGTTTTTTAAGAAGGCATTTTGTGGGGGGAAAAATTTGGTTTTATTATAAATAATAAGTACCCTTTTTTTTTTTAAACTTTCAGAATAAAAGCGTACATTCTATTCTGTTGTTTTATAAGCATGTAACTCCTTAATTCCTGATTATGTTTTCACAATTAAACAATTAGTCATTTCCTTTACACACATTGAATCCTGAGGTTTAACAATGTCTCTTGTTTTTGCAAATTAACTATCAAATATTGTTCTTTTGGTCCTAAAATATCAATTAAAATTAAAATAAATGCTTAAAAATCAGATTGTATTTGTTACTGTTTAACTTTTATTAAATCTAACTGGTTTTATAATTTAGACAAAAAGTTTTCTGTTTATTTTCTGATAGGAATGAGATGTAAATATTTACTGTAAATATTTATTTTGTTCCAGGATGTCAGGGTAACTGATGAAACGTTTTGACTGACAGAACCTTTATGGAACGGTACCATTTGGACTAACTTCACAACACTGCAAGTTCACTGAAACTCAGAATGTCGAGCAGGAGGAAATCCACAACCCCCTGCATGGTTCCTCCTCGGGAAGCCATGGAATCAGATCCGGAAATGGAGGACATGTTGGACGAAGCAGATCTGGAGGACAGAAACGGACTCGGGACGTTTTCCTCCGAAGTTCCTGTTCTGATGGAGGACCAAGGCGAGGATTCCGACTTCCGAACGGACGGGGTGTCGGACCCCTATTTGGACCTGAACACGGCGGAGGGAGGCTATGAATGCAAGTACTGCAGCTTCCAGACGTCGGAGCTGAACCAGTTCACCATGCACGTGGACGCAGAACATCCGGATGTGGTTCTCAACACCTCATACGTCTGCGTGGAATGTGATTACCACACCAAAAGGTACAGCCGTCAGTACTTCATAGTACTGCACAGTACTTTATGTTGTGATTTCCTGCTAAACATCCTGATTTGCACTAATATTCATCATTAAAATTTTCTTTTTCATATGAAAATGTATTTTAGTTTCATTTTTTGGAAAATTAAGGTTTTGCTCATAACTTTGGGAAAAAAGGAGGAACTGATATAAAATTGAAATATAAAAAAATAAAAAAGAACAAAGAAAAGGTAAATAAAGGAAATTAATTGTTATTTTTGATGCAAGAAATTCTATTTACCTTTTTATTGAACAATCTATTGTATTATGCTCCAATTTTTGAAGATACTATGGATATTTAGGATAATTCTAATGCTTTTCTACATGTACAAATACTTTTATAGAGATTATGTGTATAATTCTTTTTATTTGTTCCTTTTTTTAAGTTATGACACCCTTTTGACCCACAATGCCCGCTTCCACCCGGGTGAGGACAACTTCACGCGGACCATGGTGAAGCGAAACAACGAGACCATCTTCCAGCAGACGGTCAACGACCTCACTTTTGACGGCAGCTTCATCAAGGACGAGGAGGACGAGCTGGAAGACACGTCTCGCAAAGCCATCCCCCTGAGCAAGACCCCCATCATGAGGATCAAGAGCCGACCGGAGCCCAAAAAGTTCACCGCCACGCAAAAAATGGCCTTAGGTGATGTCATTAAAGTAGAGAGCGACGATGAGGAGGAGGAGTTTGAGGAAGATGAAGACAAGAGCCGCCGTCGCTGTCACCAGCGCCGATGAACCTCTCTGCGGCCATCACCCCTCGCCTGGTTCCCATCTCCGCGCCGCTGCAGGTGCAGGCCGTCCCACAAAGCATTGTGGTAAACACCCCCAACGTGCTGCAGATTAAAGGCGGCTCCAGCGGGGGGAGCGCGGTGCTGCCTCCAGAGACTCTGGCCCAGGTTCTGTCGGCCCTGCAGAACCAGCAGAACAGCTCGCAGACGCAGCTCCTGATCCCCATCAGCAGCATCCCCACCTACAACACGGCCATGGACAACAACGTTCTGCTGATCGGTGCATACAACAGGTAAACAACATTTCTACACCTCTACTAGAAATAATTATAAAATAGTTCAGTTCAATTTTCATCTGATGGCGTCCCCCAAAAACGAGGCTTTACCTTTATATGATGTAATCTGAATTCTTCAGAACTTGTTGGATAATCATAATTTTGTTTCAGCAGCACATGCCTTTAGCTATTTGCTAAAAATAAAAGTAAATATAAATATATAGCTTCGTGTACCGCTATAAGCAAAATATTGTCTCTTAAATTGATTTTTAACAAAATTTTTTGCTATTTTGAATCTAATATATTGTAGTAAAAGCTTAGTTGTAGAGAAGAATGGTTAAGTGTCCCTTTCTAATGAAAATCTTTTGTTTTTCTTTTTTTAAAGTGGTGGATGATACATTTATTATTTATATATTTAACTTTAAATAAAAGGAGATAGAAAGAAGAAAACTTATTTCTTCCCTGTTTAATTAAGCCAATCAAATTATTTTAACAAACATAATGTTAATGTAGCATAAATACATAAAGTAGCTGACATAAGCAAAAAAAGCTGATAAAAAGCAAAAACAATACAAACAAACAAAAAACGACAAAAAAATGCCTCAAAACTTTATTTTTTAATTTTAAAGAAATTCAAAACATACAATAAAAAAATCTATGTATAAGTATTTCTTTATTTATAAGAAAATTATGCTTAAAATAGTATTTCTGTGTATTTCTTTATTCAAGTCGAAGTGAATCGGAAGCAGAGGAAAAAATGCTTTTAAAAAAGCTCTTTTTTTAAAAAGTAGAAAATATGCTGCACGGGCCATAAGCTCCCTTTTCTGAGCTCAGTAGCATTGAGGGGAAGGGGGGCGGGGTCGCTCTGTGCAGATAGTCCCGTCCTCAACCAAGAGGCAAATTTCCATTGCTGCTGTGCAGAGTCTATGTTCTAGAAAGCGACAGTTTATTTATATATTTTTATAATTTAAGCCAAAAACGAAATAATCACAATTTTAAAAACACTGTAAAAGCTTTGAAATTAGATCAAAAGATAATTTGATTTGGTCTTTCAGACTGTTTTGTGATCACAAATCTGCTCTGTTGTTTAAAACCACATGAATCAATGTGACTATTTGAGTCTGAATTGTTGTCGTAAAGTTGGGAATAACAAAAAGCCATCTTATAGAGAGAAATGTAATAAAACTGCATGTGAACATTCATTAAGCATCTTTATGATGACAATATTTCTGCTTCATTTGCACGTTTTTTTTTTTACAAAAATGTGGCTAAAATTGAAGCGGGGAGAATTGCATCTTTCCTTTTTTTGGGAAGTCTTTATTGACAAGATTCCACATTCTCTCAGCTTTTTAGTTCTAATGCCCTTCTACTGTTAGCATATATTAAAAATATTTTCTTGTCATTTAAAAGAATCCTGAAGTTGACAGAAATTGTTTTGTTTTCTTTGCCGCAGGTTTCCATATCCATCCGTCTCAGAGATCACAGGTTTGTCCTCCCAGACAAAGTTCAGCGAGGAGCAGATAAAAGTCTGGTTTTCAGCTCAGAGGCTCAAGCACGGAGTCAGCTGGACGCCCGAGGAGGTCAGCTCTTTGACCCCACAAACACTCTTTCTGTTGTATTTCCACATGCTGCTCCAAATGAAGCTGCACTGTTAGGAAGGAACGTCAAACCTCAGAAAGATCCAGAGAATTCTGCTTGATTTTATATATACATTTAGTTAACACCACAAACAGGCTGATGTAGCATTGTGTTGTACTGATATTTGACATTTTACCATGTTTTAAAAGGAAAAAAGTAAATTTTATGTACTTTATTAATTAGACATAATTACATTTTGGATATGAAAGGCGTCAGAGAAAAGCAAAAAGTCTGCTTTTGTTTAGTCTTAATCAAAATGCGCGATCTTGTGATTGTGGCTGAATAAAGTTAGATAAGCTGAAATGCTCCTGGTGCAACCGGAGGTCAAGTTGAAATATTAAATCTCGTCTCATGGGACTCTGAGTTTAGGAGACACTGAGTTCTTTTATCATCAAGAGCTCTTTCTGATTCCAGCGCACAGAATAAATGAGCTTTGTAGTTTCTCACTCGTACCAAACATTTTCTATTGAAACTGTTCCAGACAGTCGACTATGCAAACATGAAGGTGATGCTCGAGCTGAACTCTCCATTCAGACGCATCTTGTAAATATGCAACAGTTTTTCATGTTATTCATCGTGGAAAAAAACAAAACAAGGAAATAAGCATCTGTGAAGCAGAGGATTTGTTTATTTTATTTGGATATTCCAATGAGACTTTAACTGTTAAAGTGCCTCTCCAATCATCTTTTGATCTATTTTCAAAGCGTTCCCAGTGGATTTAAAATTATGATTATTCTGTTTTTAGCTAAAATGCAAAAAAAAGTCATTTTCTAGATCATAGTTTTTGTAGTTAGTTAGAACTTCATCTTTTAGTTGGGGGCGGAGCTGTTTTTGTGGAGCAACCTCACTCCCCCTTCCCCTCCATGTTGCTGAGAGCTCTCTGTTTACACTCTCTCCTGCTAGCCTCTCACATCCGTCATCCTTAACATATTGCCGTTATCCAGCCGTACAGTTTTGAGCCAGCTCAGACGAAACAAACAAAGACGTACTTGGAGCTCTTTTTATCAGTTGCCATTTTCTTGTGCACGATTTAAATAAAAAAATAGTCAGAAATGCAATTTAAACCTCAAGTTTCCTCAGTCATCAGGAAAAATACCACAAGAACACGTTAAAAACAGCAAAAAGATGATTTTCGTTGGAAATGTCTTTACTTTTTACTGTCTGCATTGTGAAATCAAATGAAATATTTTGAACATTTAAAGGTTTCTCAGCCCTTTGTGTTTATTTTCATCAACAAATATTTATTTCTGACTTCATTTTATTTTGAAAATGTCATTCATTGTAGATAAACTTTTAACTAAATCCTGCAATAAGACTTATCTTGTAAAGACAGAGGTGGAAATCTTGAAGCACCTCTGTAATTCAGGAGTCAACTATTGGATTGTGAAACAATTATCAATGCATCCCAGATCTGCCTTTTTTAAGTGGACTTTACTCTTTACTACAAGACACTAGACCAGAGGTCTGCAACCTTACATACCAAAAGAGTAATTTGGTCCAATTTCTTACAAACCAAAACCCAGTGAGAGCCGTGAAATCCCACTTAATCTGTTAGAAAATACATTTTATTTATGGTTATGTGCCATTTAGCCAATCCTTTTATAAAATGTAGCTATCAAATATTTCCAATAATTCAATTTTTAAAAAGTTCATTTTTCTTTGTTTGAGAGCACCACATAAGTGTTCATTTCAAAATAAAATACCCTCTATGTTAAATAAGATCCTCTTGTGCAACAATTTTACTTAACTGGCATGAAAACCAAGTCAGAAATGACACTTTCTATCATTATGACAACAAGTCGATGCTACTATACAGCATGGATAAGAATATGTGCACAGCTTAAACTCATTTAAGATTTATTCAAACTGTTAGCATTGTTTTTAAAGGCAGGAGCCACAAAGGAAGGATAGAAGAGCCACATGTGGCTCTGGAACCTCAGGTTGCAGACACCTGCACACTAGACTAATATGACTTCCTTTTCTCCACATAAGAGCATTTTTAAGTAAAGACAAGATCAGTGCACTTGTTTAACTTTTATTGAGAACATAAAACATGAAAAATATTTCAGTTGATAATTAAAATTCTTTCATAGCATCAAAAGGGAAAAATGTTCCCTGAACTCAAAAACCTTAATTAAGATCATGTTATATTTTATCATTACATCAACTCTAATGAAACGCTCTTAAACTCCAGTCAAATAGTGTCTAGCTAGCCGCACATTGTCATTTTGCAAATTTGTTGTGTTCCCTACATATTTAATTTTGGCACGACTTTTATCCAGTTGACCCTCGACACTAGGAGACCCAAAATACTTCCAAACTGTTGCTGTAAGGGAAGTCAGGGCCAATTGGATAACGAGCTCTGGAAGGTCAGCCATGTTCCTTCAAAAATATCAGTGAAAAACGCTCTGCTTTAAGTTCCGCTTGTTACTTTATATATTTTAAATCATATACATTTTTCAATTACCGTATTTTCTGGAATATAAGTCGCAAGAGCAAAAAATGCCTAATCGAGAAGAAGAAAGGTGGAGTATAAGTTGCTCTTTTGGTGAGAAAAGTCTGATGTTTCAGATCAAATCCGCCACGCAAAGTGTAGCTAAAATAAAAGAAATACAAGAATACTAATCTTTTGATCTGTATAAGAAAAATAACAAAGTTTAAGAGGAAAACAATTAGATTCTCTTCCATTTTTATTTTGGACAACACTTCTTTTTCTGCAGCTGTCAGTAGCAAGTGCTTATACTCAGATGCAGTGCCCTCTAGTGGTTGATGGAGGAAACAACCGCTAAAAGACAACTGATGTTTACTGGTAAAATAACAAATATATGAGCCAATTTATGTCTAAAACAAACCCACAAACAAATCGTTCCTGAATATAGGCTGCACCCCTGGCTGAACTATAAAAAAAAACTGACTTAGACTACAGAACAGACGGTATTTAAAATTAATTGAACGATTCAGAATTGTTTATGGATCAAAATCGATACATATAAAAATCAATATTTTCCCTCCTTTTTTCCTGTTTATTGTTCTGCAAATTCTCCTCATTTGCTGGCGAGATTCCATCAAGCTGACTGCATCTGTTGCTGCTTCCTGCAGGTCGAAGAGGCGAGGAGGAAAAAGTTTAACGGGACGGTCCAGTCCGTCCCTCAGACCATCACGGTCATCCCGGCCAACATAGCTGCAGCCACAAACGGCCTGCAGTCCATCTTCCAGACGTGTCAGATCGTGGGCCAGCCGGGCCTCGTCCTCACTCAAGTGGCCGGGAACAGCAGCAGCGTGCCCGTGGCGTCTCCGGTTACTCTAGCCGTCGCCGGGGTTCCGGGAAAACAACCAAAAGCTGCAGAGCCGTCGGTGTCTGAAGCGAGCACAGAGATGCTGGCCTCGCCCACCAGCGCCTCTCTCAGTTTAGATGCTTCGGGGTCGAAACCCAAGAAGTCCAAAGAGCAGCTGGCGGAGCTGAAGGCGAGCTACGGCAGGAGGCAGTTTGCCACGGAAGCAGAGATCTCCAGACTCATGCAAGTCACCAAATTATCCAAGCGAGCAATAAAGAAGTGGTTCAGTGACACACGCTACAACCAGAGGAACTCAAAGGAGCACCACAGCTTGCTGCTGGGAGAACCTTTACCCAGCAGAACCGGCAGAGGGCGGGGCAGCGGCCTCGGCGAGAACGTCGGCAGCGACGGCACCGCCACCATCGTGATCGACTCGAGCGACGACGCCAGCGACGCCTCCCCGCCGTCCAACAACGCTCAGGGCTCGTCTGGATCTACCAGCAGCCCGCGGGTCAAATTCCGCAACGCCCTCCCGGACTTCACCCCGCAGAAGTTCAAGGAGAAGACGCCGGAGCAGCTGCTGGTCCTGGAAGCCAGCTTCCAGAGTTCGGACAGACCCTCGGACGAGGAGCTGAACCGTCTGCGCGCGGAGACCAAACTGACCAGGCGAGAGGTGGACGCCTGGTTCACGGAGAGAAGGAAGCTGCCTCTGCTGAAAGACAGCGAGGCTGGGAGGGAGGCGGAGAGGCTCAGAGCGAGTCACGCGCCGTCCTCCTCCGCTCACGCGCCGCTCAGCAGGAAGGCGATCAAGAAGACGCCGGAACAGATCAACGTCTTGAAGAAGGCCTTCGTTCGCACACAGTGGCCGACGCCGGAGGAGTACGACAAGATGGCAGAGGACAGCGGCCTGCCCAGGTCCTACATCGTCACCTGGTTCGGAGACGCGCGCTACGCCTGCAAAAACAACAACCTAAAGTGGTACTACCTCTATCAGTGCGGCAAGGTGCCCAGTTTTCCTTCAATTTCACATTCTGACGTCTGTTCATTAGGGCTGCCACGATTAGTCGTTACATTATAATATATGGAGTTAGAGTGTTGTAAAGTTGATAGTTATAATAGCATCATGCTAGTTTTTGGACTATTTTGGCATTTAGTATGGTGTTTTAGATTATTTTAAAGCTTAGCTAATATTTCAGCTGCTTGCTAGATATTTTGGCTTTTTTTTGTGTCCATTTCGGTGCATAGCTAATGTTTTGGCTACATGCTAGCTGTTTTAGCTAATGCAGACTTTTCTTTTAAAGTTTTTTAGGCTGTTTTGGAGTTAGGGTAATATTTAAACGTTAGCTGTTTTGGCTAATTTAGGCTTTTAGAAATTTTTCTTTAAATTATTTTAGCTGTTTTTTAAGGTACATGCTTGCTGTTTTGGCTAACCTATGTTTTTTTTTTTTTCATTTAGCTAATATTTTAGCTAGCTTTTAGCTTTAGCGATTTCAGCTCTCAATTTCAGCTTTTTCAGTGGCCAAATTCAGCTTACAGCGTTAGCACTAGCATTATCGTAGGTAATGCTATATATCTAGTTTGTAGTTGGTTTAAAGATAATGATGGTTAAGATGTGTTTTTTACATCCAGCATGACCCAACTAGTCAACTATTAAAAAAATCGTTTGTGGCAGCACTGCTGTTCGTGCAGTTTCTCACGATGTCGGATCTCTTTAAGGTGGAAGAAGCGTTCAACGGAGGCACTAGGACCCCGAAGAAGCCCAGGAAGCGGTTTCGCCTGGGGTCCAGAAGAACGCGCCGGCCTTACGCCTGCAAACGTTCGCCACAGGGGGGCGCTAGTGTCATCAAGGTCTGTGCATGAAATCACTTCACAGCTCACACAAAAGTGAACTTTAATATTAATTTTATAGTAGTGATAAGGGTGTACTAACTTTTACACATCAACTATAAAGCGGCTCACTAGAGCGTTTTATGACCAAATAATTTTGAAAGATAATTTGAAAGCTAAAGCATCAAATAGGGGGCAATTCTTTTTTATTAAATATCAACACATATATTTTCAATTAAAAAATATTTGTTACTCTTACAGGTAAAATCTGGTAAGGAGTTTCTGAAGGATTACTACCTCAAACACAGAGCTCTGAGCGAGAAAGACCTGGACGACCTGGTGACCAAGTCCAGCATGAGCTACGAGCAGGTGAGGGACTGGTTCTCCGAAACCGCCAGGAGGGTGGAGGCGGGCAAGGGGCCTTTCAGCGACGAAGAGGAGGAGGCGGCCGTAGAGGAGGAGGAGGAACCGACAGCAGAGTGTGCGGAGAGCGAAGGGGAGATGGAGGTGAAGGAGCAAGGAGAAGAGGCAAAGGAAACGGGTGAGAAGGAGGACGGCTGTGAAATGGAGGAGGAGGGCCAGCTCCAAGGAGGCGAAGATGTCAGCCAATCCCAGCCGTCGGCAGAGGAGCAGACATGAACGTGAGCAAATTATATTTCTTTTTGGCCCGGAGAAGCAGAATTCCCAGACTTCTTATACTGAAACTACAGGAGATCAACAGTTTTTTTTTTCTTTTTTTTTTTTTATTGGTCATCACTTATTCGGATGAGATTTTTTTAATCTTCAGGTTTCAGCTAAGAAAACTAAAAAATGGGAAAGAAAATAAGTCTTCAATGTAATAATTAGTAAATAAATGTGTCAAAAATCTTTTTTAGGACAATATTTTGTTTTATGTTTTATATTTATTTCAGTCCCACATACTTTCCATTAGGGTCTTGGGGGAAAAAAAATATGGAGATATAACGCCATATTTTTAGGCTATGCTTGTATCGATTTAAAATGCAGACAAGACTATATTATTTACTTGTTTATGAGCGTCCATCAGTGTCTTACTCTTGTTTTATACGTAAACCCCGACCACCAAAACAACAAGATCTCACAAGAGCCAACTAAAACGGGATTGGTGACTAACAACCAGACGCCAATTCCCTCCACTGTTGTTTTTGATCATTTAAGAACATATCTTGAAAATGTTTTCCATGGTCAGTTTTTCCATCATCAAAGTTCTGGATCGCTTTATGTTCTAAGCATTATATGTATTGGTGCAGAAAACCCATTTGGAAATACAAAGTAGTTCTTTTCCGCAGCAGAATCAGCTGATTCATGTTGATTACATCCTCCCTTCAGCCGTGCAGTGCTGCGTTTCTCTGCTTCAGAATCAGAATACTGATGAAGAGTTACCATAACCTAAAGAATGTAAACACTAGAGCTGAAGCTCTGATGTTGAAACTAATTCTTTTAACACTAATTCATAAACAGAAGTTATGTAGCTTCGACACAAAGATTTATTTACTTCCGGTGACATTAATGAAGCACATTCAACTTTGTTTTAGTTTATAAACTTAAAATCTAACATTATTCTGCATTTCAAGGGGATAAATACATCGTCCCCAAGATAACATTTTACTACACTCTACTATATTTTTAAAGATTGCAAGTCAGCAATCTTGAACGTCGCAAATATTCGTACTCGGATTTTCAGGAGCAGATCGTGAGTATCTGAGCCCAGGATACTCGTTACAGCCCTAATAATAATACTATATTAAAAAAATCATAAAACTGTTATTTTCTATATATTATAATAATATTTCAAAATAAAAATCTCTAAATGCAACTTTATTAAATTTACCATGAAAATTCGACTTTTTGAGGTTTTAAATGCATTAAACTGTTCATTCCTCTGTATAAAGAACCCCAAAGTTTTTTTTTTTTTTTTTCAATTTTCAAATGTACACAAAATTTTATACAAAGTTCCCATGCTAAAACACAATTTTAGTTTGCATATATGAAAAACATCGACATTAGCATAAAAAAGGAAGAAAATGCAAACAAAAGTAAAGAAAGGAGAAATAAAGTTTAAAAAAAAAGGCATGCAAAAGAGGGAATAGACTAATTAAGGTATAATTTATTATATAACTTGTAAGAATTCTAAGAATGGTTGCCAATGTTACTAAACAGTCCTGATTTATTTTTCTTATTTAATCTTGTGTGCTCAACTTGTGTCACAAACACCATTTCGTTCAACCACCTCTCCAAACAAGGGACAGAAGGAGTCATCTGTTGTAACAAAATTAGTTTCTTTCTGTTTAGTTGTTTCTGGTGACAGGAAAATGATTTTAAAGAAACGGGTGATCCAAGTACTGCCAGTGGACACATTCTTCCCAAATTAATTTGTAAACCAATTAAAAATTTAGTTCTCGAAGCTGGACAATACCAAAATGCATGTGCAAGTGATGATCTGGTGGCGCCACATCTATGACATGAGGGTGATAGAGTTATATGTTCAGTTTAAAGTTTAGGAAAAAGTAATCTGTGAATGGATTTGAGCTGCTAAATGGATTTGCATCAAGAGTCACAGGAGGATGGAAAGGGAAAAAGTCTGGTAGTTTTCCAAAATAAAACCAGATACAGTAATAAATAAACAAACAAAAAAAAAAAACATAAGTTACCATACTTTATTTTTTTTTTTACCAGTTCTGGTTCATCAAACACTTTAATACAGCCAATTAGGTAAATATTTAATTAAATATATTTAAAGTTAAACTGTTTTTGCCATTTACACACTGGTTTTGATCTTTTTTTTCCCTCTCTTTCCAGAAAACCGGTTCAAATCTTCTCCTGCAGTGGAAACACAGAAGACGACAAACACCAGCTTTCCTTCTCATCTCCCGGATCCGGACCAGCAGACAGCTGCGGGAAACTTTTGACAAACGATGTGACGCTAAACTACGCGCTTGTGCCTTCTAGTAGAAAACTTGGGCTCATAATGCAGCTGGGGATCACGGAGGTAAAAAACGACAGGGCTTCTGGATGCGGTTTGGCTGACGAACTGTAGGGACCAACCAAACCCACAGAACAAAACTTCGCCTAAATTTTCTCGCAGCTTCTGTTCAAATCAAATGCCTTTGTTTTGAAGAGAACGCAGGCCTTTATTTTGGCCTGTAATGTACATTTTCCTAGAAAAACAGGGTTGGGTTGAACGGAAAACTGAAGTTTTTTTGTACAAATCCAGACATTTTTCCTAAAGGAATGTCTTCAAACCCAACTATAAAACATAAAGAAAAGGTTTTCTGTGAATAGACACTTCGAATTAGTGCCATTCTTTTTGTAACTTTCTTTAAAGAAAGAATGAAATCTCTGCTTTTCCTCTGTTTTCCCAAAGTCGGAATCTTTACGACTTTTACTTCTTATTGTTACTGAATTCAGTTCAGTTAAAGGTGACTCCATTTTACTGTTATTCTGGTGTTATGATTTTATTTTTACGCACATTTCTTTTGTATTTTTTTGGGTCCGTTTCATTTCAGTGGCTTCAGTTCAGTAGAAAAACTGACGAAAAGGAACGAAAACCCAGCAGAGCTTAAGAGATCAATCAGCTGACAAAAGGGAAATAACCAAATAAAAACGGTTTTGGCGTCATATATTCATAAAAACCTGTTCAAATTGATTTTTTTTTTTTTTTTTTTAATTGCCAAAATCAAAAATCAAGCCTTAAGGAAATGCAGTGGGTTCTAAAGCTCAACCAAAACTGTCTTAAAAAAAGACTAATTATGTTTTTCCGAAAGCATAAATAATAAACAGCTTCACATTTCTCTTCTGCTGACAACCACGCTAACTTTCTTACATTTTTAGAATGTAGCTGCTGTTTTGGACCGTTTACAGGTTCATCATCCCATTTGAAGAATACATGTCATTAAGCAGCTTCAAATAAATTATTCTCAAAATTCAACGGGAAAATCCTCAACTAAATTGAACTTCTTATCAAAAGAAATCAGATGTTGCACCGGTTGGTCGGGGTTTAATTAAACCAGAAGGATGCAGTCAATCCATCGCAACCCCTCAGGTCCGTCGGTCACTTTTTAGACCGCTCAGATGAAACAAACCCTTTTCATTTTCAACAGATGTACACGGCAGAAGCTCAGGAATTCCACATTTGATTCCAAACTGATCAAACACAAGAGAATGCGCACTTACCTGCTCAAACAAACTTTCGAAGGATTTGTTATTTCATTCGCTGTACATTAAAGCACACAAACGCCGCTCGTTTATGTCGGGGACAAAAACCGCCTGCTTTACTTCAGGAATCTAGCAACTTTACCTCAGTCCGTTAAGCTACAAACTCGGTAAGATTGTGACAGTTAGACTTTTACACCGTTTTTTTTCTATAGAATTCAATACTGTATATGTGAAGGCAAAGGAGTACTTAGAATTAATAATTCCGTTTATTTTTTTTTTTGTGTCATACGGGGAAATTTTAAGTTTGATCTCGCCACCAAAGTTAGAAATGTATTTCCTTCAGTACGGGTGAATTTGTAGACGACGTCTTTCAGGTTTACCGGCGAATAACAAGAGGGCCAGAACTATTTTTCATTGTGTTAGATTTCAAAACAGGAAATAAGCTTTGATTTTTATTTTCGCTCCGCTCTCGCGCGTCTCCTGACCTTCGTAGGACTGTAAGCATGTGCACACGGCGGCCGGCCGGAGCGCCGCTGGACTGTCCAATCCCTGATTTTGCTTCGTTTTCGCTTCGTTTGTGACTTGAGCTCCAGAAGTTCAGCCTCTTGCCATTCTTTCAGTTGCTTTAAAAGCCAACATTTTTAGTAGGTAATTTATTTATTATACCTGGACTTTTATGTAAATCTTTTTTTTTTTTTTGTCTGCAAACACAAAATAAAAATTTTAAACTATAATTGCTTCTGGTTTTTATTTTGGGGACATTTTTATTCCAGATCAGATTACTAAAAGTAATCTGAGTAACGGACCAATGCATTTATTGTTCCCTGTCGTGACAATTCTCAGTTAACTATTCAATCTGGCCCACCGAACTGGAATAAATCATTTTAATTATTCGTATTTTTATTTTACTTGTAGTTTGGGTGGCGCACTATAAAAAAATTCAGTGCAGAAAGTTATTCTGCCTTCACGTAGTATTTAAAAATTTATTGTTTTTACGATATTCATGTGATTTCCAAGTCAGACGGATATTTTTCTGATTTTTCCACCACCACATGAACGCAGCATTTCCCTAAGTTTGAGTTAGTACAAAACAGAACAGAACAAAACTGAGAACAAAACAACAGTTTTGAAATTAAAAACTCCAAAATGTTTCTATTTCAAAGTCATTTTCAATCAAGATTGAGTCATGTTTTTCATCCAGATCCAGTGTTACTTCTCTCTTTTATGAGGTGAATCATCAAACCACGCCTGGTCTGACCCATATGCCAGATTTTAGAACTCTTTGTGACCCACGAGTAAAAAAGTATTAGACTCAACAACACCTCAGACAATGATGATATTTTTGGGTGTATTTTTAGTTTGCCTCTGGTAACCTGTGCAGGGCGTGCCCCGCCTTCAGTAGTAAGGATAGGCCCCAGCAACCCTGTGACACCAAAAGGAGTCAATTAAATGGATTTTTAGTGTTATTTACCATCTGTCTTCTTGCTATTTAAAAGAGCGATGGTGAGGGCTTCAACCTGCGGCTGCAGAGGCAGAAGTAGCTCTTTGGCTCTGAAAAAATGGAAACGATTTGATTAAATAATGTATTTTTTGGCTTTATGTTCAGATTTTTTAATTATGGTGATCATATTACAGCTTTTCCCAAATGCTAAATATTTTCTGAAACGTTAACCAATTTGCAACAAGTGTCTTCAGTTTTGATCAGTTGTGTGTTGATGGTGATCGTTGTGTTGGAACAGAGTTTGAGTTTTGACTCTTGTGTGTTGTGAATGCCAGCTGTCTTGTGTTCTGCAAAGAGTAGATAAGAGTTTTGCAAATTGTGTTTTAGGTTTTGACCAAAGAGTGATGTTTTTGAGAAAAGAGTTAAAGCAGATGATCAGCTGGTTTGGAGAATTGCACTTAAGTGTTTTAGCAATTGGGAAAAACTGTAATAAAATAAATTTTTTTGTGAGGTTTTTTTTTTTATACCATGGCTGACATAAAACTAAATTAACCATACCAGCTCAGTGGCCTTGTGGTAGAGTGTCCGCCCTGAGTTTGGAAGGTTGAGGGTTCAATTCCCAGCTGAGTCATACCAAAGACTCTAAAAATGGGACCCAGTGCCTCCCTGCTTGGCACTCAGCACTAACGAGTTGGATTGGGGGGTTAAACCACCAAATGGTTCCCGAGCGCGGCTGTGTCTGCAGCTCACCGCTCCCCAAGGGGATGGGTCAAATGCGGAGAACAAATTTCACACACCTAGGTGCGTGACAAATAATGGGACTTTAACTTTAAAAGGCCTCCTGTGCTTTACTCCAATGTCACAACTAAGTAAAATGAGGATTAAAGGTTTAAAATAGCATCAAAGCTATTTATTGTTAAACTAAACTTAAAGCACATATTCTTATCTTCATCTTATTGTGGTTTAAAAGCAAAACTCTTAAAATTATATTTCATTGCAAACAAATCTGCTTTAGCAGGAGCATCGTAGTTGACATTTGATTTTGAAAGGAACCTGCATATGCTGCTGTCTAAAGTAGAAGAACTTATCTACGCAGAAAGTTTTAACACTCTTGTAGTTTAATATCTAAACATTTTCATCAATAAAATGTATTTTTCTAGGATTTTGGTTTGCTCCAAAACTGGACCGAACTGCTCTTTTAGCATTAAAGGTTGCAGACCCTTCAGCGGTGGTAACAGTGTAAGTTTTATTTATCATATTCAGTTACACATGGCTTCTTAGTATGAGCCAGCTAAAAGGTTTTTGTTTTTTGACTTGCTTACTAGAAAATATAAAACAAATTAGCATTTTTCTAAATTTCTATTGTTTTATTACAATAAAATCACGCTGAAACAAAATTGCGACCTTAAAAATGACGGTTTGAACAGAGTTGTGGGCAAAGTGAATTGTTGCATCCATAATATAATCTTAAATTAGACCTTAAAATATTTAAAATGCCAAAACTAATTAAATGAATCAAACATGATTCTGCTTATAAAACTATTTTTTAAAATACTTATTATTTGAGCATTAAAAAAATTCAAAGATGTGAAACTGGTAATTAATAACGGAAAACTGTGATAAACAAGCTAAATATTTACTTTTCTTTCACATTAAGTTAAGTGGGAAAGTTCAGGTGTTTGGAGGTAGAATGAAAAAAATGTTAATTTAAATTTCTGCTTTTGTTGTCTAAAATAGGAAATTGAAAACTAAAGACTGGTTTCTTAATAGATTTCTGAATAAAAAGTGAAGGATTTTTAAGAAAATGTGATTAATTATTGTTTGCTTTTATAAATTTGTTGGAGAGAATCAAACTCTCAACTAAACAGTCCTTTTAGACCACTTAAATTTGATTTATATCTTTAACAATTTAGTTGTTCGCTTTGCTTTAAGTTTGTTGTAAAAAATTCAAATTTTAATCAAGTTTTTGGTTTTTTTTTCCAGATGATAATTTAACATTTTTTAAACAACATGACAAGTTTTGGTTATACTTGAGACAGTTTTGTGGCCCTGATAAGCAGCTGTTTCGCTCTTTCGGGGCCGCTTCCCTGCTCTGTTTTGGCCTGCCTGAATTATTCATGGTATTTAGTGCAATCATCAGCCAAGTGGTTTGTTGAAGTGCCACAGGAATCGGCAGCACCATAGAAACCAGTCCAGGAAACTTGCTGCAGTTGTCCGATTCCACTGCATTCTCTCCTCCACCTCCAACACTCCGCTTCCCTTTTTTGTTTTTGTCAATTTATCTTTGCTTTGGGGTTAGTTCGGGCACAAGGTTGCCAGAGGCATTTCTGGAAGCCATATTGGGGTGTTTTGGCACGTCTGGTCAAATGTTTGTCATCTCAGATGTTCCACTCTTCTTCCAGCAGGTGGCAGCGTCAGCTCAAACATCCTCCTATCTACTGTAAATCATGTAAATCTGGCTGGGGTTAGATAATACACCATTTGGTCAATGATCTGGGAATTATATCCTGGAAGTTTGGAAGCATTTATTTTTGTTTCTGTGGTTTAATAAACGGGAAATTAGAGGGGAAACAGCTGATTCATGTTTATGTTGGCATCAGGACTCCCTTATGAAACGCCAAATACAATTTTTTTTTTTTTTTTTTTTTTTAAGGATTTTAGGGGGAAAAACTGACATCCGGGCAGTGACTGAAGAGTTAACATGTCTGAACCAAGCCTGGGACTTGCCCCCCCCCCCTTACTAATCAGAGCAAGGGAAAAAGGGATGAAAGGGGGGAGGGCCTAAGAAGAGAAAATTGGTGTTGACATGAGTGGCGAGACCAGCCCAACAGAGTCCGGGCGAAGGACAAACCGAGAACCCATTCACTACTGACCTACTTCCACATGCACGAGTGCCCGGATCTACGGAGCTGAACCTCAGAGTCGTTCTCCACCTGAAGAAGAACAGATTCGGTGTCACCGCTTTGCAGAAATATCACTTCTGTTTGCATGCTGAGATGTATAATCACATTTTTCTAAAAATTCGCTCCTGATGTACTGTAAAAAACTAGGAAACTATTTTAGGATTGCAATAAAAAACTGCTTATATCGACTTGAGCTACCAAATAAGAAGAACAAAAATCACATATTCATCTGTAATCCAGCTCGTTTAGGAAGTTTTTTAAAAACTTTAGGAAAAGTTGCAATTTTAAAAGTCTGCACTCCAACAATGAAAAACATTTCAGCATTAGGTCATGTACAGGTAATATTCATCTCAAATTATCTGCAGGGTTTCTTATTTTTACATACATGAAGGCACCAAAGCTCATCCATTTACATGAAAACAAATATGAACCACAAATAGGCAGAAGTGCTGTGACAAGTAGCATAAAAACTAATACTATTAGACAATTGCCAAGGAAATTTTATATTAAAGATAATTCTAATGTTTATTATTCAAAGCTGTTCTAAAGATGGATGCTTAAAGGGTTGGATGAGGCTTTAAAGCGCACACATATAGCAGTTTTTAACTAAAAACATCCCACCAATCAGATTTAAACTGCAAAATTAAAGCTTTTAATCTGCAGAAAAGATTGTTCTGCAGGATTTTTAACTTGTAAAGCATATTCATATAAAAATAAAAAGCTGATATTGATTTTTTTTAAACAGTGAAGCGGGACTTCTGGGAACAAATATCACCAATAAATCCTTACAGAACAAAAACTTCCTGAGTTCCTTTGGAAAAAGAAAGGTTCGCCAACAATAGGGAAAGCGGCATCGTTATTTGACAGTTTGAGAAAACACTTCAAACTGAGCAGTGACTCAAAAAGTTTGCAGTAAAAAAAATCATGGAAATACAGTAAAAAGTATCAGCCCATAAATAGAGAGAAGGTGCCTCTCGGCGGAACCAAAAATGATTTTAAAATAAAATAAATTCACGCATGGCTAAATGTGAGGTGTAAAGGAGATGAGTTCCTCACTGAATCTCGATGTCCTAAAAAGTGATAATAAGCTGTAGAAATAAGGCTCTTTTTAGATAATGTGGTAAAAAAGTATATTAATTTATCAAAGAAAGTGCAAACAGAAACCAGGTATGTGCTAAAAAGTCTCAACTTAAACATTAAAAACTGGTTATTTATCATGAAGAAAAAATTTGAATTAGCAAAAGTATCGTAGAGATTAGCTTCCGCAGTTAGCCTCTGAAAACAAAGACAGATAATACTATTTCTGGACAAAAAAAAAAAAAAAAAGATTGTACTCAGGTCAGCTGCTGGCACTAAAAAACGAATTACTGTTAAGAGTTTGAGCTTATGAGCTCGTTGAACCTCCACAATAATAAAAATCTCAATCAAGGTAACAGAAGTAATTAGATACTCATTAAATAAAACAAAGGTCTTTGCCTTATCAGGCATATTTTGTGATTTCTTAAATAAAAAATAAAAAAAAAGCTCAGAGTCATTATTTTCATCCAAGGATTTAATAGTTTTTACATATTTAAGAGGATTATCAATATATTATGCACTTTAAGAGGACATCAATGCAAATCCTTGCTAATATTTCCTTAAGAAACATTCTTATTTCGTGTTATTTGTGATTATATTACCCACATTTGAACTGGAAGCCCTCCAACAATTTTTTGGGGGTTTCGTGTTCATTAGCTGCAAATCTCTAAATTAAAGCAATTTAAATCCAGAAACAACTTGTTTTTAATTGTTTTAAGACAGTGAGTTTTCCTTGCTTATAGTTGTTTTTGTCTTTGTGAGGAGGAAACAGACATTTTTTAATTATTATGGTGTTTAACTGCAAAACTGAAGCGTCATAGTGACAGTAAATGTGTCAGATGTTCAAAAATGACATAAAAGCTAAAATGGAATTTCCAATTCTGTGATCTTACATGATTGTTTTATCATGCTTTTCCTGATTCTTACCTTAAAAAATATTGATGCAAACTCTGGAAAACTTAAGGTAGAATGAAAAAATATTTAATTTGAATTTTAGCTTTTATTTTCTAAAACAGGAAATTGAAAACTAAAGACTTATCTATGAATAGATTTCAGAATAAAATGTGATTAAATATGTGAGAAAATATGATTAATTATTGTTTTATTTTTAGATTTGTTGTCTAAGTAAGGAAATAATAAACACTTT